>CM035286.1:59621027-59763267 GCA_020226075.1 Hydropotes inermis | reverse complement strand
GAATGGCGTGCACTGCTCACCAGACTCGGGATCAGGAGAGGAACTCTCCTTCCCGTAGAGCCGGCTGCCTTCCAGCGCGCTCGCTGGCCTCGGTCCTGCGCCGGCTGGAACGTCCAGTCCGTTCCCCTTTTTAGAAAGCTTTCTCCTGCGCCAGATGCCTCCCTGCTTCTCAGCAGGGCCCCGGATTTACACTGGACTTTCCTGTCCTGCCTGAGCACCGGTGCTCTATCTATCCTTCCCCTCTGTCCTGGAAGTGTTCTCTTCCCCCAGTCAAGGGATCCCGGACGAGCCCCCAAATGTTATGCCCAGTGTCCGGATCCCCCAGCAGGAAAAGAGAAGACCTCCATGACAATGCAACACGCAAAGAAGGGAAATTTATTACTGACTCGAGCCAGGGCCCCTGCTGCAACCAACACAATGGTGCAAAGTCAGAGAGCCCCGAGCCCCAGTTTCTACGCGCATTTATATGGTGCTCGATTTCAAACATAAGCAGTGGGTAGTGGGCGCAAGCGGATTGGTTACATGTTTGCAGAGCACTTTCATTGGTCAAACACACTTTAAACTTTCCAGCACGTGGGACTTTCCAGGGGACTCTTCTGGAGGCTTACTGGGCCTGTGCTGATTGGCTAGTCTCTGGTGGCCTGTTGGAGGAGGAGGAGAATCACCCCACCCTTAGGCCCACTCCTAGCCCAGGGCGCCTGTCATGGCACTAGTCTTGACAGTCTCACATGGATTTGCTCAGAAAGATAGTGAAAGAAAGGAAAACAGCAAGTCTTTGGATCTGGGCTCATGGGGCCAAAAGCCTTCCTTTTAGACCCAGAAGCTAATATGAACATGAGGTGACCTCGATTAATTCTCATTCAAGTCAGCAGAGGGGATCAACTTAAGTGAACTGATGTTAGCTCCATGACCTACTGCATATTTCTTTTAAGAGCTGGTTTGTAGCTGAAACATGGTGGCCTTCTTCCCTCTGATTCATCCATTACTCAGAAGGCCCTGGCTTCTTAGAATTCTTAATAAAATTCCAATAGTTTTCGTCAGCAGTCATCAAACACAGCTGGACCCTCTTTCAAAGTGCCTCTTTTTGCCTTTTGCTACCAACCTGACCTATCTCTAGCTTCTCCTGGTTTCAACTCATCTTGATTGTTGAGGGCATATTTACCTTCTTAAAACAAAGCTTTGATTCAGTTACATCCCTTTCCAAAGCCCTTTCACCAGCACCCAATACCTGCAGAATAAAGCCCAAGCCTCTGGCCCGACTTTAAGAGCCCCCACTGTGAATCCCACCCACTCCCACATCCGCATGCAATGTAGACAGGCTTCCTCGCTCTCTGCTAAACAGGGCTTCCTCAGATGGCCACCCCGCTTCCCCGATGGCTCAGCCGGGAAAGAATCTGTCTGCAGTACAGGAGACACAGGAGACGCCGGTTCGATCCCTGGGTGGGGAAGATCCCCTGGAGGAGGGCAAGGCAACCCACTCCAGTGTTCTTGCCTGGAGAATCCCATGGACAGAGGAGCCTGGCGGGCTGCAGCCCGTGGGGCCTCAGTGTGAGACGTGACCGAGCACACACGCAGATGTCCCCTATGCTTGTTCACACCTCAGCAGGTTTCCACCCTCAGTCCCACCCTCTACCTGAAAAGCACCTTTCTGAGTCTGGTCCACTCAGTGAGGAGGTCTGAGCTCAGTTCAGCTCAGGTCCCCTCCATCCCTTGCAAGGAATGTCCCACGCCTGCCTGCTTCCCTGAGGGGCGACATCTCTGCCCACCTGCTGTCCAGCTCCTAGCCATGAGCATTACCGACTGACCCCAGGTCCTGGAGAGGGCCTGGCACACTCCAGGGGTTCAGCAAAACTCAGTAAATTCTGCTGAACAAATGTGAGACATCTGACTGTTCCTACAGCATGACCACCCACTTTCTCCCTGAGGCCAGGGGACTTTCCTAGCCCACTCCAGGTGAGAAACAACATCTAAACAGTTGAACTCTGATAAAGTGTGCTTTGACATACAAAAAGCAGAACTTCCTCCGTGATCCTTCAAGAAATGAGAACTCCCCATCCCCCCGCCTTTACCCCGCCCCAGCACTGAATTTCAGATTCCCCAAAGCGACCTGGATTTCTGCTTACTAAATAAAACTTTGCATCTTCCCTGCAGCCACCTCCCCCTGGCCAAATCACCAGAGAATTCTCCAGGCAAGAAAAAGGTTTTTAAAAAACGGACGTTTGAAGTGGGGGAAAAGAAACATCCACAGGCAGGAGCCGTCCAACTGGTACTGCCCCGCAAACACGTGAACCCCGAAACTGCCTTTCTGAGCCGGCCGGGTGGTTTTCAGCCAAACCAATGTTTTTCAGCTGCTGTTTCGGGGGGGCTTTTGGAGAACACAGATGCCCGCCCCCCCTTGGCCTTGCCCTGATTCTCCCATCACCGGGCGCCGAGTGCGTGTCCGACCTGTTTACCTGGACGCAAGCTCTGCCGCCCCCAATCTTCCCGCGCAGCGACCCGCGCGACCACGTGTCCTGAAGTCAGAGCCCCGCGGACTCCGCGCAGGAACTACACTTCCCAGCGGCCCCCGCGCCCTTCGCAGGAAGGACGTCTGCGCACTAAGATACTCAGTTCCAAGTTTGGAGCTTTTAGCTGCCAGCCCTGGCCCATCATGTAGCTGCAGCACAGCCTTCCCTAACGTTGCAACTGGGGGGAAAATCACTTTCCAGTCTGCTTTGCAAGGTGTGCATTTCCATCTGGATCCCCTGGAAGTCCATCTGCTGCCTCGGTCAAGAGAAACTCCACTTGCATGAAGATTGCACGCCTGCAGCTTGCATCTTTGTTGCAAAACTAGCTACAGAAGAGAAGCAAGGCAAAGTCTTTTGTGCTCCCCTCCCCCATCAAAGGAAAGGGGAAAATGTCTCAGTCGAAAGGTAAGAGCCTATTTGCATTACTTGCAAAAAATGCAAAGGGTTGTGCATGCATTTGTGAATGCATGGATGCAATTTACGCCTGGCGATTGCATTTTTAAGTTTGAGGTTTTCCACAGCTCAGTTGCATTTCCTGTTTAGTATGTGTCTTTTTTTTTTTTTTTTTTTTTGCAGACACAGAGAGTTCCTGTAAGGCAGGGCTTGCAGTTCAGCTGTGCATTGACGTTATTTGCATTCTTCTGCTAGGATTGCTGAGCTCTTTTTTGCCTTTTGCCCAGTCAGGAGAGATAGAGCAGGTTGGTAGCGTCTGAATGTGCAATGCTTTATATAATTGTAAAATTCTGTAGTATGCACAGATATAATAGGTAATCTTATGTGCAACAGGAATCCGAACTTTTAAAAAGTCGGTAGATGAAGACGAAAGGTAAAACTTGAGTTCAACTAGTAGGAAATTAATGTAATCTTATATTCCTTTGGGAATGAACCGTTGCGGTGCTAGTATTTAGCTAAATTTCCATTGATATCGCTCTGAACATTAAGCAACTTTTGATTTTTAAAGGAAGTAAAGGTGAGTGATAGCATTTTACAGAAAAGCAGACAAGACGTCTTTCTCTTCCCAGATTTTGCACTTTACGCTAATTGCTTATTGGTTCACAGTATTTAGAAGCAGCAATAAGGACATCGATGTTTTATGTTTTCCCATTTGGGAGATGCTTTGCATCTCCAGGGAAAATATTGGGAGAAAAACTGTACCTCTAAGCTTTACACCAAGGTGGGGGGACTGCACGGTTTCATTGACAACCGTAATGAAATCTTATAAGTGTGTAATTGCCTATATTTAGAATAGGTCAGAAGTTCAGGGTTATGGTTGTTTTATGGGTTTTTTTTTTTCCGTTGAAAAAATTTTTTTTTATTTTTTTACACAGTTGTATTTTACAGACCTAATGTCAGGCTGGGGGATTAAAAATATAGAGATCCTGACGTGACATTATAGAGCTGAGGCTCTGTTGTCAGGTGGCCTTGAGACTGTGACTTGTTTCAGAACAGATCCTGTTGAGCGTGGGGAAAGCACTTGCCCTTCGAGAATGTATGGAGGGGAGAGGTGGGCGCCAGGGAGGGGAGGGGCTCCGCAGGTTGAGTAAGTAAGTCCCAGGGAGTTCAAGTGTCTCCCGTGCGTCCTGCTACTC
Source organism: Hydropotes inermis (assembly GCA_020226075.1). Lineage (NCBI taxonomy): Eukaryota > Metazoa > Chordata > Mammalia > Artiodactyla > Cervidae > Hydropotes > Hydropotes inermis. The sequence goes on along the minus strand of CM035286.1, from coordinate 59,759,171 downwards.
TTTGGGGGATCTGTGTGATGGGAGTGGGGTCATACCTCTCAGCCCAGGAAGGAAGTAGCATATATTCTCAAAAATTCAAAGTAAGGCTCTTTCTTTTCTTTGGGTATTGGGGGAAAATGCAAATCTGAAAAGCTAAGAGCACCCAAGTACCTAGGAATTGGCATTGGGAAGTGCCTGTATTCCTTAATATTGGTAAAACCTGTGAGTAGTCTCCTAATTGAGAGGAGAAATCATAGCTTAGAAGGGCATTCCAGGCTTTGATGTATAAGAGACATGGCATCTGGTTACTTTGTATTTGCTGTATATTCACTCATGCATTTAGGTCATTTTAATAAATGAGTGGATACATGGTGATAGCTGTGTATCTGTGTATATGTGTGTAAGTTTGGCACAGGATTTGGGGACATATAAAAATATTTCATATGTAAGTGTTTCATTCAAGGAGTTTACTTGTGTTTGGTGAAATAGAGCATGTATACAAATTATTGTGATGCAAGATACTTGCTTAGATCATGACGGGCAATGGTGCATTTGTAATTTAGAGATGGCAGTGGGCTTCTCCTCTCTGGGAGACAAGAAGGTGGGGCTCTAGTGAGCTTATCTTTGGACCTTAGGGTTTAAACTCAATTATGTTTCTTCGTGCATTTTGGGGGCTCGCTCCTAAGGCAGCTCCCTCCTAGCAGAGGAAGCTGGGAAGCTGACAGAGAAGTTAGCATGACCCTCTTCCATGATGGGTGCTCCCATAATACACCACGTGCTGGCAGTCCTTCGCATGGATTCCTGTTTATCCAAGTGGTTGTCTTAATTGGATCCCATGTGGAAGGTGCCTCTGGTGTGAACGTGGGATTCCTGTCCAAAAGGAAAACTTTTTGATGGAAGGAACTGTGTGATTATTTCAGAAATGGCAGAGACTTTTGGCCTGGACTTTTCAGTGTGGACCTGGTCTAATTCAGCTACGGTATTCTCAAATGGCCAAGATTTTTTTTTTTCCCTCACAGTACCAAACTTCTTTGTAATACTATAACCAAATGAAATGAAGGAAAAGCAAAAGGTGGCTACAACCTCATAGTATTGAAGAATTTAACAACATGTTCAATTCAAGGACCTTTACGAACCTTCCAGATCACTGTAATTCAGTTTTTCAGACCTCTAATTTAAGGCATAGCAGAGGCAAAAGAATTACAGACTCCCTGGGAGCTGGGAGGGCTGGCTTACTCCTCTCCAGCCTCACCAACAGTGAGATTCCCAGAAAGAATTTCTTAAAAAGAAATTTTGTTTTCCACAGTTGTAACTTTAGGTGGTAGGCTTTTCAGCTTGTTTATATTAGCTGTCTGGGGTTGAGCTGACATTTTTCAAATATTAAAGTGGCAGAATGCCTTTTGAGGAAATCTGAAATGTAAGTTAACAGGAAGGGCACCCAGAGAGTGCAGGAATTCCTGCACTTTACCGGAAGACAGGCTACAGGAAAATGTGTCATCTACATTACCCCAGAGAGTAAAACTATTGTTATCAGCCACAATGATCTGCGGGAGGGAGTCTGGCATCCCCCTGTTCACCTGAAAAGAGAGAAAAAGTTGGACCCTGTTACCAAGGCACTTTTCTCACTCCTCCCTCGACTCACCTTTAAAAAATATTAGTTTGTCTTTCTTTAAAATAGTGGTAGGTACGTTGTGTCACGGGGACTGTGTATCAGGCACAGTTCAGAAGCCTGTAGAGGAGACTGACAGGCAAGGATTGCCAAAGGACCCAGCCCTACCGTGGGTTTTTTGCTTCTGAAATTCATGCCAGCCTGGGAAATGAAAAGTGTACATTTCTCATTCTGTAAATTCCTTTGTTAGGTTGTACCCGAGAGACTTGTCATGCTTAGCCTGTAATCTGAGCCAGTCTGTTTTATAACCTCGTACATCTCAGGACATAAAAATCAGAAGAGGTGGCCTGGGCTTCCTGAGTTTGTTTTGTATCCATGTGGCATTCACGACTTTACCACATGCAGGTCAGCAGTAGGGGCTTCCCCAGGGGTCTCTGGGCGGTAAATCCGATGCTGGAGGAAAGGGTTGAGATTCTTGTTCCTTTGTTTTTCACAGATTAGTATCATTATAACTGCTTTACATTATTATAAAGTTTGAAAGGTCTATAAGGAATATTTTTTAAACTTAGGAAAGTGCCTAAGTAATACTTTATTGTAGAAATACTTGAAATTGTAGGAAAGAAAACCAAGAATCATTAGTGAGGACAGTGTACATTTCGGCCTGTATCCTTTTGGACTTTTTTCCTGTCCTGATCTATATGTGAATATGCATAAACCCAACATGTTTATAAAATGATTCAGTTGCCTTTGGTTCACTTGCCAATGATACTATGAAATAGTCAAAGTTAATATATCACTACATTCATAATCTAATTCTAATACTAGAATTTATTTAAATAGAACATGAATGTTTATGAGCTTTCAGTGTTATAAGCATCGCTATGATAAACGTCCCAGTTTAGACATTATATATACTATGGCCTTTGGCTAAATTCCAGGACATAGAACTATAGGTTACGAATCTCTAATTCTTCCCCTGCTGCATTATTTTCTTCATCTTTTAAAAATAACTCTTTTATTACTATGAAAACAACATATACTCATTGAAAAAAAATCCAAGCGGAAGAGAAATTCATAATGAGAAAATAAAATCGCTCAGAGTCACAGAGCCCACAGCTAAGTCCTGCTGACTTTTTGGGGACTCTGCATGTGAACATGCGTGCGCTTTTGCACTGTATGTGGGAATTTGCAGCTCACTTTATACCGGCCCATGTGTCATCGCACAGCTTTCCACAGGCATGCACATACCGCTTCCTCCCTCTTTTTAGCAGTCGCTCATTTTAATTTGTAAGAAGGTGCCTGTTTCACCAGTCTCCAGTTGGACCCTCAGAGTTCCACTTTTTCACAGCTCTGCACAATACTGCAGGGACTAGAACACCTTGAACACACATCTTTGAACATCGGCCCAACTGTCTCTTTAGGATGGATCCCTAGCAGCGGGAGTGCTGAGCGAAGGCTGGCGTGGGTGTGCTGCCCTCCAGGTGCCAGCACTGGCTCTTACTCTCGGGCGCAGTTTGCAAGTCTTCATGTGCTCCCTTTAAGCATCCTGGTAAATAGTGCCCAATGAGTTACTCTTCAGAGAGGCTGTGCATACTCCTGCGTATAAAATGGAAAACCAACTGAACAGCAGAGGCAACCCTAGTCAGTGCTCCGTGGTGACCTAAGTGGGGATGAAGTCCAGAAAGGGAGATACATGTCTGCACGCGGCTGGTTCACTCTGCATGGCAGAAACCAACATAACGTGGTAAAGCCACTATGCGCCAATGAAAACCAACTCAAAAATAAACAAAACAGATAATCAACAAGGGCCTACTGCACTGCACTAGGACCTCTACGTAATACTCTGTAATAACCTACGTGGGAAAGAACTTGGAAAGAACAGATACACGTACATGTATTACTGAAGCATTTTGCTGTACATCTAAAACTAATACAACATCGTAAATCAACCACACCCAAATATAAGCTTAAAAAAAATGGTTATGCTCTCTTTCCTTCATCCTGTATGTAATAATTTGAAAAAAAATGTTTGCCAGTTTGATAAAAAGTATTACTATTTTACTCTCATTTGAATTTTACTGGTGAAGAAGTTGAATTTTTCTTTTTTCTTTTTGACATCTGTGTTTCATGTGTTTGAATTTTTTTTTTCCTCATAAAATGTGTCTTCAAAAATTTTAATTTGGGGATCAGATTATTTTCAGAGTTAAGCCAGAACATTCCAAGATGGCAGAGCTTAGGTAATCATGGGTTCAAAGCTGGGTTCAGCTTTCATGCATCTAAACAGTTTAATGCCCTTGGAGTTCTAATTTTAATTTTAACCAAAATGTCTTAAGTAAACATATACTTTGTAGACTCATTTTGTTCTACTGTCTGTAGCTAGCCAAGTCTGGATGACAATAATAAGAAAAGTATAATGATTTGATTTAAATTCCATCTGGAATTTACTAACTTCTGGACATCTGTGCATTTTCAGTTATCTCTACAGGCAAAAGTAGTTTTTCTTTGGTTTCGTGAGTGATTCTCACATAAGCACCTGGTTGTATTACGTGCATCGTGGCAGAATAATTCTTTTTTTTTTTTAGCTTCATGTGCAACAGCTGATCATAAAAGGGGTTTCCTTTGCTAGATTTGTTGGAAGAATGAAGGCGAGGATCTGCTTTGATGACCTCAGAAATTCTATCAAGTCAATCACTGTTCACATATTCTTGATACAGCCTTCCTTAGTCAATGCTCCTATTTATGCACCTTGATATTAAGTAGTAGAATGCAGAGCTGTGAAAGGAGTTTTATAATCTAATCACCTCATTTTACAAAGAGCAAACGGAAGCTCTGAAAGAAAGTGATTTGCCTGAAGACCGAGCCATAGGTGGAACTTACACCTCCTGATTCTTTGCCCCAGCGTTCTTTTCATTAAACCACGCACAAACACTAGGAATCCACATGTATAAAACATTTTTTTCCAGGATCTTGAGGATCCTTCACATTTTTTTTTGTTTGTTTTGTTTGTTTTTGTGGGAAGCATGCTGGCAGGCAAAGCTGACCGTACAATCAGCAGAGGTGCTCTCTGCGCCCGAGTGAAACTGTGATACTTGATCACAGTTGTGGTTTTTTTTTTTAATCAATTTTCTGCCAAAGGATATTTTGCAAATGCTCTCATTTTAATTCCAGTGCCTACACTATACAGCTGCAAATTTTAGCCACTGTAGTTGTTTGCCTTTTATGGATGATCTCTGAAAGCCTCTTGCTAGGTAGCTAACATTTCTTCTTCTGCATCTTTGCAACTCTGCCTCTTTGAGCTTATGAGCAATAGGTGCTCAATGAATGTCTGACAATGCAAGTATTTTTCATCAGTGGTGCTCTCTATCATTTTTTATGAAAGGTGTGGGGTAATTATAATGCAGTTTTCTTGTGCTTCCTTTTCCACATGGATGTCTCCATTCTGTCTTTGCTTGATTATTTGAAAGTTGCAAGTATAGCATAAAAAGCGACTGGACCATTCCTAAAGAAGTGTCATTCTTCCTGCCTGGGCCTTCTAAGCAGATTTAAAGATTGCGTGATCCTCACTCAGCTCAAAGAATATGCAGGACGAAGATGAGTTACCTGGAGAGTCCAGTGGGGTAGGATTGAAGTGAATTCCTCCATCTCGTGCTGGTTTTAGGAGCTGGTTTGCAAGTTACCTCTGAACTCGAGCATCTGAAGGGTTGTCAGAGATGAGCTGCCAGTTCTTGATCGCTGGCAGCCCTGTGACCGAGCAGGGACCTCTGCCCAGGTGACCCCCAGTAGCAGTCTCCTCCTGGACCCACCGCCGCCCCTGGCTCTGCCCCATCTCATTTCGTTCCCGCTCTGCTTCCTTCCTGTGAGCCGGTGCGTACGGTTTGGTACACAGTTCCTAAAACCCCCTCTTTCTGCAGTGGAGAGGTATTCACCTTATAACCACCCCCCCCCCCCCCACACACACATGCGCGCGCGAAGTCTATCACAGATCATCATAATTTAGTCAACTTAGGTCTGAGTTGTTGTTCGTTGTTCGATCTCTCTGTCGAGTCTGACTCTGTGACCCCATGGACTGCAGCACGCCAGGCTTCCCGGTCCTCCGCTGTCTCCCGGAGTTTGCTCAAACTCATGTCCATTGAGCTAATGATCTCTCCAGCCATCTCATCCTCTGTCGCCCAGTGAATAGGCTCTTGTTGGATCCCTCTTTGTCTGTTTTATTTTCCAGTCTGTATCTTTATCCTTAAGTTGGGTTGGGGTCAGCCTTGCTTTTTCTTTTTTTCCCCAGAGACAATTAGCTATAGGTCTGAAGCCATCACAGCCCACACCCCGTTACCCAGAGCTATCATTATCCTCGTCCCTTATTATTTCTCAGTCACTTCTCAGGTGTTGTGCTTTTGAACGTCACCTAAATCCTAGCGGGACAGATAGGCATGCGTGTGCTCAGTCGTGTCTGACTCTTTGCCACTCCATGGACTGTAGCCCGCCAGGCTCCTCTGTCCAAGGCGTTTCCCCGGGAAGAATCCCGGAGTGGGGTGCCATTTCCTTCTCCAGGGAGTCTTCCTGACCCAGGCATGGAACCTGTGTCTCCTGCATTGGCGGGTGGATTCTTTACCACTGAACCACCTGTGAAACTCAGGAGGTCAGGTGCAGTTATTGCTAATTTACAAATTAAGACACTGGGGCTTTGGAGAGTTCACCAACATGCCCAGGGCTGGAAACCCAGCAGGCATCCCAGGCAGGATGCAAAGCCTGGCCTGTCTGGCTGCAGGGTCCAAGCTCATCACTGGGGCCAGCCAAACCACAGCCTGGGGGTCAAATCTGGACCCACCTGTTTGTTTTGTTTTTAATTTATTTATTTTTTAACTGAAGGATCATTGCTTCACAATATTGTGTTGGTTTCTGCCATGTATCAACATGAATCAGCCAGCCTGTGAGCCAAAATGGTTTACACATTTACAAATGATTGGGAAAAAAGAATGAAAAAGAATAACATTTCATGACACAAGAAAGTTATATAAAATCCGAAGTCAGTGTCTACCGATAAAGTTTTATTGGGACACAGCTCTGCGCATTCATTTCTGTGTGGTTGAGGGCTGCTTCCTCCCCCGCGACTGTGCAGTCGAGTCACTGTTACGGAGAAGGCATGTCCTGCAGAGAATATTGACTCTCTGGCCCTTTTCAGAAAAAAGCTCGGTGACCTTGCCCTTTGTGACTTTCCTCAATCATGTGATGACTCTGGTCCATATTACATTCCTCTTTGGCTTTAATTGGAAGTCGTTAACCTGGATGGCCACTCACCCGGGACGCAGCCGGTGACCTCGGGCCCAGCCCACAGGAAGCCTCAGAGTGGCGTCCCTCCTGGCTGTGAGATGGGTGGGCCATCGCTCATTTCCGCCCGGCTGAGCGGCCCTCTCCTTGGCCCATCCCGAGTCCTCTCCCCTCCGCTGCACTCTTCCCTTTGCTCTGCGTTTCTTTTATGTTCTCATCTTTCTTTCCCGCCCCTTTGAGGAAACTGAGCATCAGTTCTTCCCCTGGTCCCTTCATCCTCCACTGCTTTGTCCCACATTCTGTGCAAAAAGCCGATGAACTAAAACCAAGTCACGCTCCCACGCTGCCTGGCCTTGTGGGTTGCGATCGTGACACAGCTCAGGGCTGCCATCGTGTCTCCCGTGTGGATGAGGACAGGACTGTCCTTCACCGTAAGAGCCTCCGTCTCCCCAGGCAGGTTGTTGCCTCCTGAAGGCTGCAGCCATTGTCTCACATGGAGCTTATGCTCAGTCAGTCCTGCCTGACCCTCTGTGACCTCCCGGGCTGGAGCCCGCCAGGCTCCTCTGTCCATGGGATTCTCCAGGCAAGATTACTAGAGTGGCTTGCCATTTCCTTCTCCAGGGGACCTTCCTGACCCAGGGACTGAACCCACGTCTCCTACGTCTGCTCCGTTGGCAGGCAGATTCTTGGCCACTGATGCCCCCCGGGAAGCCCATTTTCTCATAAGATCTCCCCCAAATCTGGGTGGGCAGTTCGTCTTGTGTGTGAGGATCCTGTTGCTTTCAGAGCCGCTGATATCGTTGAGGTTGTATTAATATTTATCAGGGAAGGTCCTGGCAAAGGTTCTGGAAATGAGGGAAGGGGAGGACGTGGAAGGAAGTAACAACTGTGAAGACAGAGTCGCTTTGGATGGACGAGCCCAGATTGCTCGTCGTCTCCAAAGTGAGGTCTGCTTTAGCCCCCTACAAGGAAGTGATGTCTTTCCCGTCATCCAAGATGGCAGCATCGCTGTGGAGGCTTTTATATTCCAGATAACTGCGCTCAGTGATGAACATGTCTCCTTCTCACCTCAGCAGGGCCTGATGCGATGATGCCCCATTTTGTATATGATCAGCTGTGGCCAGAGGTTAGATGTCAAGGTTGATTGTGACAGAGCAGAGCCTAAATCACGGTCTCTGTGACCCCAGCACCTGACTTCCTGGCCCCTCCACTTGAGAGGTCATTCCATCATAAATGTCTGAACCCATTACCTGGAAGACACAGTTGGAGACAGAAAACATGAATGGGTTCCGTGGGAACTTGTGCACACCAGGGTCACGTGTTGTCATTAGGAGGGGCTGACCGGTGGCTCCCTATGGATAGGTTCCTTTTGAGATGTTCCTTTAGGCCTAAAATATTGACCCATCCTGAGAGTTCAGATTGAATTCCAAGTACAAACTGCCCATTGGTTAAAGGAAGCTGGTTACTGACAAACTGGTGTGTACAGACCAGTAGACGGAAATCTGTTGAGCATCGGTAGTGGATGGTGATTCCATTACCTGTCTTAGGGTCTGTAACTAAGCAGATCTAAACCTTGTGTGTTTCTGTGCACATCCAAGTGAAATTGCTTTAAAACAGTAAGAAAAACACAGCCTGTTTGGCAACATAGCTCAGCAGAGGAATGATGCCTTGTTGAGTTAGTGATTTCCGTTCTTCTTGGTTGCTTCAATGTAAGTGTGACAAGTACAGTTTCCTTGAAACTGTGAATGAACCTGCATCTTCCCTGTTTTCCTTTTCTACTGGAAGCTGTGGAAGAAAACCAGAATCACCTCTTTTTTGTGTGTGGTTGAAGAGGCAGGTGTGCATCTTCTTTCAAGGCGATGAATTCTCTCCCAGCTTTCTCTCCTCTCAGAGCAGGGCAGCAAACCAAGGCTCCAGCCGCTTCCTGTGATCCCCCGAGGAAACCCTGGGGGTGGGTGGCGGGGTGTTCAGGGACAAGCTATTCATTCCTTTCCCCTGTCCTCCCCCCTCTAACCCCGCATGGGAAGGATGAGTTAGAGATAAGGGTGAGGCAAGAACCTGGAGAACCAGTGGGAGCAGAATGCCTCCGACCTGAAGCTCCCAAGCCCTACTAAATTTATAGATCAGTCTAACTGGAATTGACTTCTTTATTGCAAGTTTAAACCTTTTATCCCAAGATAAATGTGTGACTTCTTTAAGTTTTCTTTTATGTACCTCAATAGAAATATAACATTTTCTTCCAGAGGTTCTGCTGATTTCTAGTTAAACGTATTCCTAGGTATTAAAAAAAAAATCTTTCTATTGCTACTGTTAACATATCCACAGGTATGCTGCTGCAGGTGCTAAGTCGCTTCAGTCGCATCCGACTCTGTGCGACCCCGTAGACGGCAGCCCACCAGGCTCCGCCGTCCCTGGGATTCTCCAGGCGAGAACACTGGAGTGGGCTGCCATTTCCTTCTCCAGTGCTTGAATGTGGAAAGTGAAAGTGAAGTCGCTCAATCGTGTCCGACTTTTAGCAACCCCATGGACTGTAGCCCGCCAGGCTCCTCTGTCCATGGAATTCTCCAGGCGAAAATGCTGGAGTGGGTTGCCATTCCCTTCTCCAGGGGATCTTCCTGACCCAGGGATTGAACCCAGGTCTCCTGCATCACAGGGAGAATCTTTACTGTCTGAGCCACCAGGGAAGCCATATTTATCAATATCTATCTATATATAGTGATATACAGAGTGATCTTTAAAATATATAACATATGAACAAATAACTTTTAAAAAGCACTCTATTTTATATTGGAGTATAGCCAGTTAACAATAGTTTATCGGCTATGAATTATAGCCAGTAGTTTCCGGTGGACAGCAAAGTGACTCAGCTGTGTGTTGACATGTATCCGTTCTCCCGCAGACTTCTCCCGCAAACTCCCCTCCCCTCCAGGCTGCCACATAACGCTGAGCAGAGCTCCCTGAGCTGTATGATAGGTCCTCGTTGGTTATCATTTTAAATGAAGCCGCTAAACAGATACCATTTTGACTATTATGTTCAAGATACCGTGCTGGGTGGAACTAGACAGAAATGTACTCTGCTGTATTTTTTAACTTACTAGGAGCCTTGAAAAATCTACTTGATCTTTACCTTCCATTTCCTGACCTGCTGAATGGAGACTGACACGTTCACAGTATTGTTATAAAAATTTAGCAAGATGGGACTTCCCTGGTGGTCCAGTGGCTAAGACTCTGAGCTCTCGGTACAGGGGTCCTGAGTCGGGGAGCTAGATCCCACATGCCACAACGAAAGGTCCTGTGTGCCGCAACTAAGGCCTGGAGAAATAAATAAATCAACACATATTTTTCAAAAAGATAATATTTTTAAGGTACTTAAAACAGTGCCTGGCACATAGTAAGCACTCAATAAGTCATAGCTATTAAAAAAATTAAGCAAGGCTATGTATCTAATGCTCTTTGGGCAGTGCTTGGCATTTGTTTATTTATACAGTATTTATTGAGACCCCTGCTGGGTTTGAGACACTGGGCTGTAGTAAGCTCGCTATAAACAGAACCTTGTTTTACTCTTTCTTTCTCTCCATCTCCTTAAGGAGCTTATAGTGTAGTGGGAGGTAGGATCGCAGAGAAATGTGTAGAATACAAGCTAGAATCTTAGATATGCTTAGAATTGACACTGTGGATTAGAAAGCCTTACAGATGAGGAGGAGATCCGGAAAATTTTTACCATGAGTGTGTAAGTATCAATCTGATTGTCACAGTCGATGAGAAAGTCACGACAAACCTAGACAACATATTAAAAAGCAGAGAGATCACTTTGCTGACAAAGGACCATATAGTCAAAGCTATGGTTTTTCCAGTATTCATCTATGGATGTCAGAGTTGGACCATAAAGAAAGCTGAGCGCCAAAGAAATAATGTTTCTGAACTTTGGTGTTGGAGAAGACTCTTGAGAGTCCCTTGGACAGCAAGGAGATCCAACCAGTTCATCCTAAAGAAAATCAACCCTGAATATTCATTGGAAGGACTGATGCTGAAGCTGAAACCCCAGTGCTTTGGCCACCTGATACGAAGAGCTGACTCACTGGGAAAGACCCTGATGCTGGGAAAGATTGAAGAAAAAGGAGAAGGGGGCAACAGAGGATGAGATGGCATCACCAGCTCAATGGACATAAATTTGAGCAAACTCCAGAAGATTGTAGGGGTTTCCCTGTGGCTCAGATGGTAAAGAATCTGCGTACAATGCAGGAGATCTGGGTTTGATCCCCAGATGGGGAGGACCCCCTGGAGGAGGAAATGGCAACCCACTCCAGTGTTCTTGCCTGGAGACTCCCATGGACAGAGGAGCCCGGCACGCCTTGAAAAGAGTACATGGGGTTGCAAAGAGTTGGACAATGACCGAGCAACAGCAAACATAGGCATAACGATTTCTTAGAAGAATGAAAAAAGAGAAGATGGCCTTAGGAAAATCTCTGGAGTTTTGAAGACCTTATATATGTTTTCTAAGAACTTCCTTTTTCTACTTACCCCAATACTGTACTTACTGCTTATGATCACAATAGGTTAACAAGCGAAATGCGTCCTATGTCGTGCTTTTAGGTGGGTTTTTTTAAAAAATTCTTTTTGATTGTGGAAACTCCAGGAAACCTAGAGGTTAATAGTTAAACAAGTATATCACATCAGCTGGGTTTATGAGCACAGTGTAATTATACAAGCAAGCTGTTGGTCCGATAATCAACGTCTGGCTAGGTCACAGGATAGTTTCCAGAGCATGACCACAGCCGCAGTTTTCATTCTTTATAACCTGCCAACCTGCCTTTCCCACTTCTCAGCTGCTTCTCCCTCTTCTAGAACCGTCTGAAGGCAGTTGAAAAGAAGGAAAGCCGTCCTTCTGAATCCTCCTTTTACTTTTGCAAAGTGAAAGTGTTAGTGGCTCAGTCGTGTCTGACTCTGTGTGACCCCCTGACTGTAGCCCGCCAGGCTCCTCTGACCATGGAATTCTCCGGGCAACAACACTGGAGCGGGTTGCCATTCCCTCCTCCAGGGGACCTTCCCAATCCAGGGACTGAACCCTCGTCTCCTACACTGGCAGGGAGGCCCTTTACTGCGGAGCCACTGGAGACGCCTCCTTTTACTTAGACCTCAGGAGAAATGCTCTAGAAAGTTCTTTGTTTTACCAAACTTACTTTCTCAAACCTGATACCAGGGACTGACCAGGGAGTTCATACATTTTTGTGTGTGTTTTTAATTTCAGGAAAACTCCATGTAAAAGAGAAATATATTTAATACAGTTGGCATTTCCATACAATTGTTAGGTTACATTCGTTTTTTTTTTCTTTCATTATCTTGGTTTTAAAAACACAGTGACCTACAGCTTCGGAGTTCACAATAGACTACTTCTCCGTGTAACAAGTACTGAGTCACCTTCTTTTTCCTTGGTGACTTCAATCAACTCAGGGTCTGTGGAGTGGACTAGGTGGGTGGGTTGAATCACTGCCCCCCCACCTGCCCCCCAGTCTGAGTCAGGAACACCGTGGGGCAGTTTTTGCGTCGTCACCTTGCTGAGCAGTTAAAGAGACCACGTGACCCACCCAGGTCTGCCGTCTCCTGCAGGTAGCTTGCCAAGTCTCCTTGCTTGGGACTTTGTTCCTGAGTAAGCATCTATTTTTATAGATAAAGAAGGGGGAAATGTAGATTTAATTCTGAAATTGATTTAAGAATGAGATGGAGAAATCTGGATATGTCAGGGTTGTTATATTTTAGTCGCGAAAGTCATGTCCAGCTCTTTTGCAACCCCGTGGACTATAGCCTGCCAGATTTCTGTGTCCATGGGATTTCCCAGGCAAGAATACTGGAGTGGGTTGCCATTTCCTCCTCCCAGGGATCTTCCTGATCTAGGGATAGAACCTGCATCTCCCACATTGGCAGGTGGGTTCTTTACCGCTGAGCCACCTGGGAAGTCCATGTGAAGGTTAGGATGACTTTTTTTCAAGTTACATTTCAGTCTTTCTTTTCTGATGTGACATGTCTAAGGATAAGACCTCAGGTGGATGAGACTGCATGTAGGAGGCAGAGGGCCAGATATTGATATTTCATGGTTGATTTAACATGCATTATTGAAGAACTATATAAATAATCTGCAGCCTGCCCCATGCTCGGTGACTACAAAGTCAGCTAGACTTCCACCTCTACGCTCAGGAAGCTCACCGACTGTGGGGCTGTGGGTTTGCAGGGGCCGCCATAACGAAGTACCGCTGATTGGGTGACTTACACAACAGAAATGCATTGTCTCTTGGTTCTGGGGGCGGGAAGTCTGAGATTCAGCTGTCAGCAGGGTAGATTCCTTCTGAGAACTAACCAGGGACTGTCTCCTCCACGCTTCCCCCCTGGCTTCTGGGGCTTGCCAGGGATCTTTGGCATTGCTCAGCTCCTAGAAGCATCTCCCAGATCTTTCCTTCACTGTTACCTGGACTTCTCCAATGGAAGTGCCTGCGTCAAATTTCCCCTTTTTATCCGTGCATCAGTCCTGTTGGGTTGGAAGTTCACCCTAATCCTGCATGACTCATTTTGATGATGTATTTGTGTTCAGTTGCTTAGTTGTGTCCCACTCCTTGCGACCCCAGGCACTGCAGCACGCCAGGCTGCCCACTGTCCTTCACCACTCGCAGAGTTTGCTCACACTCATTCCATTGATGATGTATGCAACTGCCCAATTGCTCTGTGAGAGAAATTCTCCCTTTCTGGGGCGCAGGGCGTTAGGAACTTGGGGGAAGGGCCAGAGTTCAGCGCACAGCGGGAGGAGACGAGCGTGTCTGCAGGTTAATGCCCCGGCGTGTGACACACGCGCGTCCGTTTTGGTAGAAGGTGCAGCCTCTCTGCCTCCCCTGGAGGAGAGCCTGTGGGTCGGGAGGACGTCAGCTTGGCCGGACGGAACTTTGGGTCTGGTGCTTCTGGCAAGAATCAGCGAGTAAAATGGGAGACTTCCCTGTGGTCCCTGAGCCCATGACCTGCTGTTTCATCTGATTTTCTGTCGTTTGTGACAGGCTGGCTGCTTCTAAACGAGGGGAGCAGGGGGAGGTGTGTGTGTGAAGTTGGAGCCCACACACACATGCGTTTGCTGTCTCGATTCCCCAAACTTAAATCGTGCCTGCAATGGGTGAGGAGACCGGCAGAGCCCGTCCGCGGTCACCCCAGGCCCTTCCGCGTGCAGACCTTGGGGTGGGCCTGGGGAGTTGGGGTATCTCCTGCTTTGTGACACACGGTTCCAGTCCTCACAGAACAAAGCTTAAAAGAGGCTGGGAGTGAGTAAGAACCAAGGATCTGCAGCCAGGCAAAGCTTATTTTTAGCAAAGGCCTGTAAGCCTCAAAAAAAAAAGCACTACTCAAGTGTTACCAAGCTTTCCCAATATTGATTGTTAACAAGAAGTCTTTTCAACTTGTGTGTCTATTTATTTGTGTTAATTGTTGTTTAGTCATGTCGGAATCTGTGCGACCCCATGGACTGTAGCCGCCAGGCGCCTCTGTCCATGGGCTTCTCCAGGCAAGAACACTGGAGTGGGCTGCCATATGCCGCTCTCCAGGGGATCTTCCCAATACAGGGATCGAACTTGTGTCTCCTGCCCTGGCGGGTGGATCCTTAACCACTGAGCCACTCGGGAAGCTCATTCACGTTAATAGGCAGTTTTATTTTCTTGATGTGGTCTGAGTATGTTTAGCATAAAATTCTGACTCAGAGCACCAGGACCAGTTTGAGGAAGAGGGGACAGTAAAGGATGAAATGGCCAGGATGTGTTAGACGAGGTGGCAGGGGAAGGTTGGGGGAAAGGGGCTCCCCCAGACTAGGCCGGCCGGCGGCACCTGCCATTGTCCTGCCAGGGGGGCGCCCTGCTGATGGGGCGGGGCCAGGTGGGCACCCAGAACAAGCCCGGGGAGGTGAGACCCCTCTCAGAGCTGGGTGGAGGGTCTGCGGGCAGGTGACCCAGCAGAACGGGGGCAGCCGTGGAGGAAGGTGCAGCGGAAAGACGAGAGTTAGGTGAGTGAACATGGAGGGGAATGCGGAAATACTCAACAGGGAGGTCCGTTGGGAAGCAGGCATCAGAGAGGGGGAGGCCCTGAGGACCTAGGGTGAAGAAGCCCAGCCTGTGCGTTTTTGTTTGCTGTTGGCGCTAGTGGTAAAGAACCCGCCTGCCAAAGCAGGAGACGTGGGTTCGATCCCTGGGTCAGGAAGACCCCCTGGAGGAGGGCACACAGGCCGCTCGGTGTTCTTGCCTGGAGACTCCGTGGACAGAGGAGCCTGGCGGGCTGCAGTCCTTGGGCCCTACAGGTTCGGACACGACGGAGCACACGCGTGCTGCCGGTGAGAGTCGATGTCCGCCTCGCCCCCCGCCCCCCGGCAGCTTCGCGGCAGTCTCGGCCCCCTGGCCGTGGTGTGGTCTTGCCCTCCCGGCGGCCGGTGCAGCCTGGTGGGACGGGGACGCGGGAGAGGGGCGCCCGGCGGAGTCTGCGGCTTGTTCGAAGGAGCCCAGCTCGTCTCCCCGCCGAGCGCCCGCGCCCGGCTCCACGCGGGGCCAGCAGGCTCGGAGGGAAACAGGAAGCGGGGGGCCGCTGGGCGCTCCGCACTCTGGTTTCAGGCCTGAAACCGGCCTCCGATCAGGAGGGGAATACGGCCTCGTGCGAGCAAGCAGCCCTGCCCCCTCTTCATCCGCTGCCCAGGCAGGGACGGACACTGTGCTTCCGACGCGGGGGTCGCGGGTTCCATCCCCGGTCAGGAAACTAAGAGCCCACGTGCCACGACGTGGTGAAGCCAAAAGCAGCCATTCCAAGGCAAACCTGGGAATCAGAAATCCAGCTTCCGGAGGGAAGTCTGTGCTGCTTTTCTGCTCTGAAACGGGCCTCAGGGGGCACCTGCGGCTAGGATAACATGGGGGTTGGAGATTTCTAGCTTCTCTCCTGTCTTAGTCTTTGCGACCTGGACAGTTTCTTTCCCATTTATGATACTCCATCCTCAGTGGGGAGTCGGTTTTTTTGATGCCTCCCTTGTGCAAGGTTTTGTCATAAGCACCAAACTTATCAGCACTAATCTTCACAAAAACCTGAGAGGCAGGTAAAATTACCCCCGTTTTACAAGGGAGGAAATTGGAAGTCATGTTAATGAGTTGCCCAGGATCCTGCAGTTAGTGGTTTGCAGTGCTGGGATTTGAGTCTGGCTTACTGCAGTGCCTCAGTTTTGTGTTTTTCACTATGTAACTGCCGTGTGAAAATAGTGAAGAATGGAAACACACCACTGTACGGTGACAAGAGAAGAGCTGAAGTCACAGGCGCCGCCTGATGTAACAGTGATGACGGAGACCCAGAGCTTCAGTGGAGAGACGCTTATGACCCAGGAAGAGGGGATGCAGAAATACAGGCAGAGTGATTGCAGGCCTGTGTGTTTGTGTGTATTTGTGTGGTTACTTCTACCTCAAGTCAAAGAGTCTTTATTAAGGAGGTACCGCTGAGCCTGGTAGGGACTGAGAAAGGCATTTTCGAGTCCCCTCCTCTGTCTCTCCCTACCCCGGGACCCTCATTCTGCTTTTCTTCCAAGAGTCTTTACTGCGTTCCCCTGCAGATGAGGCTTTGGTACCTGATGAGCACGCTCGGGCTTTAGAAGAGCCACCGGCCCGGCATCTCCATCACTGCAGCTGAGTCCCCACCATTCTTTGACTCGTTACCGTCTCTGGTCTGATATCAAACTCTCTGTTTTGCAAAAGAAAACAAAAGTTCCGACGACAAGTGGCTGGATCCGAGTCAGGTGCTCTTGTGCACAAGGAGTGTGAGGGGTAAACACGGGGCCCGCTGCCCACGTGGTAGGGACGTGAGTGAGGCGGATGCATTGCCATCCTGAGGCAGGAAATACATGAGCAAATGAAAACAGTGAATACAGCTGCTTAGCCGTAAACTCGAGTGGAGCTTTGACGGTATTGTGGCCTGATGCAGTTTACATTTGGGTAGTACTTTTAAAACTTGCATGCTGTGAATAATGGAGAACTTGGTTATGAAGGAAGGAGCTGTGTCTACTGATGTTCGCTTATATTCTCTATGAGTGGAAGACTCAGACCATATATGCTATCATTTGTCCTGTTGCTGGCTGCCTCTATGAGGAGCCCAAGTGAGCAGTAAGAAGAACACTGATGCCATTTGGTGCTGCCGAGTCGATGCCCCTGAACTGATGAACGGCACGGAAAAGGCGCCCTGATGCTCTCCAGTGGCTGAGAGATAGATACAAGAGTAACTTTCCACGGTTGTGACAGTTGGCCAAGTGTATGCGGACAGGGCCTGGCAGGACGAGAAGCGTGTGGAACCGTGGGGTTTACGTCCAGCAGGGACCCCAGAGGCCACCTGTTGCTCTTCTGTCAGCCGTGTCCGGCTCTCTGTGACCCTGTGGGCTGCAGCGCGCCAGGCTTCCCGTCCGTCCCCATCTCCTGGAGTTCGCTCAGACTCATGTCCACGGAGTCGGAGACGCCATCTCACCCAGTCCCACCTCCTTCCCCTCTTGCCTTCAGCCTTTCCCAACATTAGGATCTTCTCCAGCGAATCAGCTCTTTTCATCACGTGGCCAAAGTATTGGAGCTTCAGCTTCAACATCAGTCTGCCCAGTGTATATTCAGGGCTGATTTCCTTTAGGATGGACTGGTTGGATCTCCTTGCAGTCCAAGGGACTCTCAAGAGTCTTCTGTAGCACCATGATTCAAAAGCATCAATTCTTTGCCACTCAGCCTTCTTTGTGATCCAACTCTCACGTCTGTACATGACCACTGGAAAAGCCATAGCTTTGACAATATGGACGTTTGTCAGCAAAGTGATGTCTCTGCTTTTTAATATGCTGTCTTGGTTTGTCATAGGCTTTCTTACAAGGAGCAAGAGACTTTTAATTTCTTGGCTATAGTCACCATCTGCAGGGATTTTGGAGCCCAAGGATATAAAACCTGTCACTGTTTCTACTTTTCCTCCCATCTATTTGCCATGAAGTGATGGGACTGGATGCTATGATCTTAGTTTTTAAATGTTGAGTTTTAAGCCAGCTTTTTCACTCTCCTCTTTTACTCTCATCAAGAGGCTCTTTAATTCCTCTTCACTTTATAGATGAAGCAATTATGATTCAGAGGGTTAAGTCATTGGGAAATCCAAGGTCGTAGTGTATTAGGTCAGGAAGACTGGTCTCCTGACTCTCACATGGGCTGTTGTTAGCAC
The DNA here is from genome assembly GCA_020226075.1 of Hydropotes inermis. Lineage (NCBI taxonomy): Eukaryota > Metazoa > Chordata > Mammalia > Artiodactyla > Cervidae > Hydropotes > Hydropotes inermis. Next base: position 59,741,098 of record CM035286.1, on the reverse strand, counting down.
CCCGGGTGCATCTTGGTGCTAAGCCAAACTGTGCCTCTCTGGAGAGCCCTTACATCCATCCCATGAAGACAGAAACGGACTCCTGAGTCCTAAAGATTAAAAATACATGAGAGTGCCAGGCCCAGAAATCAGGACCTCTGCCAATTCTGTTGGTCATCAGGTGATGGAATGGGTCTGTTCAATCCTGCACACAGTCATTCATCCACTTATTCATCCCCTGACCACGTGTTAGATGCTTCTTAGTGTGTTTCATGGCACCCGGGAAGGTGCAGAGAGGTGATTCCAGCTTGAAAGAAGCTCACATTCTAATGAGGGACGTGCGTGTGTACCAACATTTGTGATTTAACAAGAGCTCAAAGGAAAGGTTGGGCTTCCCAGGTGGTGCAGTGGTAAAGAACCCGCCTGCCAATGCAGGAGATGCAAGAGACAGGAGTTCCCTCCCTGGATTGGGAAGATCCTCTGGAGGAGGAAACGGCAGCCCACTCCAGTATTCTTGCCCCGGAAATCCCATGATTTCCCATTGCATCCCATTGCATCCCATGAGAGGAGCCTGGCGGGCTACAGTGCCCGGGGTTGCACATGCAAACGTTGAACGACTGCTTGGATCCTGGAGAGGGAACTGGAGATGTGGGGTTGGGCGGGGGTAGGGAGTCCAAGCAGACCAGCTGTGGTCTGGGGGGCAGTGTGTGCACGCATGAGTGTCCGAGAAATCCTGAAGCCGAGCGTGCCTGTGGTGTCGAGGGTCCTCCAGCAGGGCAGGGAGGTGAGGCAGGGGAAAAGACAGGGGAGGGGAGACCATGCAACTCATTCATGGCCGGGCTCCAGTCCGCAGCATGAAGTTCTCCCGAGAGGGGCTTTCTTTCAGCAGCTAGATGAATATAGTTTTGTATTTTAGACTCAACGCTGCATCTCTGTCCCTTGGCAACAGGTTTTGTTAATATTCTGAGTCGGGTTTAAAGTGAAGAGCCAAATTGGCAAGGCAGTGTCTTCCTTTGGCAAGTCTGCAACTAACTTTATCAGTAGGGGGAAAAAAAAAGATATCAAGCTTTATGGGAAAGCGTTTGCAAGGGTTGATTAGTATTGGTGGTTTTCTTTCCCTCCCATCTGATGACTCAACTCATAGTTCACAGTGACGTTTTGTTGGCGGTTGGCCAGGTCTTGCTCGCCCGGAGGCCTGATGATAAGGTTTTCATTCATGGGGGCAGGTCTCCCACCCTGCTTCTTCTGGTTTTTAGCTGAGGAGCTTGACATTCCTGCCTGCTAAGCCCCGGGGAGATGGCACGCTTACCCTGTTGGCTTTTCTGGCTGAGGGCAGGCGAGCGCTACTCACAGATGCAGCCTCTTACTGAGCAGAAACTGCAGCCTGGGTTCTCGAGCCCGAGGTTCTGACTGTCTGAACCTTTGGAAGCAAGTCCTGGTCTCTGCAAAACGCAGACTGCTCTGTGATTCCCAGCTTCCAGCGTGTGAGATGGGGGCTCTTCCCTGGTGGTCCACTGCTAAGACTCCGTGCTCCCAAGGCAGGGGGCCTGGGTTCAATCCCTGGTCAGGGAACTAGATCCCACAAGCCGCAGCTAAGACCTGGTACACCCACATAAATATGTTTTTAAAAACAGTGCAAGAGGGAGCAAGCACCTAAGTGAAGAAGAAATACAAAACCAAACCTGAGGTGGTTTCTTCCAAATTTCATGAGCAGTTAATATTATTTTTGTGTCATTTTCAACTTTCTTTTTTTTTTTTTTAACTCAAAATTTCCAAAGCATGTATCCACAGTGTTGCAAAGTTCCTAGCAACAAACTTAGCAACACATCAGAGAAAAAAAACAGTTAACCAGTGTCTGTATTTTCCGCTGGATTTGCAGTCTCATCTATTTCATCTTACCTCCTTGGGCCTCAGTTTCCTCTTGTAAATAGGTGGTCATTGAATTCTGTTGTTTTAAAGAAATGCTTAATTTGATTGGGAAGATACATTAAAGCTAGAACATATAGAGCATACAGAGACAGTGCAAATTCAGAAGCATGAAGTTAAGACAGATGAATCCTAGTGGATGAAGTATTTCAGAATTTCACCCTTCCTGTACTCCATTTGGGTTCCAGGAAGTCACCCACGCTTTCATTGTTTTTGGTAGAAGTTTGGAAGAAATTAACTACTTAAATCACACTCTAATAGTAACCTGATTTTATGTATAACTGGACTCTTGTTTGTTTTCCAAAATACATTTATCCATTTTAAATTCCTCTAAGGATCAAAGATAAACATGATCTTGCAATTTCACTCCTGGGCGTATATCTGGAGAAAACTAATTCAAAAAGATACATGCACCCCTGTGTTCATAGCAGCACTATTTAAAATAATCAAGACATGGAAGCAACCTGTGTCCATCAGTGGATGAATGGATAAAGAACATGCGGTACATACATACAGGAGAATATTACTCATCCATAAAAAGAAGGAAGCAATGCCATCTGCGGCAACATGCATGGACTTACAGATTATAATGCCGAGTGAAGTAAGCCAGGTAGGACAAACACAATATGATATCACTTGTGTGGAATCTAAAATAATGATACAAGTGAACTTTTTTGCAGAACAGAACAAGACTCACTGACTTAGAAAACAAACTTACGGTCACCAAAGGGGAAGGGCAGGAGGAGGGATAAATTAGGAGTTTGGGCTGAACGCACACACTGTGTAGTGCAGGGAGCTGTATTCACTGTCTTGTAATAAAACCTATAAGGGAAAAGAGTCTGAAAAAGTATGTGTGTGTGTGTGTGTGTGTGTGTATGCAAGGTGGTCTGGTATTCACATCTCTTACATATTTTATGTTATCTTATGTATATACATAACTGCATCCCTATGTTGAATACTACCAGAAGCTAACACAACATTGTCAATTGAAAAAAAAAAAAAAGAAAAAAGCTGAATAGTGGAGACTGAGGAAGAGTTTGTTCTTTATGTAAGTTGTAGATGCAAGATTCCATGACCAAGGAAGGTAAGGAAGTCTTTTTTAATAAAAAGGACAGATTCAGCTTTATGGGTTGTTTTATACCTGAGGTTCTTAAAACTTAAATTAAAAAAAAACCCGGAAAATACATCAATCATTTGGAAATTGTTTAAAGGAAAACAATACACATGCTGCCAGCAGTGTCAGATCGTTCGAGAGTAAACACTTTAAAAGAAGTCACACTTCTTTAAAAGCTGTCACACTTCTCTGTCCTCTGCAGAGACTTAGTCTTGGAAAGATAGCAAGTTTGCAAATTAACAGATCTTGCTTGCTCCTTGTAAGAAAAGGTATGACCGACCTAGACAGTATATTAAAAAGCAGAGAAATCAAGTTTGCTGACAAACATCCATATTGTCAAAGCTATGGCTTTTCCAGTAGTCATGTACAGATGTGAAAGTTGGATCACAAAGAAGGCTGAGTGGCAAAGAATTGATGCTTTTGAACTGTGGTGTTGGAGAAGATTCTTGAGAGTCCCTTGGACTGCAAGGAGATCCAACCAGTCCATCCGAAAGGATATTGGTCCTGAATATTCATTGGAAGGACTGATGCTGAAGCTGAAACTCCAATATTATGGTCACCTGATACAAAGAGCTGACTCATCTGAAAAGACCCTGATATTGGGAAAGATTGAGGGCAGGAGGAAAACGGGGCAGCAGAGGATGAGATGATTGGATGGTATCACTGACTTAATGGACATGAGTTTGAGCAAGCTCTGGGAGATGGTGATGGACAGGGAAGCCTGGCGTGCTGCAGTTCATGGGGTTGCAAAGCATTGTACACAACTTAGTGGCTGGACAACAACATTTAAATTTCATTCTTTTTCCATGGAGCTTCTGCCAGCAACTCCACCAGCTCCCCTCCCCTCAAGAGCACAATCATGTGGTTCTCTTGTTTCGAAGAACATTTCTTCCTTTTTCTCACTGTTGAGTATGCTATCAGGCAGATTTTAAATGATAATTAATGAAGAAACACTGTCATTTAAGAAATTGTATAATAAGGACTCTACGTAAATATTCTGTGTATGTAGATGAATATATATATATATATATTTAAATTGATGCTTGCTTTGGTTAATTATAGACTGGAAAGAATTGTAAGAAAGACTTCTCTCTCTTGTTTACTGGCTTGTCCTTAGAGCCACGCTCAGCGTCTGACCTGTGTGTGTGAAGTCGCTTCACTTGTGTCCGACTCTGTGTGACCCCACGGACTGTAGCCCGCCAGGCTCCTCTGTCCATGGGGGTTCTCCGGGCAAGGACGCTGGAGTGGGCTGCCATGCCCTCCTCCAGGGCATCTTCCCACCCGAGGTGGAACCCGTGTCTCTTATGTCTCCTGCCTTGGCGGGTTCTTTACCACTAGTGCCTCCTGGGAAGCCTCAGAGCCAGGCTCATAGAAGGTGCTTAACAAGTACTGTTTGAGTAAGTCATTGATCAGCGACATACAGAGTTAGCCCTTGGCAAGCTTGTGAGGTGGGCTGAGATGGACTTTGGTGAATTCACGCTTCCCTTTTCAACCTTTCCTCTTCCTCCTCCCAGGGGAACTTCTTACACATCTGTAAAATCCTCCTGCATTTTCTTTGTAGATGTATACTGTTTATTGTGGTCAAATCCATATAACTTAAAGCTCACCATTTAAATCATTGTAAAGCCTACAGTTCTGTAGTTTTAGTGTCTTCACACGGCTGTTCATCCATTACCACAGTTTAGCTCCAGAACATTTTTATCACCACAGATGGAAAAGCGTCTTGTCCCTCCCCTCTACCCCTCCAGCCCAGCCCCTGGCAGGCACTGCCTTTCTGTCGCTATGGATTTGCCTGTTCTAGATGTTTCCTGTGAATGGAATCATACAATATGTGGTCTTTGTATCTGGCTTATTTCACATAGCCTAATTCTCTGAGTAAACTCTGGGAGTTGGTGATGGACAGGGAGGCCTGGCGTGCTGTGATTCATGGGGTTGCAAAGAGTTGGACATGACTGAGCGACTGAACTGAACTGACCTGAATTCTTTTTCCAGTTTCTTTCATGTTGTAGCTTGTCCCTGGTACTTTATTCCTTTTCACGACTGGCTAGCATTCTATCCAGCTTCCCAGGTGGCTCAGACAATAAAGAATCCACCTGCCAGGCAGGAGACCCGGGCTCCATCTGTGGGTCGAGAAGATTCGCCTGGAGAATTCTATAGACAGAGGCACCTGGGGGGTCTCAGTCCATGGGGTCGCAAAGAGTCAGGATCGACTAAGTGATTAGGCACACACAGCAGTCCATGGTGTGGATATATCATGTTCTTTTTTCTCCTTTTATTTCCTCTCAAAATCTCATGTCTGGAACTTCCCTGGTGGTTCAGTGGCTGAGACTCCACGGTCCCAATGCAGGGGCCTGGGTTCGATCCCTGGTCAGAGAACTAGATCCAGCGTGCCAAACTGAGAGTTTGCGTGCTGCAGCAGAAAGATCGCATGTGCTGCAACAAAGATCGAGGATTCCACTGCGATGGAAACCCGGTGCAGACACACAGAACGGAATAGAATGGAATAAAAATTAGGGAGAAAAAGGCGGGGAGGAAAACCAATAAAATGTTAAAAAGAAATCTAGTGTCTAAGAGCACCTCTTAAAAGGTAATTAATAAAAGAACATGATAAAGGGAATGTAAAAACTCACCCAAGGGGAATTTGCACTGTTGAAGTGGAAAACAGCCTAAAATAAAGCAACATATTTGTAATGGTGAAATCTCCAAGATGAGGAGATATTTCCAAGGGGACAGGGGATTTTTTTCAGTTCCACTCAATTATGTATTCATGAACATCTGACTTCTTGTCAGGCCAAGTCTGCCGATGGCCGTGGGACCGGAAAAGGTGTTAAACCCAGTGGACGGGCACGAGGGTTCTGACTGCCAGTTAGCTGCTGCTGATGGTCCACTCTGTGGCCTCGGGTTGATTTTGAGGCAGGCCTCCAGCTCAGCGCTCTCTCTTCTTTTGTTTCTCGTATTTATTCCTTTGTTTCGTGACTGCTCTTGTCTCCTAGCTGTCCTGGGCCTTTGTGTTGCCTGGGCTGCTCTCCGGGTGCGGGCTGTGGCCTTCTCACCGCCGCGGCTCCTCTCGCTTTGGAGCACGGGCGTGTGGGCACGCGGGCGTCAGCGTCGCAGCACGTGGCCTCGGTTCGTAGGCTCCGCAGCTGCGGTGCTCGGACTTACTTGCTCTTCACCGTGTGCGATCTTCTGCTCCAGGGACTGAATGGTGTCCCTGCATTGCAAGGTGGATGCTTAACCCCTGGACCACTGGGAAGCCCCTGCTAAGCTGTTACTGTACCTTTTTTTTTTAGATCTCTTACACTCCTTCAGAAATGGCATGGACTAGGTATACTTTTTATCCATATTTTATAAACGAGGACTCTGTAAATGAGGAAACATAGAGAAGGAATACCATAGCTGACATTTCACTTGCTGTGACTCACTGGAGACAAGACCTGTAACCCGTGTCTGATTGTTTACGATGAGCCTGAACTCATCATACCGTGGCTGGAGTTGCCTCTGTGTTTTTGTACAGCCCACAGCAGAGGTGGTTTATGCATTTTAAAATGAATAATCAAAAGGAATATTTCATGACCCATGAAAGTGATGAAGAGTTCGAGTTTGTGTGTTATAAATAAAATTTCCTTGGAACACAGTCACACCTGTCTGCTTTACCTGTGATCTCAGCTCTTTCTCAGTACCATGGCAAAATGGAGTTGTTCGTACAGAAATTATGGCCCACAAAGCCTAAAATATTTCCCTGTTGTTGTTCACTCACTAAGTCGTGTCCAACTCTTTGCCACCCCATGGACTGCAGCACACCAGACTTCTCTGTCCTTCACCATCTCCTGGAGTTTGCTCAAACTCATGTCCATTGAGTCAGTGATGCCATCCAGCCATCTCTTCCTCTGTCGTCCCCTTCTTCTCCAGCCCTCAATCTTTCGCAACATCAGGGTCTTTTCCAGTGAGTCAGCTCTTCTCATCAGGTGGCCCAAGTATTGGAGCTTCAACATCAGTCCTTCCACTGGATATTCAGGATTGATTTCCTTTAGGATTGACTGGTTTGATCTGCTTACAGTCCAGGGGACTCTCCAGTGTCTTCTCCAGCCATCACAGTTTGAAGGAATCTGTGACAGTTCCTTGCTAAAAGGTGTAGATGTGGACTCTTCCTGATCTTGGTAGGAAATGAATTGCTTGAAAGAATTTGGGGTAGTTCAGAAAAGATGCTGAAGGGCCAGAGAACTAGAATCAGAGACAACAGAGCTGGGACAGACCCCAAAATAGGCCAAAGGAGGGGGCCCGGTGGTGACACCTCTGCTGTGACTAGTGGGTACCGATACGCAGCCCGCACTGCTGGCCCTGGAGTGTGGCTGTCATGACAACTGCTCCATTGCTGTTGCCCATCAGTTGCTAAATCATGTCTGACTCTTTGCGCCCCCTTGGACTGCAGACCATCAGGCTCCGCTGTCCTCCACTCTCTGCCAGAGTTTTCTCAGCTTCACGTCCGTTGAGGTGATGATGCCATCCGACCGTCTCCTGCTCTGCTGGCCCCTTCTCCTTTTGCCTTCAGTCTCCGTAAGGCTACCCAAACCACACGGGGCTCTGCTGGCCCCTTCTCCTTTTGCCTTCAGTCTCCGTAAGGCTACCCAAACCACACGGGGCGCCACCGCTGTTCTCTCGTGCTGGAGTGGGTCCTGTGCTGTCCCTGACTGTTTGCATCACTAGGGACAGAGCCAAGCCCAGAGTGGCGGTGCTGGGCCCAGACTGCAGCACAGAGGATGCTGAGAAGGTGAGTTGCCGGCACACTTGGCTCCCGTCCTGGCTGGCTGCCTTGTCAGGTCGCAGGCTCTCCACATGCAGGAAGGGACCTCGCAGGCTCAATGCGGGATGGACGACCATGACCCCTCTCTCAGCTGGCCCTTGTGTGCGTGCCAACTTTCAGACGTCTGGGAAATTCAACGTGTATTGGCCTCAGGAAGAGATTTTTACCAGCTGTCTGGGACAGAGGAAGCAAACTCGACTCGGAGAAGTCGTGGAGGGAAGACTCCCAGTCTTAGATTACTTACTGACCTCAAAAGCTAAAGGGCTGGCTCAGCCCTAGTCAGCTCCATCAGGGAGCTAAATCTGTTTCACTCGACAAAAGTGAGATCTGCAATGTGAATGATTTTCAGAAGTCATAGACTCAGTCAGAGATGAAGGTTTGTTTTATCCTTCTGAAAACCTTGAGTAGTAGAAGAGGTGTGTCTCTTGCTTCCCAGAAAGGAGAACTGATGCATGTGTAAATGGAGTGGCTGGTCTGGGGTTATGTAAGCACCAGGTGGTAGACCTGGGGCTAGGGTGCCTCTTTCCCTTTTGCTTTCGGTTTTTTCACCACCCCATGGCCCTCTCTCTATAGGAATTCCATTTTCTTTGGGTAATGAATTGTCTCTAAATGCTGTAGTTCCATGAAGAGTATTAAAGGAACTCTGAATTTATGCCTGACAATTGGACTTGTAGGATGTAAACAGTAGCTTTGTTTCCCAGGGGTGGCTATTGGATTAAAGGTATATTGCGTTTCTCCACTCTGCTTGAAAAAGTAAACCTCACCTCTCTTCCCTTTTTGGAGATGTTTGTGCTGTCAACTTCAGTTTCAAATGTACCAGTCTGAGCTTTGGTTCAGATTGATTTCAAGTCATGGAAACACTCGGGTCAGATGCTATAAGAAATCACATGGGTCCCCACACACCTAAGGAGTTAAGAGTTTAAACAGGGGGGAAAAAATGCTGTTTATTTTTTACCCTGCAACAAAGGTATTTTGGGTATGTGGCATGCGGTCTCACCAGCTGCTGCCTCTTTCAGAGTTAGATTAGCTTTCTGTTGTTTTCAGTCTCCTCTGGTGATGAATGGAAACCGGGCTGGGGGCAGTGGGGGGCGGGAGTGGGGGTCAGGAAGGGGGACGGGACAGATATATCTCTTTGCCAGAGAATATCGGGTTTATGTAATCCAGCCGGTGACTGACAGTTGACCGTTCAGGGGCAGGACGCTGGCGTTCTAGGGGTTGAGGGCGCAGTGCAAGGTACAGCCTGGATTTAGTCAACAAGTGTTTGGAGTGACGCACAGGAAGCCAAAACTGTACCGGGTGCTTGGAGATTGAATTGCTGGGCTCAGAGTCCCGTTACATGGGCTAAACCAGTCGCCGCAGGACTGGCGAAGCCAGGTCGCCCTCTGGACCTCAGTTTCTCCCCCAGGGATGAGCGGTGTTTCCTGGACCCCCGACTCTCACGTGTGCTGGCTTGTCTGTCCTTCCGGGCTAGCCTTGTAGGTGCGGGTTTTCTCTCTGTTGCAGGTGAGGCCCTCCAGGCTCAGGAGGCTGAGTACGTCTCTGTGAGGTCACAGAGCTAGCTGATGGCAGGGTGGGGATGCGAAGGTCTCTCCGGAGCCCGCATTGCCTCTCTGCACCCTTGCCTTGGGGCATCACTTCAGTGCTCCCTGCAGACCCGGAAATACAGTGCGTGGTGCCTCCTCCACTGTTTTACAACGGCAGTGTTTTGAACTTATTGGGGAATGGGTGCTTGAAAACACAATGGCTAGACTTCACGGAGATTTTTTTTTTTTTTAAGATGCTCAATCATGCAACTCCGTGAAGTACTCATTGAATTCCATACCCTCAGCAGGTCCGATGATGTGGGTGATTTATATAACTTCACTTGTCATTGTCATCTTTGCTTCCCACCTACAAAGGAGTCCTGTGTAAAGGCAGGTTTGGGAAATGAGGAGTGGTGTGGCGGCGTGGAAGGCAGCTTCGTAAACAGGTAGATGCTGGAAGAGGCAGGAGATGAAGAAAGGAAGGATTAGGGCAGCGGTTCCGTCCAGGCCGTCGGGGTGTGCAGAAGGCTGAGCGGTATCAGACCAGAAGGCAGTCAGCGCACGAAGGCACCAGAGGAGCGTCCGGGAAGCAAGGTTTTTGTTTGCCCAGCAGGGAGCCCACAGCTGGAAAGGCCTGAGAAGAGGAGACAGCTGGTCTACCCCTCCCCGCCTTCTGGAAGATTCTGTCACTTTGCCAGCACCATGCCCCTGCAGAGGGGCAGCCTTGGGCGAAGTCATGCTGCCTCCCGAGAGCAGGAGGGAGAAGAGAGGCCGGGGGCCCCGGGGGGGCAGGTCAGGGTGGATGGAGCTGGGGGGGATCGGATGGAGCAGAGGGGGCCAGGGGCGGCAGGAGGGCAGTGTCTGCACCTTGCCTCTCAGACGGGGCTCGTTTCTGGTATTTTAACCTGGGTTTCTCATTTTGGCCCATTCCTGAAATCTTCAGACTTGATGATGAGGTTCTTTTTCCTGTGAATGTTTGATTTTCAAACACTTTGGCTAAAAAAGGCCAATTTGTTTTACGAATCTAATCCACTCCACTAATGGATACAGAGCCTAATCTTTTAAATCATTTATAGTTTGTAAAACTGAGTGGTAGCTCTTCTGAAATGGGGACTTTCTGATGAATGAAGACCCTTTTCACTTCAAGCATTTAGCATTTCTCTCCCTCTTCTCTCCCTCTCAAGAAAAGAAAAGAGGGAAGGCTGAGTCACCTGCAGACCGTTGAGGTCACCTGGGAGCCCGGGCCCTTTCAACCCGAACTTAAGGGACTCCCCTGGTGGTCCAGCGGTGAGGGCTGAGTTCCCACTACAGCGAGACCAGGTTCAGTCCCTGGTGGGGAACTAAGATCCCACATGCCGTGTGGCACAGCCACCAAACACACGGAAACACAAAACAAAAACCCTGAAGCTGCGTGTACGGAACGCAGCAGAGGGACGTGGGGTCAGGAGTAGGGAAGCAAGTCCAGCAGCCTCAGCCGGAAACAGCGAGGCTCCTTCCACGCTCGGGCCTTCAGGGGGCGGGACAGACGCACCTGCGGCCACAGCATCCCTCTCCTTTGGCTTGTCTTCCTCGTTGTGTCCCCAGGACTCCCGACCCCATCGTGAAGTCAACCAACTGGCTCCGTTATCCAGCTTTGTAGGGAAATAATCTCGGCATTTTAAAAACAACTAAAGTCAAAGCCAACCAGTCCATCCTCGAGGAGATCAGTCCTGGGTGTTCACTGGAGGGACTGATGCTGAAGCTGAAGCTCCAACACTTTGTCCACCTCATGCGAAGAGCCAGCTCATTGGAAAAGACCCTGATGCTGGGAGGGATTGGGGGCAGGAAGAGAAGGGGACGGCAGAGGATGCGATGGTTTAATAGCATCACCGACTCAATGGACATGAATCTGAGCAAGCTCTGGGAGACAGTGGACGGAGGAGCCTGGCGTGCTGCAGTCCATGGGGTCACAGAGAGTCAGACATGACTTAGTGACTCAGCAACAAGAAGAAGCTTTCTAAGTGGGGAGGCTGGTCTGCTGGGCGCCGGGAGCCCGGGAGAGGTCGCGGAGTCCTGGGCTTGTTCCCGGCGGGGTGGGCGGCTCTCGGTCTCTGAGCTGCCGTCCCTCTGGCCGATGCGGTCACTGCTCCATCCTGGGCTTGCTCGCTCCGAAGGTGGCCACTGCCGCCGTGGATCTTCCCGCGTTCTCTGTCCTTGGCTTCTGCTTGTTCACTCGGCCGCATCCCGACCCTCGGCCCGGTGGTTGAGCTCTTCAATATCTCCAGGTGAGATGCTGAAGTCAGTACACGAAGCTCTTCAGCATCTCCGCCTTCCTCTGGTTGGCAGACGAGCTGTTTGCACGGCCCGGTGTCCTTGGAGGGCTTTGCTCCTGGGGGCTCCTCCTAGCAAGGTCCAGAGCCTCTGTGCTCATTGCTGATGACAGAGGTGCTTTGCTTTCCTTTCTTGCCTCTGGCTTCTTCTGTCCTGAGGGTTCGCGGCTTTTCCACCTGGTGCAGTCGCTGGGGACAGACTCCCCGACGACTGCGGGGTGTGTAGGTGTGGCAGGGCCGGCGAGCGTGCTCAGCCGTGCCTGATCGAGGCCGGCGTCTAGGCCAGGAGCCGACACTGCCCGGGGAGAGCTCCGGAAGGGACCCACCTCCTGACCGTGGTGAGACGTCGTAAAGGAGCCTGGCTGTCTCCTTCTGTTAGCGTGATGGAGAGCCCGGGTTTAAATCCTGCTTCCCCGCTGATTAGCCGTGTGGTGGTGGCTTAGCCCCTAAGTTATGCCTGACTCTTGCCAGCTCGTGGACTGTAGCCTGCCAGGCTCCTCTGTCCCTGAGATTCTCCAGGCAAGAATCCTGCAGTGGGTTGCCATTTCCTTCTCTGGGGGATCTTCTCAACCCAGGGACTGAACCCAGGTCTCCTGCATTGCCGGAAGATTCTTTACTGACTTAGCTCCTGGGGAAGCCCAGTTAGCTGTGTAGCCTTAGGCAAATGACTTGACATCTTTGTTTCTCAAACTGTGAAGTGGTGATAACAGGAGTACCCTGGGCACAGGGTCGATGTAAGGATTCTGTATTATCTGAAACATTCTTTATGTGTAAAATAGCATATTATGTACAATGTATTATTACACTTCTATGATGTATAATATATTTATAACATGTTACATACAATATTGCATTACTAAAATCATATATAATAATATAATCTACAGGGCTTCTCAGGTGGCTCAGATGTAAAGAATCTCCCTGCAATGCAGGAAACATGGATTTGATCCCTGGGCTGAGAAGAGTCCTTGGAGAAGGAAATAGCAATCCAGTCCGTGGGGCTGGAGAATTCCAGGAACAGAGGAGCCTGGTGGGCTACAGTCCATGGGGCCGCAAGGAGTCAGACACAGCTGAGCACACACCAGAAAAATGTAAAAAAGATCCCGCCCTCAGTCTTTACAGTCTAGACTGTACGGGTGGTGCTAGTGATGAAGAACCCCCCTGCCAATGATGGAGACATAAGAGACTCAGGTTTGATCCCTGGGTCGGGAAGATCCCCTGGAGGAGGTCATGGCAACCCACTCCAGTCCTCTTGCCTGGAGAATTGCACGGACAGAGGGGCCTGAGGAATTAGTCCATAGGGTCGCAAAGAGTTGGATATGACTGAAGCCACTTAGGACACGTGCCCACAGGTGCATATCATGAAACGTAATAGGAATGCAGGGACAGGAAAGTATTTTTGGTACTTGTGGATTCAGAAGCAGGAGGATTCTGTTTAAACAGATTCTATTCTATTTGAATGGAGTGAGTAGAGGTGAATCTTGAAAATTGTTTGTGGAAGAGATGTGATTTGAGCCGAATCCAGAACGCTGAGTCGGTCTGCGTGAGTCAGTCAGGGAAAGGAAGCCTGGTCTAGACAGAGGAAGCGCCGTGAGTGAGGGTGTGGGACCTCGTGGGACCTCGGGGCCTCCCGGTGGTCTGGGAGGGTTTGTCCTGACTGCAGTGAAGTGTGAGTGAGGGACAGCGAGCATTAACAGAGGCAACCGGTCAGGGCTTATCAGCGGCTCGCTGGAGCTGGCCCGTGTCTGGTTCACGAGAGCCAGTTATGAAATAGCCCGTCATTCTGCAGGGCTTCCCAGGTGACACAGGGGTAGAGACTCTGCTTTCCACTGCAGGAGACTCGGGTTCGATCCCTAGGTCTGGAAGATCCCCTGGAGCAGGAAATGGCAACCCACTCCAGTATTCTTGCCTGGAGAATCCCAGGGGCAGAGGAGCCTGGTGGGCTACAGTCCATGGGGTTGCAAAGGGTCAGACGCAACTTAGTGACTAAATAACAACAGCGTTTTGCAAGCTGGTTGTCAAGCTGTGGGGAGCTTGAAGTGGACACTGGTGGAAATATTTACACCATGGAAATTGGCAAATGTCTGAGCTTTCCTGCCCCCAAGAGCTGCTTTCTCAGGGCTCTGCTGTGGGCGATGCGTTTGGGTAGTACAGGGGCCGTTGTTCTGCAGGGCCCGAGTGCAGGCGCTGGGAGGGCAGCGCAGTGTGGCCAGATGCCCAGTTAGAAAGCGGGTGTCTGTGGCCTTGTCCTTTAGGAAACGGCCCAGAGAGGGGCGTTTTTCACCCAGGAGGGTTTTGGGGGGCATCCCTGGGGCGAGAACTGGAGGGGGGTGAATGACACATGGCTGGACAGAAGGAGGCTCCCCAGCACTTGTGGGTGAGGCATGGCAGGTGGCACTTTAGTGCCTGGTACTAGAATGCCAGACTGCGGACTCGAGCGGTGGTCTGCAAACTGTTCCCCCAAAGGCCAGACGGCCGGGTTTGTGGGCATCTGGTTCCGCGTGCCCTGCCGCTGTGCGGTGAAAGCAGGCGGATCGTAAGTGGCTGAGTGAGTGTGTGACGTTCCAGCAAAACTTTATTTACCCAAACAGGCAACAGGCAGATATGACCCGTTGGAGGCAGTTTGCTGACCCCTGGACTAGGGTCTTGAGGAGGTGGGTTTACTTTAAAAAAAAACAAGTGTTTGATGTGCACTTTAAGGAAGGTGCTGATCGGGAGGCATAGGTAAGTTTATGACCAACAGGGTGAAGTATGTTCATTTTCTTCCCTTAATTTTGGTCTCCCTCTGGCCATCTCTCTCTTTTATTTATGTTCTATTGTTATTTATTTTTGGCCATGCCATATGACAGGGATCTTAGTTCCCTGATCAGAGATCGAACCTGTGCCCCTGCAGTGGAACCATGGAGTCTTAACCACAGGACTACTGGCGGAACCGCTCTGAGCTTTCTTTTATGTGTGTGTGTTTCAAGCAAGTTTAATTATCCATGTTTCTGCTTTACACAGAGTATTGATTATGTAAAACTCAGAAAAAAAAAAAAAGAATTCCCTAAATAGAGATTTATAGGCTATAGTCACTAAGCCTGCTGCAACACAATAGGAAATTACTAGGAAAAAAAAAGTGAACAAATTTTTTTAAAAAACGGAAACATCACTCTTTGAAATAACTTCTGTTTCTAAGGGGAAATCAAATTGGAAAGAAAAATTTTTAATAAATTAATAAACACAGCATAGCACAACCTATAATTTATATAGCTGAAGTCCCTCATTTTATTTTACTTTTTTGGTCCTTTCTTTAAATAATTTGCAGTGTGTGTGTATTTCTGAGTTGCTCTTTGATTAATAGTAATTGATTTCCTGCTCTTTTTGGAAGTGTTAAACAGTGGAAGGAACCTTTTCTAGTCCTCTCTGTTAGCCCTGTTAAATGCAGTTTAGTTATTTTTCTCTTGTGTGTAGCTCTGTAATTACATACTCTTCTATTTGCTGTTGACCTTGGGTCAGTGTTTCTCAACATTGACTGTGTATTGGAATCACCTGGGGGATCTTTTGGACACCAGTGCCCAGGCTGCATTTGGCACAAGTAAGCAGGACTGCAGAGGCAGGTCCAGGCATCAGCATGTTTTAAAGCTCCCTGGGGATGTGAACGTACAGCCAAGGTTAAAAACCACTGCCTTGAATTTAAAGGGGGAAGAAATGTCCCCAACACATTGTCCGAGATGCTGAATGAAGAGGGACGTTTAACCTGTGTGCCCCACTGATGACTGGCAGGTCATGACCATGAGTATAGAAGTCTTCAGATCCTAAGGGCTATACTCAGACTAACTTAGCTCCCAGGGCCATAGTAGGCGTCCTGTGTTGTGTTTCTGTGGAGGCAAGCAAAGAAGGATCGGGAAGGTATTGTAACTTGGCCCGTGTCTGTATTTTAGCCAGCAGTGCTTTTTCCATCACCCGGTACAGTGACAGCCTCTGAGCTTGGTGAAAGCTCCCAGGCTCCAGTGATTAAGTCATTATCCCCAGGAGCCAGTCTTGACCAGAGTAAATGATCAGCACAGATGTTCCGACCGTGCCAGAGGGAATAACCTTCTCACGTTGTCACGGGGCGCGTGCACGTTTGATGACATTTCTTACCGAGAGCCTGACTGACCGAGCTCAGGGTGATTTTTGTTTCATGTTAGGGAGACGAGGGGCAGTTGAAAAGGTACATTCAAGGAACTTTTTATAAAGAGATATCAAGGTTATTTTGAACATGCATGCCTGGGGATAATATTTCATAAGTAGCAACATTTTTAAGGGATGGCGTCAACAGCACTTTGCTCACAAAAATCTTTTTATAAAAGCGAGATGCTGTGTAACCTTGTGATGCAGGGATCGCTGGAGCATTTGTTAATACTGTTCAGGGCGGAATTTCAAAGATGTGGAGCTTGGCTTCCTGAGCGAGAGTTAGAGAGACCCGAGCTGGGGGTGGGGGGGTGGGGGACCCCTACCTATTCTGAAGGAGGACTCTGCTGAGAGCAGCTTCTCCTCTTCATTTTACTGAGGATGTGGCGTCCTTTTTTGAGGGACAGTGGAAAGAGTAGGCTTCTGTCGCCTGCACTAGCTGAGCCCCAACAAAAGTGGCTGCAGCAGCAGAGGTTTCTTACACTTTCTACCGAGATACCTGGGGTGGCACCGGCATTCCCGAGCTGGTTAATGTAGTCATTTAATCATGCTCCGGCTTGGGCGGGAAATCTCTTGAATTCGTGACTTACTTGACTTTTTCTTTCTGGTGTGGTTGCTCTCTAGCCCTAGATGTCATGAAGTGGGCAGCAGAGGATGAGATGGTTACATAGCACCACTGACCCAATGGACATGAATCTGAGCAAACCCCGGGAGACTGTGAAGGACGGAGGAGCCTGGCCTGCTGCAGTCCATGGGGTTGCAAAGAGTCGGGCACGACTGAGCCCCTGAACCACAGCAAACACCTAGCAACTTCAAAGGGCTGGAAAAGAAGGGGGGCGTTTCTCCCCTGGCTGATTCTAATCAGGAAGGGAAAGCTTTTCAGGGGCTCCCAGCCGACTTCTCAGATTTCAAACCTGGAGCTGAATGCTGTTCTTTATTTCCCCCTCAAACCCATATCTGCAGGAGGGGTTAGTTTACCGTGGTTGGTGTGAACTAGCGGTTAGCCAGCTTTCCTCTGTAAAGAGTCTGTGAGTATTTGGGCTTTGTGGGCCACCTGTGGTCTCTGTTTTAGGCTTCTCTTTCTTTTTTATAACCTTTGTTGTTGTTCAGTCGTTAAGTCGTGTCCTACTTGCTGTGACCTCATGGACTGCAGCACGCCAGGCTCCTCTGTCCTTCACTGTCTCCCGGAGTTCGCTCAAACTCATGTCCATCAAGGCGGTGGTGCCATCCAACCATCTCATCCTCCGTCGCCCCCTTCTCCGCCTGTCTGTCTTTCCCAGCATCGGAGTCTTTTCCAGTGAGCCAGTTCTTTGCATTGGATGGCCAAAGTACTGGACCTTCGGCATCAGTCCTTCCAGTGAATATTCAGGGTTCATTTCCTTTAGGAGTGACTGGTTTTCTTAACCTTGGGAAAATGTAAATATCATTAGTGTATCTAGGGGTGTGTGCTAGACATAAACTCATCAATTGATTTTCATCTCCTGAGGCTGGTGGAGGGGCCACCATCTCTGCCACCCATTTTCAAAACAAAGCTTTGATTTTGTTCGCAAACTGAGTGGGCAGCCAGCTGTTTGCCTCAGTATCTAATTTGCTAACTGTTGTGATGATTATTGCATGTCATAAGTAAATAAAACAAAGAATGTAGTTCTGGGGGTATCATAGGCCCTCGCAGCAGCGGCAGCAACCAGTGTATTTATGTCATTGCTGTTGTTCACGATTACTGTCCCTGTTAGTAATTCCTGTTTCATTCCCGTGGAATTCTGTCATCTAAACCCGTCTGAGCTGTGTGCACGAAATTCCTGTTAGGTTTGTAGTAAAGCATTATTTGGTGATTTTTTTAAGTTGATTCAGTCTTCTGTTGTGGGGCAGTATGTCCGCTAAACTCCGTATCTCATCCATTTGTACAAAATTTAAAGTTTTGAGATTATCATACGAAGTGAATAGGTCAGAGACAGAGAGAGACAAACAGCATATGATGTGAGGTATATGTGAAATCTAAAAAAAAAAAAAATGATGCATATGCACTTATTTGCAAAACAGAGACAGAGTCACAGATATAAAAAGCAAACTCATGGTCACCAGAGGGGAGACAGGATGGGGAGGAATAAATTAGGAGGCTGGAATTAACACATGCACACTACTGTATATAACATAAATAATCAGCAAAGACCTATTGTACAACACAGGGGAGTAACCTATATGGGAAAAGAATCTGAAAAGGAATAGATGTATGTATGTGTATAACTTAGTCACTTTAAACTAGCACAACATTGTTCAACTATTTTTTGTTGTTCAGTTACTCCGTCGAGTCCACCTCTTTGCGGCCCCATGGACTGCAGCAGGCCAGGCCTCCCTGTCCATCACCAACTCCCGGAGCTTGCTCAAACTCATGTCCATTGAGTTGCTGATGCCATCCAACCATCTCATTCTCGGTTGTCCCCATCTCCTCTTGCCTTCAATCTTTCCCAGCATCAGGGTCTTTTCCAATGAGTCAGTTCTTCATGTTGGTTGGCTAAAGTATTGGAACTTCAGCATCAGTTCCTCAATGAATATTCAGGATTTGATTTCCTTTAGGATTGACTGGTTTGATCTCTTTGCAGTCCAAGAGGTTCTCAAGAACTTTATTCCAATATAAAATAAAAGTTTTAAAAGAAGTATTGTTTTGGCCAAAATGTTCATTCCGATTTTCCCATAACATCTCATGGAAAAAACTGAAGGAAAATTTTGGCCAACCCAATAGTCAGGGTTGATTTGATGAAGAAAATGGTTGATTTGATGCAGAAAAATTGGGTTATGAATTCTCAAGGCTTCAGTAGTCTTTTCATTGGAATGGAGTTATTATTCTTACTATGTACGTCCGCTTACACTAGCTTGCAGAAAACCTTCACATTTCAGTGGCTTAATACAAGAAAAATATTATTCCTTGCTCATGCCCTATGTCCCAAATGAATCGCCAGGAAACCCCGCCCCACACGATGACTCAGGGACCCGGCCGGATGGCGGCTCCGTCATCCTGTGGTGGGACCGTCTGGAGAAGATGGTCTTCTCACCGGTCTCCATGACGATGGGGCATCTTGCTGCCTCAGCCTGGAGGTGACATAGTTCACTTCTCGCATTTCAGTGACCAGAACTGATCACACGGGCCGATCCAGCGGCAAGGGTGATCATGTGTAGTTGCGGCCTGCTGACTCTTAGTTGCGGCATGTGGGATATAGTTCCCCGACCAGGGACTGAACCTGGGCCCCCTGTCTTGAAGGGCATGGAGTCTTAGCCACTGGACCACCAGGGAAGTTCCTCCTGCCTTATTTTAAGTTTGGACGTTTTTTCTTAAGACCCATGCAAGAAATTTCATAATTGAGAGGAAGAGTAAAGAAGAAGGTAGCCAGGATAAGCTATCCTGGGATGAGACAGTAGCTAGTCGCTGTCAGTGACTTCACACAAGTTCTCTTTTACTCACTTTACATCAGATAAAGTTGAACGAGGCTCCGACTACGCTCTTGCAGAAACACCATGTACGACAAGTGGGTTTTGAAGGTTTCTGTGGCAGGAGAGGAGAGAACCAGAGATTCCAGCTTGGGCTTTTCACTGATTCCTAAACCAGAAGGGGCACCTGTCATTTCTACTCACATCCCACCGTCCAGAGCAAACCGCAGGGAGGCTCAGAAAAATGGCGAGGCGTGTGTGCATTCAGGGAGTATTCGGCGTCTCATCTTCACGTTTCAGAAATACAGGAGAATTAGTAAATGTGTGCATCCCGTCCAGAAGCCCCAAAGTACTTTAATGTCAGTAGTGGTATTCTGACTAAAATTATATTTGGGTCTGCATATTTCACATTTAAGAATGTGGATTTCTAGGAGAGCAGCTAAAGGACAGTGTAACCAAAGACAGTGATGACATTGAATTAGGGAAGATTCTAATGTTCGAAATTCTATGAATGATTTTAAAAAAATATGTTTGGGGAAGAATAGCAATTACACCGACAAACATTTGTAGCCCCAGGTAAAGTATACTCAAAGAGAGAGAACCGTTCATTCTCGTATGAGGTGATAAATTCTGCTGTCTCGGGATGCAGCAAGCTGCAGGTTTGGCGTGTAGGGGTGCGCTGCCTCAGCTTCCCACATGGGGAGGCCGCACGCTCAGTGGACACTCACGTAGGGGCTGCACGCCGCCATCGCAGGCTGGGACGAGGCGAGTGATGCTTCGAGCTTTCCGCTGTCATATAGCCTTGTTGCCACTTGGCTTTCTGGTTCGCAGTTTGCGAGCATGTTCAGTCACCCAGTCGTATCTGACTCTTTGCGACCCCAAGGACTACAGCCCACCAGGTTCCTCTGTCCGTGGAAATTTTCAGGCAAGACTACTGGAGTGGGTTGCCATTTGCTAGTCCAGGAGATCTTCCCAACCCAGGGATGGAACCCAGGCCTCCTGCACTGCAGGCGGATTCTTTACCCGCTGAGCCACCTGGGAAGCCTGATACTCTGTTGTTCAGTGACTCTCTGTGACCCCATGGACAGCAGCATGCCAACCTGCCCTGTCCTTCACCATCCCCTGGAGTTTGTTCAAACTCATGCTCACTGAGTCAGCAGTGCCATCCAACCATCTCATCCTCTGCCGTCCCCTTCTCCTTTTTCTCCCATGTTTCCCAGCATCACGGTCTTTTCCAACAAGTCGGCTCTTCATATCAGGTCATCAAAGTATTGGGATTTCAGCTTCAGCATCAGTCCTTCCAATGAATATTCAGGGTTGATTTCCTTTAAGATTGACTGGTTTGATCTCCTTGCTGTCTAAGGGACTCTCAAGAGTCTTCTCCAACACCACAATTTAAAGGCATCAATTCTGCGGTGCTCAGCCCTCTTTATGGTCCAACTCTCGCATCTGTACACAGTTTACTTATCTGTAAAATGGACCTCATAAAAATATTGTCACAGTTGAATAGACATGAACACAAAGTTCCTAAGAGTCTCTGACCTAATGGTTCCCTTCTTCTTTACCTTGTACTTGTTAACATGAGCTGTAAAATCTATAATCTGGATCTTTGTTAGTTACAGGATGACAAACCCTACAGATTTGCCAGGGACTGAGGGGGTTCCTGGGGTGCTGGACTTTCAGTTGTTTTGTTGCTGTTTTTTATTTTGGTTTATACATTTTTATTAAAATTGAAAGTTGGGGAACTCCCTGGCAGTCCAGTAGTTGGAGCTCTGTGCTTCCACCGCAGGGGGCGTGGGTTCGATCCCTGGTTGGGGAACTAAGAACCTGCATGCAGTGCCTCATGTCCAGCGGGCTTTCAGTGTTAAAACCAGGAATGTCTGGGGCCAAGTGGAATGAGTCGATCACTACGCATGCTAGAGCGTCCTGGAAGCTGACGGTGGCCTTCTCATCGGAAAAGACCCTGATGCTGGGAAAGATTGAGGGCAGGAGGAGAAGGGGGCGACAGAGGATGAGGTGCTTGGAGGGCATTGCTGGCTCAGTGAACATGAGTTTGAGCAAGCCCTGGGAGCTGGTGATGGACGGGGAAGTCTGGCCTGCTGCGGTCCGTGGTGTCCGCAAAGAACTGGATGCAGCTTAGCAGCTGAAGCACAACTCTCCTTCTTGTCTGTGTGATGCTCCACTCCCCGTGGCCCCCAGGGGTCCGTGTGTGACACGGTTTCTAAGCCTCTTTCGGGCACCCCTGGCCCAGCCAGCAGCTTGCCCGGCGGCAGCACGTGGTTGCAGTGAAATGGAAAGAACGAGAGCAGCAGCTTGCCCTGAACTTCACGCCTTCCTCCTCCCACAGACGTGTCTTTCTTCCCCTTTTTACAGCGGACTCTGCGTGTGTTGTTGGGTCCCCGTGCCCGAGGGGTGGGAAACAGCGCTCCGGGGCCGCTGAATGGCCTTGCTTTGTCCACAGGCGTGTTTTTCCCGCTGTTTGTGGTGCCTGACAGGGTCGTTTTTGTTCTGGGCTGAGCTGGTTTGGGAAGGCGGGCTGCTGAGAAAGCTGCGGGGTGCGCTGGCCTCGGGGCCTCTCCGGGGAGCTGCTGCCCAGCACCCCCGAGGCACCCCTCGGCCGGCGGAGGTCAGCTGGGGCCTCTGCCTTCTGTTCCAAGTCTGGTTCTGATAGTTATGGGAACTGTCACCAGCTTCTCTGGCTTCGGAGCGGCCAGGAACGAGCCCAGGCCCGCGAGATTCCACTTTAATTGTCAATCACACATCACCGAAAAAAAAAAAAAGAAAGCAGCTCTGTGCTATGTACCACTTTTCATAACTTTTCCTCCGTGCTTGGCAGTCAGATTGCTTTCTTTTGCAGAAAGCACTAAGTCAGTTTCGGTCAGAATTTCTGTGTAGAAATCCGAAAGCAGGCCGTTTGGCAGGGAAGGTGGAGTGAGGGGGGTTTTCTGCTCGCCTTGGGAGTGAGTCACAGGCCCTCGGGAGCGTACTGTGCAAACGTCAGCCTGCACGGTCCCTCTCGGGCCCGCCCTTAGCCCCTGGACGTGCAGCAGAGCCCCTCACGGCGGCGGGCTTTGGATCCCGCGGGGGTCACAGCGGCCGGAGGGACCGTGAGGGCCGCCGCCTCAGTGAGCAGGGGCGGCTCAGCATCTTCTTTACGGGGCATGGACTCTGGTCTGCTGACCTGTGTCGCAAGGACATTCCAGCCGCCGGGAGAAGCTTGGCTGCTCTCTGGATTCCAGAACAGGCCGTCCTTCCATAAAACACCAGCAGAACACCGTGTGCCGTTCGTGCTACTGGGTTTGCGTGGAGCCGTCTCCTTTCGCCCCTGGGGCCATGACAAAAGAGGCTTCTAGACTGAACTCTAGACCCCCAGCCTAAGGGACCTTAGGTCCGAGTCCCAGTTCTAGCCTGTGTTAGTCTGAGGCCTCCAGGTAAAGTTCTTAAGCACGTCCTTAAGCAAGCTTCATCTTTCGTCTATAGGCCAGCGGTGTTTGTGCCCAGCTTGTGTCACCCTGAATGATGGGGTTCTGGTATTTCTGGGCAAATCTTGTCCTTCGTGGGCTTCCCTGGTGTCTCAGCTATAAGGAATCTGCCTGCCAATGCAGGAGACATGGGTTTGATTCCTGGGTCAGGAAGACCCCCTGGAGATGGAAATGGCAACCCACTCCTGTATTCTTGCCTGGAGAATCCTATGGACAGAGGAGCCTGTCCGGCTACAGCCCATGGGGTCGAAAAAATTGAACACATTTAGTGACTTAACAATAGAGGATGAGTGAGCATATATAACAAACATGCATAGGAAAAGACTAGCATGCTGGGATCTGTGTTTTAATACTTCTCAGAACCAATTTGTGGTGCTGGAGAAGACTCTTGTGAGTCCCTTGGACTGCAAGGAGATCCAACCAGTCAATCCTAAAGGAAATCAACCCTTAATATTCATTGGAAGGACTGATGGTAAAGCTGAAGCTCCAATACTTTGGCCACCTGAAGCAAAGAGCTGACTCATTGGAAAAGACCCTGATGCTGGGAAAGATTGAGGGCAGGAGGAGAAGGGGATGACAGAGGGTGAGATGGTTGGATGGCATCACCGACTTGATGGGCATGAGTTTGAGCAAGCTCCAGGAGATGGTGATGGACAGGGAAGCCTGGCGTGCTGTATAGTCCATGAGGTCTCAAAGAGTCAGACACAGCTAAGCGGCTGCATAACAACACTTCTTGGGGAGGAACCTTGAGCTGCTATTGTATCTGATCCTGAAAACCACCTGCTTGGCCTGCCCCGCAGGCATCACTCTGGTGCTTACGGGCTGATATTTGTTAGGAAGTGCGTGACCTGCGACTAGGAAGGTTTGAGATGAGCAAGGGGGCAGAGCAGGAAGGAAGGGGGTTATGTGGAGCTGGGACTGCCATTGTGGCGAGCTTCCTTGCATTGTGCATTGGTTGATTCTTCTAGAGGCTCGGGATTGAGTTCCCCTCCATGTTACTGCTGCGGGTTGGGTATTAAGCAATGGTTTTAGTCTCAGGCTTTTTGATGGGACAACACGGCACATCCTGGAAACACTATGCTGTGTGCATGCAGGCTCAGTTGCTTCAGTCGTGTCCCACTCTTTGTGACCTCATGGACTGTAGCCTGCCGGGATCCTCTGTCCGTGGGATTTCCAGGGAATGGCTACCCACGTGAGTATTCTTGCCTGGGAAATCCCGTGGACCGAGGAGCCTGGCAGGCTACAGCCCGTGGGGCTACCAGGGTTGGACACCACCGAGGACACATGGACATTATCTAGCCCAGGGCAAAGCCCGTAGAAAGCGTAAAAATGTTTAGATTAATGATCTTGTATGATTTCAGAATTATTGAGACTCCCCTGGTGGTCCAGGGACTGAGACTCTACACTCAGTGCAGGGAGTTGGGGTTCAATCCCTGGTTGGGGAACTGGATCCCATGTATTGCAGCTAAAGATTCTGCATGCCACCATTGAGACTTGGTGCAGGCAAATAAGCAAGCGAGCTGGAGCTGGATATCTGCACACCTTCCCTCCCAGTGTCTTCTCTGCTCAGCCTGTTCAGAAATGTGTCTCATACCACCCTCATTTGGGTCTCTCTCCACTTCAGAGGTCTTGAGTTTCTTCTAAGTGGATTGACTGTAAGTTCTGTGAAGCTGAGTGACTGAGCCTATCATTTTCAACTTGTGTTTTTTTAGAAGAGCCAAACGTGTTTCATTGCAACCAAGGCATGCTAGCTATGCCACTGGTCACTTAACAATTATGTATAAATAGTCATCTTTACAACCCGTGTTTGCATATTCCATTTGAATGGAATATTTTGCAACTAAAAAAAGAAAACGTTTACAAAACTATGGTTAGTGTCTGCAGAAAATAGTCACAATAAAATGCTAAGGGATAAAAGTGGTATTAAAATTACATGCACAGAGGGGTCTTCATTGTATGAGAAATTTCTGTATCTATGTTAACATATATATATATATATATATATATATATATATATATATATATATAATAGTTAAAGATATGTGCACAAAAATAGTCTGCAAAGTCATGCCCTGAAATACTAACATTAGCTTTGCCTGGGTGGTTGGGATTCATCTGGGTAATTTTAATTTTCTTGTTTGCCCCTTTCTTTATTCTCTAAATTTTTATAATCAATATTTTTACTTGTGAGTTCAGAAATCCTGTGCTGTATGTTTTTAAAAGTAATTTATTATTCTTTAAGACTCCCTGGTAAGATATCTTTAAAATTTTATTTTTATTTTTATTTTGGCCAGTGATGAAGAAGCTAGAAACCCAGAGTCCTAGATTTGAGATGTTGTTTTAGCCGAGAGGACTTGGAGAAGAGGAGTTAATGTACCTAAGTGACTGTTGACCCTGGAGAGGACTTGGAGATGACTTGGCATACAGGAATACCATCAGGGCTCAAGGGGTTTCCAAGTGGTACCTGCCCCATTGGGTCTGCAGGATTCCCTGGTCTCCACACATGTTCTGGTGGCTTATTAGGAGGTCCTCTGTCTACCCAGGCATGTGTTGATTGCAGCAAGACCCACTGCAGCTTGATTCCCAAGACCAAAATAGTTCAGTGAGTCACTCGGGTATATTCTGGATCAAAGATTTAAAAACCAAAGCATGCAAATGGTCTTCATGCCTTAGCTCGGAGAGAACGTCAGTGAGTTTCGATGGCGAGGCTACCAGCATGGCTATTGCTCAAAGACAGCCAGAGTCGTGTTGCAGCGAAGGCAGATGGCTCCTTGTGAGCAGGCGTTCCAGGTTACAATGTGTGATGGCACGCTCTGTGGTTTTAGTTGCTGGTTTGCATTCTCTGTGATGTTTAATGGGGCTTCCCTGGTGGCTCAGAAGGTAAGGAATCTGCCTGCAATGCTGGAGACCCAGGTTCAATCCCTGGGGCGGGAAGATCCCTGGAGAAGGAAATGGCGATGTTTATGTTTAATGCAATGTAAGCTACATGCCAAGTGCCGGACGAAGGACACAGAGCAGATCAGAGGAGGGTAGTCGTATCAAGCAGGTATGAGCAGGAGGCTGTGCCTCTGACTGGCGGGGCCTGCCTGTCCTCACGCCTCTTGCCTTGGTTTCACCCACAACAGTATCCTCTTTGTCTCCAAAGTGTCCCGTTCGGGACGGTCATTTTATAGGGTCCCCCTGCGGCCGAGGTGGCCACAGGGTGAATCTGGATTCTATGATTTCATCTCTGTCTGCACAGCAGTTGTCTGCCTGGCAAAAATGTCACAGCCACACCCAAGGGCACAGGCTTCCTGATGCCCTGCCCCCCTCCCCTGCAGTGGCTGCTGCCGATGCCTTTGTATTTGTGAAGCCTTTTCAGATAGAGAAATGGAACAGCTGAGGGAGCGCTGGAAGATGGAAGCTCCAGACGGCCCCATCTCTTTCTGTCCTCACAGCTGACCCAAGTGATGGTCGTGCGTCTAGGACTCTGAACAGCACATTTGGGGCCAGTGGGAGAAAACCCTGAAAACAGTGAAACAGACAAGCTGCCTTGATTTTTTTTAATGCTGAGTTGGGAGGATATCATAAATTTTTTTTTAAATTTACTTTTAATTGAAGGATAATTGCTTTACAATATTGTGTTTGTTTCTACCCAATATCAAGCCTTGACTTTGGTTCTTTGACTTTTAAGCCACAGATTGTCTCTTCATGAGAATTTGCAATCCTGTTTCCTTCATCCCTTTGTAGATGCCCCCTCGATCCCCTTTCCCTTTAGAAGAATGAGTGTTGCACAGGCCCCACGGCTGATTTGCTCAGGATTTAACGCCCCAGGGCTGCCCAGATGGCTCAGTGGTGAAGAATCTGCCTGCCAAGCAGCAGGAGACGCAGGTTCAGTCCCTGAGTCGGGAAGATCCCCTGGAGGAGGAAATGGCAACCCACTCCAGTATTCTTGCCTGAGAAAACCCATGGACGGAGGAGCCTGGCGGGCTACAGCATATGGGGTCACAAAGAATTGGACACGACTTAGCGACTAAACAACAATTACCCTGGAAGCTGGAAATATCAGTCTCTAGGGACAAATTGAAGGAGGACTCACAGTGTGACGAGTGTATTTTGATAAAGGCCGTGCAGTTTTCCGGTTCCTGTCCTAGGAGCTGATAAATGAGATCGGGAAAACACTTGCATCTTCTGAATTAGGGCATATGTTTCTGGAAGCCTCTTGTGCTCTATAAATTTAAGATGAATGATTGTGCTCCTTTAAGATGAAAACAGTTGTAAAATTTTCTCGGGTCTGTGAACCCACTGAGAGATGATGATCACTGTGGATCCTCTCCCTGGAAAATTATGCATGTGATACACAAGGAACACTCTCCCTCATTTCAGAGGGTTCAGCCCATTTCACTGCGGACTGCAGGTTAATGCAGCAGACACAATCAGTTGCTGCTCTGATAGCCACGCTTTGTCACCGCCCTTCCTTCTTCCTGTAAGAAGCCCCATTCTGCTCAGGTATGTCACCTCCTCTGTGTGACTTGAGGGCTTGAGGGGTGGCCCCGACCCCAGCCCCAGGTGGAGGCAATGGGGAGGATGGTTGCTCTAAGCCAATCATGATGGTCCTGTTTCTTTTGCCAGAGATTGGTTCTGGCACACTTATGGGATGCTTTGCTGGCAAATGAAACAGAAGTGTCATTCTTCTGGGGAGCTTTGGGCAAAATTTCAGCACTCTTAAACTGAGAAGCATTCAATAGTGTGCAGAAAGCTATCCTGACACTCTTTTAGACGCATTACAGGATGCAGCAAATGTAGGGGTGTATGCATGTCCATCTAGTCAAGGCTGTGGTTTTTCCAGTGGTCATGTATGGATGTGAGAGTTGGACCATAAAGAAAGCTGAGAGGCAAAGAATTGATGCTTTTGAATTATGATGTTGGAGAAGACTTGAGAGTCCCTTGGACAGCAAGGAGATCCAACCAGTCAATCCTAGAGGAGATCAGTCCTGAATATTTATTGGAAGGACTGATGCTGAAGCTGAAACTCCAATACTTTGGCCACCTGATGTGAAGAACTGACTCATTGGAAAAGACCCTGATGCTGGGAAAGATTGAAGGCAGGAGGAGAAGTGGATGGCAGAGGATGAGATGGTTGGATGGCATCACCGACTCGATGGACATAAGTTTGAGTAAACTCTGGGAGTTGGTGATGGACAGGGAGGCCTGGCATGCTGCAGTCCATGGGGTCACAAAGAGTCGGACACGACTGAGTGACTGAACTGAAGTGAACTGACGCATGTTTATATTTGTGTGTATGTGCTCAGTCGTGTCCGACTCTTTGCAATCCCATGGACTATAGCCTGCCAGGCTCCTCCGTCCATGGGATTTCCCAGGCAAGAATACTGGAGTAGGTTGCCATATTGTCCTCCGGGGGATCTTCCTGACCCAGGGATTGAACCCACATCTCCTGCGTGTCTGTATATGTGCACATGTGTCCTGCCTCTGATGGGCTGACTGATGATGGGCCAAGAAGAAACGACGCGTAAGTCACGGTGACCGTGCTGACATTGAGCCCACCGCCCAACACTGAAAGGAAGCAGGTCTGCGTGTAGAAGCCCCGGGGACGGAGTGGGATCGAGGTGTGGATGGAGCGGGAGGTGGTTCTGCCCGTGCTGAGGCCACACCTGAGCCTTTCCCGACTCTTTTGTGACCCCATGGACTGTCGCCCCCCCAGGCTCCTCTGTCCATGGGATTTCCCAGGCTGGAGTAGGTTGCCATTTCTCTCTCCAGAGGATCTTTCCGACCCAGAGATCTAACCCACGCCTCTCGCATCTTCTGCAGGGGCAGGTGAATTCTTTACCACTGAGCCACCAGGGAAGCCTTGATCAGGCCACCCCGCCGTTCAGCCTTGTGGCTGCTTTGGCACAATGAGGCCTGTGATGAAACCAGTGGGTCCGTCGTCACACGCTCATTGCTGCACGTGCTGGGACACACGTCTGTGCCTTGGCCTGCCGCCGTGCGGTGCAGGCGGGCTCGGCGCTCTCACCTCCGTGGACGCACTGGTGCGCTTGCAGAGGCCTTCAGGGCAGAGAAGGCTCAGCTGGCCTTGGGTTCAGCGAGCATGCAGTCCAGGAAGCTGCCGCTCTCCCCTCCTCCTCCGGGTCCCGGCGCTCCGTTAATCATTGCGTCCCGGGAGCCGGCTGAGGCCCTTGCAGGTGCTGGAGGACCGGCTGCCTCTCTGCCGTTGCTCAGTGGGGAACCCCCAGAGGCAGTGGTTGGGTCGTTGGTCAGAGGGAGCCTGGATCCCGGGCACAAGCATAGCCTCCCTGCCTGCCACCTGAGCTGCCCAGCCCTGGGGCCCTGGGTGCCAGGTCGGGGACGGAGAGAGGAGGCTGGCTGACGTCCACAGGTGATTCATGCATTCTTCCGAGAGCACCTCAGGCGCCCAGATCTGCTGACTCACGTGGCCCCGGGGGCAGGCCGATCGCCCCACGACCTCCGCTGCTGCTCAGTGCTCCTGGGCTTCAGCCCACATTTCTGCTACGTCCTGACTCTGAGCTCAGAGCCTGAAATAGAGGCTTGTGCGGGAGAGCCTTGTTTACCAGCGTGATCTCAGTCCTCAGGAGGGCCCAGGGGATGAGGCAGGACAGAGGGGCGGCCTGCGCCACGGGCGTGGGTGGAGACAGCTGGCGCTTCAGCCGTCCCCTAAGAGCCCCGCCGGCGGATCTGCCAGCTGGGCGCCGGGTACCGCGGGGTTTCATCGTGCCTGCCCAGCCCGGCCGGCCGGTCACAGGTGGCCCCACGTGCTTTGGCTCCCGGGTCCGTCCAGTGTCAGAGAACTCAGTGCAGGAACCCCGAGATAGCAGGGGGCGCTCGGGGCAGCCAGAGAGCAGGCGCTTTCGCTCCTCTGTTTGGAAGCTGCTCAGAACCTGCGCTGAGTTGGAAAAGCCACATCAGGGAAGCAGGCTGCGGGCGGGGCCGTGGAGAGAGATCGGAGCCGGGTACAAGCTGTCCCGTGCACACGCCCCACGCCGGGCGGTCAAGCAGGAGAACCCGGGCTGGGGCAGAGTACACCTCGCTGCCCTCTTGATCTCACCGCACAGCCTTGCGTTTGCCCCGGCCGTTCTAAAGTTCAGCCCTGCGGCGTCAGGCGGCCCGCAGCCCGGCTACCACGGAGCTAGGGAAATGCCCTCAGCCCTGAGAACAGAGACTGGGAGGGGTTTTGAGCTGAGCTGTGTGTTAAACGTAGGTGTCTCCATGTCTCCTCCTGGGTCAGATCATGCTTGTGCTTGCACCTGGGTTCAGCTCACTGCAAACAGGCGGTCAGGTCAATGCGCAGAAGGAAGGGAGGTATATGGTCGGCGGTCACAGTTTCTGCAAGGCTGTCCGCCCCATGTCACCTTCTGCTAGGAAAGGGACGGCTCCAGTGGTTCTGTCCAAAGCTGTGTTTCTCCTTTTATAAAATAAGCTAATTAAATTGTTACATTCATCGTATTTCTTATACATATCTAGGAATTTAAGTTTGATATGATACTATTACCTGTTCACATCCTATATTCAAATGTCATCAATTTTTGTAATGTCCTTTACTGTTTTTTTTTAATTAGAGTACAATGGCTTTACAGTTTTGTGTTAGTTTCTGCACTACAATGAAGCGAATCCGTGCTGGTGTGCACATGTGTCCTCTTCATTCTGGGCCTCCCTCCCCCCCATCCCACCCCCAGGTCATCCCAGAGCACCGACCTGAGGTCCCCGAGCTGTCCAGCACCTTCCCCCTAGCCCTCTATTTTACACACGGTTGTGTATATATGGCAGCGCTACAAAACATCTTGTTTAACAATCAATGGCCTGTGTATTCAGAGCAGTATTAAATATAACAGAACTTCAGTGTCACTGTAGGATGTGAGCAGTTTCTCACAGCCGTATGTGACAGCCTTTGACTGATGGTGAGCGTATTTGGGGAACTAAGCCCAGGAAATGTGCTTTTACTTTCTATAGAGTGTCTTTGGCTGCACAGTTAGTGGTTATTTGCTCTCTTCCCCAGCGCAGAAGGGTTTCGAGAGTAACCCGATATCCCCAAGTTGACAGTTTTCTTACTTGTTTGTAAAATTTAAGAAAAAAAGTCATTTAAAAGAATCGTTCAGGTTCAGCGGCTAAGACTCCAGGCTTCCAGTGCAGGGGCCCAGGTTCCGTCCCTTGTCAGGGAAGTAGATCCCATGTGCTGCAATTGAGACTTGGTACAGCCAAATAAATAGGAAAAAAGATGTTGAATTGCTAGATCACACTGTAACTCTCTTTCCAAGTTTTAATGAAGTAGCTTGTTTTTGTAGAGTGGCTATGGGATTCAAATGCACGTAAAGGACAGCGCCTAGCATTGGCCTCAGAAGATGTTCAGTCTATCAGTTGTGTAGTCTGTAAACTAGCCTGGCCGCAGAACTTTCCAGCAAAGGAATTGAGTCCAGGAAAGTCAAGCAACTTATGCCTCTAAGTTTTCAGTTAGCGGCAGACTCAGAAAAAGAGCCGAGGTTCTGACAACATCCAAACTCCAGATACCACCTTGTGCCACTTTTTTCTGGTCCTTTAAAGACTGTCCTTTAACTTGCTGTGAACTCTTTGCTGGCTTTTATGGCATTTGATTTTATCCTTCATTTTTAAAACTAGTTTTACATGTTTACAGGGGTCAAATTGAAAAAGCACACAAAGGTTTACAGTTAATTGTCTCTCCTACCTTGTCCTCTGGTATCCTGTTTTTACTATTACTATTTTCCAATGTATTTTTTCCAAAGACGTTACACATGTATGAGCAAATCTGTTTATACATTTCTTGCCATTTTAAGATACAAAGTAGCATATAGTCTTTCGCATCTAGAGTTTTTTGCTTAATGTATTAAGATATTTCTATATTAATGCATTAAAAATTCCACATTGTCTTTTCAACTGCACAGAATTTCGTTGTTCAAACGCCCTACACTTTACTGAGTCCAGCCCTGGTGTTGTGCCTTTGATGTGACAGACAGTGCGGTGCTGAGTAAACTTGTGCATCCATCATGTTTCATAAAAGGGAGCTACCTGTGCAGGACATGGGTCTAGTGATGGAATCGCTAGGACAAAGGGGACGTGCATTTGTAAGACAGAGTTTTGTTGAACTACCCACAATAGGGCTTATACCAATTTACTCTCTTACCATCATCTTAGGGAATTTTAAATTACAAGGAGAAGCTATAATACCATACTAGGCTCTACTTCATTTATCTAGTGATAGTTGTTTATTTGAGGGGTTGATAGGCGTCATGGCAAAAATCAGAGGTCAGGAACAGGTCAAGGACATTCAGTTTTGCTGCTTCTATTCAACTGTCTATTGCCAAGGCATTTAGGCAAGAACATGAAATAAAACCCATCCACATTGGAAAGGAAGAAGTAAACGTATCACTATCATATAAAAAAATCCCAAGGAATCCACTAAAAAACTATTAGAACTGATAATCAAGATCAGCAAAGTTGCAAGATACAAATTCAGTACACAAAAATCAATTGTATTATTATGCACTAGCAGTGAACAATTTGAAAATGAAATTAAGGAAAACAATTCCATTTATAATAACATTAAAATGATATAATAATTGGGAATAAAGTTAATAAAGTAAGTACAAGTCAAACTCTGAAAGTTACATTGTCAAGAGAAATTAAAGAAGACCTAAAAAAGTATTAATGGAAAGATGAACATACAGAGTATTGTCAAGAAGACAATACCCCCAAACTAATCTGCAGGTTCAATGCACTCCCATCAGAATTCCTGCCTGCTTCTTTGCAGAAATTGACAAACTGATCCTCAAATGTATATGACAATGCAAGAGCCTCACAATAGCTGTACAACCTTGAGTAAGAGGAACAGACTTTGAGGAATCACACCTCCTGAATTCAAAACTTACTGCAAAACTGCAGAAATCAAGACAGTGTAATACTGGTATAAGGATACACATAGATCCGTGGAATCAAACTGAGAGCCCAGAAATAAGTTCTCATTACAGTCAGTTTATTTTCAACAAGGGTCCCAGTACAATTCAATAAGAAAAGAGTAGTCTTTTCAGCAAATAGCTCTCAGAAAATTGGATTGCAGTTGTTCAGTGGTTAAGTCCTGTCCGACTCTTTGGGACCCCATGAACCGCTGCACACCAGGCTTCCCTCTCCTTCACCATCTCCCGGAGTTTGCTAGTTTGACTCATGTCCATTGAATCAGTGATGCCGTTTGACCATCTCATCCTCTGTCATCCCCTTCTCCTCCTGCCTTCAACCTATCCCAGCATCAGGGTCTCTTTGCATCAGGTGGCCAGAGTATTAGAGCATCAGCTTCAGCATCAGTCCTTTCAATGAATATTCAGAGTTGATTTCCTTTAGGATGGACTGGTTTTATCTCCTTTCCACAAGCAAAAGAGTGAATTTAAGCCCTACCTTACACCACATACAAAAATTGCTTCCAAGTGAATCAAAGGCCTAAATGTAAAAACTAAAACTATAAAGCCCTTAGAATAACACATAGCTATACATCCTCATGACCTTGAATTAGGCAGTGTTATCTTAGATATGACGACAAACCCACAAGCAACTATGAAAAGGAGCTTCATCAAAATTAAAAGCTTTTGCATGGCAAAAGACACCATCAAGAAAGTAAAAAGATAACCCATGGAATGAGAGAAAATATTTATAAAACTGTATATCTGACTAGAGACATGTTCTCGAAAGAACTTTTACAGCTTAATAATAAAAAGACAAATGACCCAGTTAAAAAAACAATAAAGAATATGAACAGACATTTCTCCAAGAGGATATATAAATGGGCAATAAATACATGAATTATGCTCAGTGTTATTGTCAGAGAAATGCAAACCACGCTGAGATACCGCTTCATATCCACTAAGATGCTGCTGCCGCTGCTGGTGCTAAGTCGCTTCGGTCATGTCCGACTCTGTCCGACCCCACAGACGGCAGCCCACCAGGCTCCCCCGTCCCTGGGATTCTCCAGGCAAGAACACTGGAGTGGGTTGCCATTTTCTTCTCCAATGCATGAAAGTGAAAAGTGAAAGTGAAGGCACTCAGTTGTGTCCGACTCTTCGCGACCCCATGGACTGCAGCCCACCAGGCTCCTCCGTCCATGGGATTTTCAAGGCAAGAGGACTGGAGTGGGGTGCCATGGCCTTCTCCCCACTGAGATGACTATTATCGAAAACATAGAAAATCAGTGTTGGCAAGGAATGCAGGGAAATTGGAACATTCGTTCATTGCTAATGAAAATGTAAAATGGTTTAGCTGCTTGGCAGTTTCAAAGTTTGAAAGTTTGGCACTTTCAAATAAAAGATTAAAGGTTAGAGTAATTTCACTCCTGGGTGTACATATACTCAAGAAAGTTGAAAATTTACATCTGCACACAGCCATGTTCATGAATGTCCATAGGCAGCATTATTCATAATAGCTGAAAAGTGGGAAAATCTAAATGTCAACTGATGGATGAGTAAAGAAAACTTGGCATGTCTGTATGATAAAATATGATTAGGTAACAGGAAGAAGTGCTGGTACATGCTACAGTGTGGATGAGCCTTTAAAACGATACTTCACTGAAAACATTTCATTTACATGAAGCGTCAAGAACAGGCTAATCTACAGACAGGATGTAGCTTAGTGGTTACCCCTCATGGCTCAGCAGTAAAGAAGCCACCTGCCAATGCAAGATGTGGGTTTGATCCCTGGCTCAGGAAGATCCCGGGAGAAGGAAATATCAACCGACTCCAGTATTCTTGCCTGGAGAATCCCATGGACAGAGGAGCCTGGAAGGCTACAGTCCATGGGGTCGCAAAGAGTCGGACATGACTGAGCAACTAAACAAGAACCACACGACCAGAAGGGGGAAAATGAAGAGTGACTGCTAAGAGGCGTGATGTTTCTTTTGTCGGTGATGAACATCTCGTAGAGTTGATTGTGGTGACGGTTGTACAGTTCTGATATGCAAAAAGCTGTTGAACTATGAATTTTAAATAAGGAACTATGGTATGTGAACTATATATCACTAAAACTGCTGTAATAAAAATCAAAGAGCAAAGGTAATGTCTGGATCTACTGTAGACCTTGAGGTTTGCAGCTCTGGAGGTGAAGAATGTCAGCTCTTGAGTAACAAACTTTCCAAAATTCATTGAAGAGTAAAACATATCATGTACTCACATGCGACCTTGGGGACCAGTGGACAGTTTTTGAGCTGGGAACCACTTTTGACTCTTTTGTTGCCAAGTGTTGTCATGAGCAGCTTTGGAATGGAAGAATTTCTAAGAAAGAAAAAGAGTTTAGGCCGCACCTACCAACTTTGCAATGCTACATAATTGAGCTGCTTGTTGGAATTTTCTTTTACGTTTCTCATAGAGTATTAGCTACTTCTTCAGGAGCTCATGTTCTGCAAGCCTCCTTGGTAAAATTTCATTTGAAACTGCAGAAACTCCTCTGCTGACTGACTGTGGCTGCTTCTAATGTTTCTTGGCCTCATATTTCCTGGACCCCATGGGAAATCTTGGCGGAACACCCTGTTATATGTCAATACTTCCCCTCACAGCGAATTCCTTTCTGTTGTCACTCTTTGCATCCCTTCTTCTCGTCTTGGAGAGGGACCCTCCACGCCTTTCTCCGAGTCTAACCTCTCTCCTCTGTGCTGTTGATCCCATCACATCCATGGGAATCGCACCCCACCATTGCTGGCTGTTCCTCTGGTCTCTGTCCTCCACTGACTTCTTTTCTTGGCTGGACTGTTGCCCAAATTTCCCATCATTTTTTAGAAAGTAGTAACAAATGTACCAAAAAACCCCCAAAGTTTCCTTAGATCCTGGTTAGTTTCATAATATACTGTGTTCTTTTTTTACCCCATAGTAACTTTTTTTTTTTGGAAACACGGTGTCTTTTCATAATTTTATTAATGTGTATTTTAATAAAGAACCTGAGGTTTTAAACTTAAGAGCCCTGTGCTAAAATTAGGTCTAGAACATATCATTCCTAGAACAATTCTGAGTGGGAATCAAGGTAAATTGGACGTGGTCAAGCAGAAATGGCAAGAGTGAACATGGGCATCTTAGGAATCAGCATTTATTTTATTTTGAGTATTAAGGTTTCCAGCTGATTTAAGAGGCTCAGTGACTGTGAGTTTAGTTTAGCCTGAGACTGGTGAATCCTCTGACAGGAAGTAAGAAGCATGAAGCTGAGATTACTGTCAGGATGCGGGGATCAGGGAATTCGCTGGTGGAGTAGGAGCCCCCTTCTGTGATATCGGGAGGAGCCATTACCACACACGCGCGTGTGCACACACACACACACACATGTGCATGCACACACACACACACACACACACACACACACACAAGTATCCCTGAGCGTTATGCAAACAGGAGCCACAGTCACAACTCTGAGGTGGCCACTGACACATCCTCCTGTTGTTCAATCACTAAGTCGTGTCCGACTCTGCAACCTCATGGACTGCAGCACGCCAGGTTTCCCCGTCCCTCACCTTCTTCCAGAGCTTACTCAAACTCATGTCCGTTGAGTCAGTTGATGCTATGCAACCCTTTCATCCTCTGTCTCCCCCTTCTTCTCCTACTGTCTATTATATGCAATTGAAATCGATCCAATACAGACTTGCGACTTCAAGAAAATCTTATAAAATTAGTATTTCCGGGTATATCCTTATCAATCATCTCCTCGAATTTTTGGCCAGCCATTGAAACCAATTTGGAAAAATTGTATAGTTAGCTGTGTACAAGACATCATGGGTCAAAATTTAAATTTATATCTTTCTCTCCCATTTCTGAGCACCTAACTTCCCCGATGGCTCAGTAAATTGTTCCAGGCAGTCACCTTGAAACACGTAAGTCAGTTCTTCTCTAAGACTAATAACAAAAAAGAAAAAAACAGTACGGCTGACCCCTAAATAAAGGGTTTCCCAGGTGGCGCTAGCAGTAAGAACCCAATGCAGGAGACATAGACGTGGGTTCGATCCCTGGGTCGGGAAGATCCCCTGGAGAAGGAACTGGCAACCCACCCCAGTATTCTTGCCTGGGAATCCCACGGACAGAGGAGCCTTGCAGGCCACAGTCCATTCGGTCGCAAGGAGCCAGACACGGCTGAGCCCACGCAGACTGGTAGGCAGGTGGATCATTCTGTGGGAGCAACAGGGAATTTTTAAAAATTAGTCAGTCAGCCCTGCGCTGGGTCTTTGTTGCTGCCTGAGGCCTTCCTCTCGGTGCTCTCGGTGTGGCCTTCGGGGCTCTGGGCTCTGGGTTCACGGGCTCAGGAGAAA
Source organism: Hydropotes inermis (assembly GCA_020226075.1). Lineage (NCBI taxonomy): Eukaryota > Metazoa > Chordata > Mammalia > Artiodactyla > Cervidae > Hydropotes > Hydropotes inermis. The sequence goes on along the minus strand of CM035286.1, from coordinate 59,704,096 downwards.
TGACACAGTGGCCTGGTGGCTCCGCAGCATGGGTGGTCTTCCCAGACGAGCGGCTCAACCCACATCCTTTGCCTTGGCGGGCTGATTCCTAACCACGGGACCACCGAAGAAGCCCACCTGGGGATTTACGTGCCGCTGGCCCTTGAACAACACAGGGATTGGACACCAAGCCCCATCCCCACCTGCCCCCTCCACACAGTCAGAAATCTGCAGACTGCTGTCTCTGCCTCAAAAACAAAGGGGTGGGTAAATGAAGGAATTGATAAATGACTAACCCGGGGCAGGAAGTGCAAACAGTTTGGACAAAATCAAAACCCAAACCCTAGTTCTTTTGATTCCATGTATTGTGAACTCTGAGCACAAGCTTTCCCCCACAATTAAAGAAATATAAAATGAAAATAGAGACACCATACTTATTGGGAAAAAAATCTGCTTATAGATGGATCTGTGGAGTTCAAACCAGTGTCATTTACGGGTCCATGTGCGGGCACGCTAAGTCATGTCCGACTCTTTGTGACCCCATGGACTGTGGCTCCTCTGTCTGTAGGATTCTCCAGGCAAGAATACTGGAGTGGATTGCCATTTCCTTCTCCAGGGGATCTTCCTGACCCAGGGATCGAACCCCCGTCTGTGTCTCCTGCATTGGGTTTTTACTGCTAGCGCCACCTGGGAAATCCTTTATTTAGGGGTCAGCTGTACTGTTTTCTTCTTTTTTGTTATTAGTCTTAGAGAAGAACTGATCTACATGTTTTAAGGTGACTGCCTGGAACAATTTCTAGACATGTTACCAAGACTAGAGAACTCCTCTTCTTTCACACCTTGAGTTTTGGCCCCACCCGAAGCAATATTTGTTAGTACTGATATGAGATAAGGGCCTGAGTCCTTCTGTAGAACTGTGGAATTTTCCCTCAAGGGTTCCAGGAGGATCTGAAATAGCAATGAAACATGAGTAGATGTGCATAAAAACTAGTTGTTTGCTTTCTCTTTTCAGAAAACCTCACATTTAAATCTTGTGGTTTTCTTGAAGCTATGTCATATTCTTTATTTTTAATCAACCATCCTGAAGCTCTAATCAGAAAAATATCACCAATGGGAGATGCACTAAGCCAGCAAAGTATGCCGCAGAACAGAAGGTGTCTTGCCAGGCTGTGGTTTGTAAAACCTAACTCAAAGACGTCCAGCCTCCCTGGAGAGGAAGGTGAGAGATATTGCAGAAGCAGCCATGGGCCAGAGGATCTTCCTGAGTTTGCTCAGGCTGGAGGGCTGGAGTGTCAAGCTGCGGAATCTTGCTGTATTTTCTGAGATTGTTTTGGCCCAGGCTTCTTTACCTTCTTGTTTCTTGCTGGCACAGGAAGTGAAGAATTTCAGAATGTGCTACAGGCCTGGAGAAAGGGCCTTTCTTCCTTGGCATCAAGTTAGAAAGAAACGAAAGGAAGTCAGCATCATCTCCTTTGTTCCAGAGAAGGGCACGCCCCCGACTCCCCCAAGGACCATCTACGACTACCTGTTTCTTCCTGTTGGCTTTGAATTCCTTAACTTTGTTTTGCTCCCTCGCATTGTCAAGTTAAGACCTTGTCGATGTTACTTGAATCCCGGGATTAACAGGCTCCAAGTTGCTCCTGCCGCATGCGATGCAGACACACAGGTTCCTCAGGAAGGCCTGCGGCAGAAGCAGTTGAGGAGGAAATAGAGTGAAAATGAGGTGGTGAAAGAAAGAAAGCAGAAAGGGAAAAATAAGAAATGCATTTATTAGGCTGCGTGGCGGCTTGGATATAGCAGGAAGGACACTGGATTATTTCGGTAAATACCGAAAAGGTATTAGTGAAATTCAGCATCCGTTTCTAGTGCAGGCCAACCTTGCTGATTGGGCTTCGCTTTACTGTGCTTTGCAGATACTTCAAGTTTTGTGAATTGAAGGTTTGTCGCAACCCTGAGTCAAGCAAGTCTGTTCTTGTTATTTAGTCGTGTCTGACTCTTTTGTGACCCCATGGAAAAGAGGTGTCAGGCTCCCTCCAGAGGCTCTGGGATAAAGAATCCACTCTTTGCCTCTTCTTTCTGTTCCTCTTTTTCAACTATTTTTAATAGTTGAAACTATTTAATAGTTTAAACTATTTTCTGTGATTCAGTAGCTATTCAAGAAAATCTTTCTATTTTGGAAAGTTTCAATCATAGTCAAAGATAGACATATAATGAACCACCATATATTCATCACTCAGCTTTGACAATTACCAGCTATTTGATCTATAGGAAACCCCACCCCACTCACATACTATTTTGAAGCTTATCTTGCGTGCTCAGTTGCTAAGTTGTATCTGACTCTTTGTGATCCCATGGACTGTTGCCTGCCAGGCTCCTCTGTCCATGGAATTCTCCAGGCAAAAATACTGAGTGGGTTGCCATTCCCTTCTCCAGGGGACCCACGTCTCCTGCTTTGACAGGTGAAATCTTTACCACTAGCACCACCTAGGAAGTTTGTCTTAAGAGTCATATTATTTCACTTGGAGACATTTCAGTATTTATCTCTAAAATACAAATGAGATGTTTAAACCTAACCGGAATGAAGTATGTATTTTGAAATGATGAGACAGGCCGCTACGTTTCTTTGGAAACTGCTGCCTTGTTTTTATTGTAAAGTGGTATTTTTCACACCCTATAACTGCACTTCCTTTTGCTGAGACTCATGAATGAAGCAGTGTGTGAGTGAGGAAGGAGATGGACACAGAGGTGGGGGCTCCCCGCCTAACCCCTTGCCCCCACCCTTGCCTTCCCAGGGCCCCAGACCACAAGAGGGGTGATGCTTGGCAGCCATGTCCTGTTAGGTTCTTTCAAGAGCACAGAGTCAGCACCAAATGGTTAACGTGATAAAGTGCATACTTCAGCTCCCCCAGGTCTGCAAAAAAAAAGCTCAGTCATGAGACTGAAGCTGTAAGGAAACTCTTCTGAGTCCTTCACACTTCAAACGCAGGACCTTTTCTGAATGAGTGGACAGTGTTGCTCTGTCCACGCTGGTTCTCCTCCTGGGACATGTCCAGAGATTCTTGGTGTCCTTGGCTGGTTCTTCATTCAGTCCTCATTCTCTCGAATTGTTCTCGCCTTGGCTGCCTTCCATTCTTTTTCCCTTCTTGTTTCCTCGCTGGTCTCATTCAGCTTTGCTTCTCCTCTCTTTGCCACGCCCAGGTCTTCACTTCCACCCCCAGCGCGCCCCGGCCGCTCTGAAGCTCCGGGCGCCCGTTTGAAGCTGGCCGCGTGGCCTTCGGAGTATCCTCTGTTGTCGCTGCTCTTCAGTCGCTCTGTCATGTCCCCCCGTGGACTGCAGCCTGCCAGGCTCCTCTGTCCTCCACTGTCTCTCAGAGTTGCTCAAACTCATGCCCAGTGAGTCAGTGATGCCATCCAACCATCTCACCCTCTGTCACCCACTTCTCCTCCTGCCTTCAGTCTTTCCCAGCATCAGGATCTTTTCCAACTAGGCATCTCTTTGCAACAGGTGGTCAACGTGTTGGAGGTTCAGCTTCAGCATCAGTCCTTCCAATGAATACTGAGAGTTTCCTTTAGGATGGACTGGTTTGATCTCCTTGCTGTTGAAGTTTATCTCAAAAGTCTTCTCCAACACCACAATTCAAAAGCATCATGATGTTCTTCAGAGCTCAGCCTTCTTTATGGTCCAACTCTCACATCTGTATATGACTACTGGAAAAACACATAGCTTTGGTTATATGGACCTTTGTTGGCAAAGTGATGTCTCTGCTTTTTAATATGCTGTCTAGGTTTGTCATAGCCACCCTCCCAAGGGGCAGACATCTTTTAGTTTCTCCCTTAGCACGTCTGAATTGGAGTTCCTCTGCCTTCTTCCACCTCCCACCCCAACTGGCCTGACTTTCCTCTTTCACTTAATTTTATCTAGATGGGGAAAAGCCAGGTGCTCCTAGTATCACAACTGCACCTTAGCTCCTGATCTTCTCCACCTCTTATCCAGCAGATGACCAGAACCCATAGTTTGCTTCCGCAGAGCTTAAGCAGCTTCCTTGTGAGCCAAGATGCTGTGGTCTCTGCCTCATTTCTTGGGTCTATTGCTTACTCTGTTCGTGGGTAAGGAGTGGAGTCTAGTTTTGAAGAGCTCACGTTCAAGTGGAAGAGATGGGTGAGCAGGTAGATTCAGTCAATCAGTGAGAGAAAGACCAGACAAACTGCCCATAGAGGGGACATTCTGGCTCGTTCTTCTTTTAAAATATAAGGGAGACAAGAAACTTCTATTTAGTGAGCACCTGTTATGTGCTGGGCTTCTTCACATCAGTTGTACCAGCTGAATCTCTCGGCCGTCAGAGTCGGCATCTCCAGTTTGTAGGTGTGGAAACTGAGTTTCAGAAGCATCCTCAGGGAGACTTCCTTGGTGGTCCAGTGGCAAAGACTCCGAGCTCCTAATGCAGGGGGCCCGGGTTTGATCCCTGGTCCGGGAACTAGACCCCACATGCCGCCCGCTAAGAGTTCGCTTGGTGCAACAAAGATAAAAAATCCCATGTACCCCAAGTAAGACCCCATGCAGCCAATTTAGTAAATAAAAGTAACAAATATTTAGGGGAAAAAAAAGACAGAAACATCCTCAAGGTCCCAGTGTTAAGTGGCCCAGCTCAGATTTAAAACAGTCTCACTTATGCTCACGTTGTATTATTTCTACTCCATTCTGTGCTATTTATGTGTCTATCTATAGACTGAGTCCTTTTGATCTTCACCTGAGACTCACAACATTGTTAATCAGCTATACTTTCACATAAAATAAAAAGCTTAAAAAATTATTTTTTAAGAAGAATTTATTTACAGGGTAGCAGTGGAGAAACAGGCATAGGGAATAGACTTATGGACATGGGGAGAGGGGAAGAGAGGGTGAGATGTGTGGAAAGATAACATGGGAACTTACATTGCCATTTGTAAAATAGATAGCCAACGGGAATTTGCTGTATGAAAAAATTCATGGTTGATATGCAATATTATATTAGCTTCAGATGTACATCCTAGTGACTATTTTTAGAGTGTACTTCAACCCACTCCAGTATTCTTGCCTGGAGAATCCCGTGGAGGGAGGAGCCTGGTGGGCTACCGTCCACCAGGTCGCCAAGAGTTGAATAGGACTGAGCGACTTCACTTTCACCTTTTCAAAGAAAAAAATTTCAGGCCTCAGGACTAAAATTCAAAACAGTTGAGAAAAGAACAACGAATATTCTGTTCACAAATACAGACGCTGTGGAAGCACTGCACGAAATTGCTGTCATAATGGAACATTTATGGGGGGGTGGATAAGAAAGTTAATAATGCATCGATTCAGAAACGAATCCATCAGTGCAGAAGTAAATGATTCGGGATTATCAGCAAAGGCGTGAGAGCATAATAAACGAAGACGGTCGTGGACGTGTTAAATGAAAATAGCAGACGTGCAGAAAGTTGCATTCAGTTGTGTCAGAGCCGCCGGCGCGTGGCAGCCGGCGGGTGTGGGCAGAGCTTCTTAAGGCGCACGGGGTCTGGGCAGATCGGGCACGGGGCTGTGATGAGCACGTTGATTTGAGCAGGTTGTGTTCCCTCCGTAGGAGGGCTGGGGAGCCGTGAGCACAAGGGCGGGTGAGGACGGGGCTCCAGGACCCGCATCTGCCTGCTTGAAAGACAAACGGCCGCGTGTTTCCAGCGGGCTGCGCAGCCCTGCTTGTCCCCATTTTGCGTGATTCCGGAGACACTTGGCATCCTGCGGAGCCTCGGGGGTGGGTGGGACGCAGTGATGCTGTCAGGGGACTTGCTGCATCCCCTTTGTATCGCCGTCGTGGAGCCAGCTTTCACCCCACGCTCCCTTCGCTCTGCCGGGCTCCGTGCGTGGCTTTGCGCCCGATCATTGCGATTTAATGACATTCAGTGACACTTCGCCGCCGGTGTCAGCGCCAGCCACCCTTGGAACTCAAACCTCATATACAAGTATGAAGGTGAGGGCAGCCAAGGGCTTCAGGTTGCCAGTTCCTTGGCTGGAAATCCCATTCACGTTGGGAAACAGATTTTTAAAATAAATTTGGCTGGGTCAATGATGGTAAAGCCCTGCCATCAGGTCCCACCAAGGCCCTGCACCCCCGGCCAAGCTGGCCTCACGGTGCCCCCCCTATTGACCCCACGATATCCTCTTGCTGTTGGGGTTGGCCCTGCCACAGGACCTTGCTTTATGTCATAAGGCTGATGAGAGGAACCCTTCTGCCCAGCTTCACCGAGTCTGTGTACCCCTCCATGCAGGACGGTCAGAGCTGGTGAACATTTCTGTGGCTCGGTGAATGTTTTCTAAGTATTGGCGAGATTTTTTTATTCCTTTTTTTTTTTTTTAAACTCTTTCCCAATGCCATTTTGCTCTGGGCTGCGATCATCAGGACCCAGCTTTGGTTTAAGATGAATTTTGCAAATATATGTGTGTAGTGGGACTGCAGTATTTTCTGAGAAGCCGGGTGTGGGCGGGCCACTGGCTGATGTAAGATGGGGCCACATATGTTTGCTCCATCAGGCCAAAGCGATTTTTTTTTTTACCCTCTGCAGACTGAACCAGTTCAGAGGACACAGCTGGTTGAGATCTGCAGAATCATACAGAATTCTGGTCTTCTGAGAAGGCTGGTTACCAGCATGTGACATAACCTGGAGTTTCTTTTCTGACCTAGCTTTCATTTCTGCTTTTGAATATGAAGTAAAAAGGCCATTTGTCACAGTCGGTCACTTTGTTTCATTATTCATTTTGCTCCCTCTGGTTAATTTTTTAAAAAGCACAGTGTTAAATGTTAGAGTCAGGTTGGTTGGCAGCCTTGCGAAGGGGAACAGATTGCTTTGAAGTAAACACAGCTGGAAACGGACGGCGTATTGTGTCCCTTTCTTTTAAGCAATGAAAGAGGCCTTTATAGAAAGGCGGCCGAGTGCTGGGCTCTCCAGGGTCACTTTGTCGGTTTTTCCCTCCCAGCCTGGCTGATGATTAACGTCACACCTTGCTCGTCCAAACGGACGCACGTCTCCCTCGCTTGCTGGAGTCGGAGCTTCTGGGAAGCAATGAGCTTGCAGAGGTCTAGGGCGATGGGAGCCCGAGGAGGGTGGAGCCTCTGCAGCTCTGCTGCTCTCGCGCCTGTGGTCTGGGGAGCCGAGTGAAAATGCCTGCTGTGGGGTTTTCTGTGGCTCCTGCTTTTTGCAGCCTTGAAAACCGCATCAGAGTCACGTCTGCTGGTCTCTCACTGGATTGCTCTTCCAGTGATGGGCAGGTAAGTGAATTAAGGAGTGTTGGCGTGTGCCTTTGTGGTTTTTTTCTTTGGTCTACTTCTAAAACATGAAGGCAGGGTGTTTGCTGATGGTGTAATTCAACCAGGTTTTGTGTCTCCTGGAATGCATTTTCTTGTTTTTGTCAGAGGAGAACCTGGGGTGTGGGGGGGGGGGGGGGTCTTCTTTTCCTATGGCTAGAAGACTTCATTGTTGTTTTGGCCATCTCTTTCTTTAGTCTCTGCCAGAAATGGTTTTTTGTTTGTTTGTTTTTTCCTCTTTCTTTTGCTGTTTCTTCCTATGGTGATTTGGTGGGTTTTAGTTTGAGTCAGTTGCTGTTAAGGAAGTAGCTAATCATTCATTGCTGTGATGTAACAGTTCATTGGTATGTTAAAGTTTTCCATAAGGTGTTTTTCTCCATAAATAGCTATCTTTCTTGACGTCTGTCTAGTAAGAGCTGTGTTAGAAACGAAGAGGAGAGGTGTAGGAACTGAGTTAGGAATGAAGAGGAGAGAACTGTTGCTTGCTCAAAAGACATCTGGAGAGGCTTTTTCACAGGCAAGATATACTTCAGTTTCATTTTGTTTTGTTTTGTCTGGGAGAACTACAGGGCTGTATCAGCTGGGATTGGTCACCTGTATTGGAATCTATATGTCGTGATGCAGACAAGTCACATTTTTTCACTTCTCCCTAGAGTATCTCGAGTCAAATAGCCTTCGCCGTGTATTTAACTGCGGTCCATGGATGGGAATTGTTGGAACCAGGCCATTTATCTGTTTGGATTCTCACAATCAGATCCGGCGTTTAGCATCCTTCTGGTACACAGTACAGCTCTGTGTATTGTCAGGAACTAACTCAGTGACGTGTACTAAATGGCCATAGGAACTCCAGGAATACAAAAGTAAATGGTGAGGTTTAAATTCTTAAAAAACGCGTAGGGAAATCTAAATGAGGAGAGAATCGAGATGACCTGTTGCAATGAAGGTGGCTCTGAATGGCTTTCTCTGGCAAATCTTGTATATTAACGTGTATATGTGGAATCCAGAAAAAAATGGTAGAGATGGTCTTGTTTGCAAAGAAGAGATGGAGACACAGACATTTGTCGGCGGGGTTGGGGTGAATTGGGGGATTGGGACAGACATATAGGCTGCTGACTCTGTGTATACAACAGATAACTAGTGGGAACCTACGCTATAACATGGGGACCTCCACCTGCTGCTCCGCGGTGACCTAACTGGGGAGAGAATCCAGAAAAGAGAGGATATGTGTAAACATGCAGCTGATTCCTTGCTGAACAACAGAAAGTGACACAGCATCGTGAAGCAGCTGTGTTCCAATAAGAAAGGCTTTCTCTGTGTTGACTACCATCAAGCTTGTTGCTTGCTGGCTTTATACACTTTGGCAGAATTAATCTGGGTTTTGGATTTTGAAGGCACAGAAAGAAAGGTCTCGTTATATGGGGCTATGTGATAACACAATCAATTCTCTTCTAAAACCTTTACTTTTAATTAGAGGATAATTGCTTTACAATATAGTGTTGGTCTGCCATACGCCATCATGGATCAGCCACAGGTATACATATGTGCCCTCCTTCTTGACCCCCTCCCGCCTCTCTCCACATCCCACCCCTCGAGGTTGTCACAGAGCCCGGCTTTGGGCTCCCTAATGCAGCCAGTTCTGTTCCTGACTTCCTGCAGAGACTCCTTTCCTTTCATGAGACCATGCAGATTGTTTCTTGAAGTGATTATAATTATTATCATTTCATTGCTCTTTCTTGTGTTATCCCATGGTTCTGGCATCAGTCTGGTAAGGTAGGTATTGATGTTACTATTAACACACCATATTATAGTTGAAGATAAAAAGGGTCGGATGAAAAGTGTCCCTGGAGTCTCTTTGCAAGTGGAGAAGCCAGGTATAAGCTGGTCTTTACAGACCCAGAATCCCATACCTCGCCTCTTCATTCTCTTTGGTCCCCTCTACACTTCATCCACTGGGGAATGGAGGAAGAGCTGTCACATGGGTGTCTGGGGACCTGGATCCTCATTCTGCCCAGGCCATTGCAGAGGCTGTCTAATGGTGAGCAGTCCTTGAAGTCTGCGGATGGTTTTCCTGCAGGGAGGAAATCAGGTTTGATTCTTCACTTTCTGCGCAGCCTCCGCGCCTCTGTGCGGGGCCTTCGTCAGGGCTTTTGTTGGCCCTGTCGTGTCCCTACAAACAGAGAGGAAGGGAGAGGAAGCAAACCTGTGCGTGTTCCGTCGGCTCTGCTTTGGGCTTTCTTCCAAGCGTGAAGAGACAGGCGGTCCTAGGTGGGGAAAACCCTGGGTCCTTACAAGACGAGTCGGTCTGGTCACTTGTTCACTCAGTCATGTCTGACTCTTTTTGACTCCATGGTCTGCAAAATGCCAGGCTTCCTTGTCCTTCACTGTCTCCCAGAGTTTGTTCACACTCGTGTGCATCGGCTCGATGATGCCATCCAACCATCTTGTCCTCTGTCGCCCACTTTCTCCTGTCCTCAATCTTTCCCAGCATCGGGGTCTTTTCCAGGGAGCCAGTTATTTGCATCAGGTGGCCAATGTGTTGGAGCTTTAGCTTCAGCATCAGTCCTTCCAGTGATGCTTCAGGGTGGATTTTCTTTAGGACTGACTGGCTTGATCACATCTCGAGCTGGCATTTCTCAGTCTGTTCTTTTAAACTCATCAACAGAAATGTTGGAGCCAAGCTCTCTTGTGGTTTCAGCCTAGGGACAACGAATACATCGATTACGTTCCCATCTGGCTCGCAGAGAAGGGACAGCCTCCTTGCATAAACCCTTCTGTTATCTTAATCCTCTTTGGAACAGTGCAAAAGTAAATAAATAATGCTCTCCCCTTCTGCAGGCGTTGTGACTGATGGCAGGTGGCTGTGAATGGGCAGGGCAGAGAGGTGGGGAGGGGGGTTTTGGTTGTCCCTGCCTGCTTTCCTCGGTGAGCTCATCACAGACCCGCTGATGCCTGCTTTCCTCGGTGAGCTCATCACAGACCCGCTGAGAGGGGCAGGACCGCACTTGACTGAGGTCTGTCGTCTTTGGTTGTTAGTCACTCAGTTGTGTCTGACTCTTGCAACCCCCTGGCCTGTAGCCCGCCAGGCTCCTCCGTCCATGGGGTTCTCCAGGCATGCATACTGGAGTGGGTTGCCATTTCCTCCTCCAGGGGATCTTCCTGACCCAGGGACTGAACCTGCATCTCCTGCACTGGCAGGCGGATTCTTTACCACTGAGCCCCCAGGGAAGCCCTGATGGACATGATAAAGGGAAGCCTGTAGCCAGCACCACCTACCATTGTCGTGTACAAGAGGGGAGGCTGGGCTGCCGAACTCCCAGCAAAGAGGGACAGGCGGGTCTCCCTGGGTCAAGGGAGTTGGCATCCTTCGGGGACCTCTCATGGATTCCGGGAACCCCTCACCCACGACCTCAGTCTGCACTCGGAAGTTCTGCCCCGCCTGGCAACTGTGCCTCGTCACTCACAGCCTTCCTGGTGGGAAGCGGGGCTCTGAATGCAGGGATGAGACTCGGGCTCCCAGTCCCGTCATTTCTTCGCTGCCGTCTCTGTGCCTGCTCTCACGCTGTGATTTTTTAGACCTTAACGTTATCCTTCCGTCTTTCCCTGTAGGCAAGAAGCGAAACCCTGGCCTTAAAATTCCCAAAGAAGCGTTTGAACAACCTCAGACCAGTTCCACGTAAGTTGGCAAGACCGCCGTCTTAATCCGAATGCTTGCGCTTTACAGATTTCCAGGGAATGGAGTTCCTTTTCAGACTGGTGACTAATGCTTTGACTGGGCAGGCAGTTGTTAAAAAGGAGAGCCGTTGGATGCGGGGAGGCCAGGGACTTTTACAGCTCTGAGACCTGAAACGATCTTAGTTGTCAGTCGGCGTGGAATGGGTACCTTTGAGCTTAGTTGGCTAAAAACTTGACAGCCGTGTTTGGCACGTGCCTTGTTGTTCAGTTGTTAAGTCGTGTCTGACTCTCTGTGGCTCCAGGGACTGCAGCCCACCAGGCTTCTCTGTCCATGAGATTTCCCAGGCAAGTAGCCTTTTCCTCCTCCAGGGGATCTTCCCTACCCAGGGGTGATAGGCAGGCAGGTTCTTTACCACTGGGCCGCCAGGGAATCCCTGGCAGATGGGGTCTTAAATAAATTCAGAAAGGTCACTGGATGGGGGCTTCTTCCTTTTCCATTTTATCTGAATAACCCCCTGAGGGAGCCACCACTGTAAGCTTTGGGTTGGGGTAGAAAGGTGGTACTTGGTGAGGACTTAGCATCCTGAGTTAGATCTTATTCTGTGTGAGCAGAAGGCAAACGGGAGATACAGGACCACACCTTAGGAACTAAGCCATAGGTCCAAGGCCCTAAGACGTCCCAAGCCCTGGTGAAGCGGGACTCCTATTCCCGGAGCTGCCCTTATTTCTTTGCCTCTGTGCGTTGGGGGCAGGGCATTGCCGAGCTGGGGGCAAGGTCACGTGAAAGATACTCAGCTGTGTCCGGCTCTTTGCGATCCCTTGGACTATACAGTCCATGGAATCTTCCAGGCCAGAATACTGGAGTGCGTAGCTGTTCCCTTCTCCAGAGTATCTTCCCAACCCAGATGTCAAACCCAGGTACCCCACATTGCAGGCGGATTCTTTACCAGCTGAGCCACACGGGAAGCCCAGCTCAGGGCAGGACCATATCAAAGCATCTACAGGGGAAGAAAGAAAATTCCAAGAAAAAAATTATAGCAGAGGTAGCATAATAGCCATTCCAATGGGAACTTAAATTAAAAAAAAAAAAACAACCTTTATTGATTTGGCTAAGTTGGGTCTTAGTTGCAACAAGTGGAAAGCATTCCAGACCTGCTTCCCAGGCGATGCAGTGGTAAAGAATCTGTCTGCTAACGCAGGAGACGCAGGAGATGCAGATTCAGTCCCAGGGCTGTGAAGATCCCCTGGAGGAAGAAATGGCAACTGAATCCAGTATTCATGCCTGGACAATCCCGTGGACAGAGGGGCTTGGTGGGCCACAGATCATGGGGTTGCAAAGTCGGACACGACTGGGCGACTGAGCCCTGCAGTGTGGTGGGTGCCTAGGCTGACTTTGTGGGGCTGACGAACATGCTCTCGGGACGGGACTCGTCTGTATGTAGGAATTTACTGTCGTCTCTTCTGCATCTCCATCTTGTTACTTCCTGATTATTATGCAGATGGAATCATGCATATCCTTTCTGAGACCGGCCTTTTTCTTTCAGCATCATTCCCTTGAGGTTTATTCGAGTTGCTGCATGTACCCACAGATTATTCTTTGTTATTGCTGAATGCCATTCCGTGGGGTGGATACACCAGTATGTTAAAGCCTTCAGCCTCTGAAAACCTTTGAAGGAGATACAAATAGTTTCTGGTTTGGGGCTGTTATAAATAAATGTGCTGTGAACATTCCCGTGTAAGTTGGTGCATAAAAATAAGTCTTCATTTTTCTGAGATGTATGTCCAACAGTGCAATTATGGGTCGTATGGTAAGTCCATTTTTAGTTTTGAGAGAATTGCCAAGTATTTTCCAGAGTGCTTGTACCAAATTACATTCTTACCAAAAAATATGAGTGGCCCAGTTTCTCCTCAGAACTGTATTCATTGCAACCATTCTGGTAGATGTGATGTATCATTGCAGTGTTATTGCAATGATGGCTATTGATACTGAATACTTTTGGTGTTTATTTCCCATCCATGTGTCTTCTTCAGTGAAATGTCTATGCACTTATTTGTCTATTATCCAGTCAGATTTATTTTTAGTCTTGAGTTTTGAGGGTTCTTCCTGTATCTTCGATGCAAAAAGTTTCTCAGGTGTGTGACTCAAGAACACTGTCTCCTAGTCATAATGCTTCTTTCCATCTCTCTACTGATGACGCCCAGTCTATCATCAGTTTTTCCCCTTATGAGTTAGGTTTTTGGTGACGGGTCTAAGAACCCTTTCCCTATGCTTGTGTCCTAAAGATTTTCTCCTCTGTTCTTTTCTAGAAGTTTACAGATTTACATATTAGATTTAAGTCTGTGATACATTTCGAGTTTAATTTTTGTACAAGGCATGGGGTTTCAGTTGGGCTTTATTTTTTAGCCAGTGGATTTCACTGGCTAAAGTTGCTCCAACACCAGTTGCCGAAAAGACTATCCCTGCTCCACTGAGTTGTTTTTGCTCATTTTTAAGATGCTAACTGGGCATATTTGTGTGGATCCGTTTCTGGGTTTTCTGTTCTGCTCCATCGATCTCTGGGTCTGCTCCTCCAGTGAGAACCAAACATGGAAGAGCAGACTGGTTCCAAATAGGAAAAGGAGTACGTCAAGGCTGTATATTGTCACCCTGCTTATTTAACTTATATGCAGAGTACATCATGAGAAATGCTGGGCTGGAAGAAGCACAAGCTGGAATCAAGATTGCCGGAAGAAATATCAATAACCTCAGATATGCAGATGACACTACCCTTATGGTAGAAAGTGGAGAGGAACTAAAGAGCCTCTTGATGAAAGTGAAAGAGGAGAGTGAAAAAGTTGGCTTAAAGTTCAGCATTCAAAAAACTAAGATCATGGCATCCGGTCGAATCACTTCATGGGAAATAGATGGGGAAACAGTGGAAACAGTGTCAGACTTATTTTTTGTGGCTCCAAAATCACTGCAGATGGTGATTTCAGCCATGAAATTAAAAGACTCTTACTCCTTGAAAGGAAAGCTATGACCAACCTAGACAGCATATTGAAAAGCAGAGACATTACTTTGCCAACAAAGGTCTGTCTAGTCAAGGCTATGGTTTTTCCAGTGGTCATGTATGGATGTGAGAGTTGGACTGTGAAGAAAGCTGAACGCGGAAGAATTGATGCTTTTGAACTGTGGTGTTGGAGAAGACTCTTGAGAGTGCCTTGGACTGCAAGGAGATCCAACCAGTCCATCCTAAAGGAGATCAGTCCTGGTGTTCATTGGAAGGACTGATGCTGAGGCTGAAACTCCAGTACTTTGGCTACCTGATGCGAAGAACTGACTCATTTGGAAAGACCCTGATGCTGGGAAAGGTTGAAGGGAGGAGGAGATGGGGATGACAGAGGATGAGGTGGTTGGATGGCATCACCGACTCAGTGGACATGAGTTTGAGCAGGCTCTGGGCGTTGGTGATGGTCAGGGAGCCTGGTGTGCTGCGGTCCACGGGGTCGCAGAGAGTCGGACACGACTGAGTTGACTGACTGCTCCTCTGCCTGTATCACTCTGTCTTGATTACTGCAGCTATAGATTAAACCTTAATGTTGGGAAAAGTGATTCTTCTCACTTTGTTTCTTTTTGAAAACTATTTTGGTTATTCTAGGGCTTTCATCATTTCCTGTTACTTTTAGAATAAGCTTATCTATATCTACAAATAAACTCACTGAGATTTTTGGTAGGAATTATGTTGAACCAAGGTATTGATTGAGGGAGAATTGGCATCTTTATTTCACTGTCTTCCAATCCATGAACGTGGTAGATTTCTTCAAGTATTTAGATTCCCTTTGATTTCTTCCATCAGTATTTTATAGTTTTCATCATATAGATTCTCTGCATTCAGTTTTATTAGGATTTATACCTAAGTGTTTCTTTTTTTAAAAGCAATAAAAATTGTGTTCCATTTTTAAATTTTGATTTCCACTTTAGAAATTTAGAAATGCAATTTATTTTTAAAATATTTTTATTAATTTGTTGTGCTGGGTGTTTGTTGTGTCATGTGGGATCTAGTTCCCTGACCAGGGATCAAACCCAGGCCCCCTGCATTGGGAATGTGGAGTCTTAGCCACTGAGGAGGTTACTGCAATTGATTTTTGAGTTGATTGCATACCCTTTGACCTTACTAAACTCAGTTATTAGTTCCAGGAACTTTTGTGATAGATTTCCTACAGTTTTCTGTGTAGACAGTCATACTTTCTGTAAAAAGACCATTTTATTTCTTTCTCTTCGGGTTTGTTTTCAACCTTTATTTTCTTACCTTATCTGAGTGGCAAGAATGTTCAGTACTACATCAAATAAGATTGCTGAGGGCAGGCTGACTTGCTTTGTTTTCCATCTTAGAGAGAAAGCATTTACTCTTCCACCATTAAGCATGATGTGAAGTCCTCACAGACATTGTTTAGGAGGTTGAAGAAGTTCCTCTCTGGTTGAAGTGTACTCAGCCAGAATTCAGCTTTCATCATGAATGTGTGTTGAATTTTGTTGAGTGATTTTTTGTGCATCAGTTGATGTGATCTTGGAGTTTTCTTCTTTGTCCTGTCGCTATGTATTACTTGGATTGATTGTTTGAAAGTGTTTGCATATTTGTCCGGCGGCATGGAACCGTAGCTGTGGCTCTTGGCTCTTCATCGCCTTGTGTGGGATCTTCCCGTTGTGGAACGCAGGCTCAGTAGTTGTGGCCCTTGGGCTTAGGCGCTTCATGGCGAGTGGGGTCTTGGTTCTCCCACCAGGGATAGAACCCACATCCCCTGCCCTGCAGGGCAGATTCCTAACCACTGGACCACCAAGGAAGTCCCAGCATCGGTTGATTTTTAAAATATTGCACTAGCCTTGCATACGTCGAATAATCCCACTTGGTTTTGGTATACCATATTTTTATACACTGTTGGATTTAATTTCTGCAGATATTGAAGATTTTTGTGCCTCAAGTTGATAAGAGATGTTGATCTATAGAGGCTTTGTGTGTGTATATATATGTGTATGTGCTATTATGTTCTGGTTTTGATATTTAAGATAATACTGACCTTATAAAATGTGTTGGTTAGAATACCTTCTTCTGTTTTCTGGTAGACATTGTATTAAGATAGGTGGTAATTCTTTAAAAAACAATGTTGAGCTATAATTTACATATAATATTATTTTAGTTTCAGGTTACAAAATAATGGTTTCATATATGCAATTAAGAAAAAAAAAATTGCTGAAATGTCTCCCGTGAGACAAAATGGGCTTGTATATTTCTTCTTCCAGAGGTTTTTAATGACACATTCAATTGGTTTAATAATTATTGGATAATTCAGATGATCTATCTCATTGTGGCTAAGTTTTGGTAGTTTGTGATTTTCAAGGAATCGGTCCATTTCTTCTAAGTTGTTGAATTTATGAAAGTAAAGTTGCTCATGGTATTTCCTTGTTATTCTCTTAATGACGACAGATATATTGTGACCTCCTCTTCTTTTTTACTGATACTGATAATCCATGTCTTCTTCCTTTTTATCTGTGTTAGTCTTGCTAGAGATTTATCCATTTTATTGATTTTAAAAGAGCCAGTTTTTATTTTCCTGCTTTCAATTTTATTGCTTTCTGCTCTTATCTTTATTATTTCCTTTGGGATATATTCTCATATCAGCCTTCCAGCTATCTTATATTCGTCTTACCTTAAAAATCTGCTAGTCTTTCCCTTCTTCCAATTTATATTAATAGTCTGTGTTTTTAGTAAATTTCCGAAAACTAACATAAACCCTCACTTGGTATAAAAAAATGAATAAAAAGCCATGCAAAAGTAAAGGTAGGTTCTCTGCTGTCTAACCCTCGCGTGGTGGGACAAACCTTGACCACACTCTTCCGTTTCATCGTGTCGAGCCGGGATCGCTCTGTGATATCAACGGTCTCACGTTAGCTCAGGAAGAGGCTTATGATATACTGTTGTTGTTGTTATTATTATTATATTAATACTGAGGCTGAAATCTGTGCTCCTAAAGAAGTGGTTTCCGCATTTTGAGTTTTCCTGGGCAGTTTTTTGAGGCTGGCTTGGTGATTTTTGCCATTTATACCTGGCCACCTCCTGCTGGGCCGCACACAGATAGACTGGGACAGAGCCCCGTTCTTCTTCGGGCCATGCGTGTGGCCTCCTCACGGAGTCCCTGAATCAGTGTCTGTGACTCGGGTCTCTGGGCTGTGCCCCCACTGGTTGGGCAGCAACTATTCCTAGTTCTAACTTGATTCTGTGCTGGCCAGCATTCTTTCAGTTAATCCTCATGAGAGACTCTGCTCACTTTATAAGTGAGACGGCAGACCTGTCCTGGGCTCAGGTGTCCTTCTCAAAGCCGCTGACCTCAGAGAGCCCAGACTCTGGTGCTGGAATACGCAGGTTCACATTTGGGAGCTGAGCTTCCTCGGTTGAATATCCGAGGCTAGTTACCCAAGTCTCCTAAGCCTTAGTTTCCCCCTGTGAAAAACACGGACAAACATGGCTGTGGTTGCTATGGGGATTGGATGTCACGGTCCATATTAAGTGTCCAGCCCAGGGCTTGTTCCAGGGTAATTTCTCAATGATGTGGCTCTCAGCGTTGTTGTTTATATTGTTATTTCACTTAATAAGTGGGAGAGCTGGCATACGGACTGAGGGCTCACTGACCCTCAAGTACGTGCTCTTAGCCACATGTTAGACTGCTGGAGACCAGAACCAAATAGTCCATGAGAGGCGGGATCTCTTACTTTGTAGTTGAGAAGACTTCATGGCGTGGCTGTGTGTTCCAAAGTCACCATCTCACTGAGTGACCTTGAATTTTTAGTCTGTGTCGGTGTCAATTTTTCACATTAAAATAGGGCTAATATTGGGACTTCCTTGGTGGTCCAGTGGTTAAAACTCCGTGTTGCCAATGCAGGAGGCCCAGGTTCAATCCCTGGTCGGGAAGCTAGACCCCACACGCCACAACTAAAGATCCCACATGCCGCAACTAAGGCCCAGCACAGTTAAATAAATATTTGAAAAAATAAAGCTGATACCTCTGAGAGCTGTGAAAATTAAAAAAGACTTTGGATTTAAAGGGTCTTGCATGGTCTCTGGCCCACGCAGGTGCTTTATATTATCATTAGATAATAAGTAAATATTGTTATTTATAGGCAAATAATGCATGCAGGCTCAGTCACTTGAGTCGTGTCCAACTCTTTGTGACTCCAGGGACTGTAGCCCGCCAGGCTCCTCTGTCTATGGAATTCTCCAGTCAAGGATACTGGGGCGGGTTGCCATGCTTTCCTGAAGGGGGATCTTCCCTATCCAGGAATCAAAGCCAAGTCTCCTGCATTGCAGAAGGATTCTTTACTGCTGAGATGCCGGGGAATCCCAGGCAAATAATAATTGTAATAGTAACCAGTAAACTCATTACTCATGTAGAAGTATAAATAAATATTTTCATAAACCAAAGCTGGCTGTTTATATAAAAGAATCATAGCAGGTGGCCTTTGGAATACCTTTTGCCTTACAGGGTAGTTTTGTAATAAGTTCGCTTTTTTCCCCGGAGGACTAAAATATTGAATAAGTAACACAGAATGTCCACCCACAGTTTAAACCTCAGTGCCCCAGACAGACGAATATGCCCTGGACTGGTTACAGTGTCAGCTAATCCAAGACAAGCTGTCCACCTCAGGCCATCACTTGTTGCTTCTGGCCGCCCTGCCAGGCCCAAAGCCCTTGTGGTGGGGTTGGTGATCCGTTACGCCAGAGGGGGTCTGGGTGGGCAGGTTCCTTGGATTCAGTCGGGTATGGACTGGATCATAGCTTCAGCACTTGTGAGCAAGCTAGCTTAAGTCTAAGTCAAACAGGTTTTCATCTGGAACGTGGGAGCAATGACTGCTGTGTGTGTGTGTGTGTGTGCACGTGAATGTGTGTGCATGTGCATGTATGTGTGCGTGTATGTGTGCGTGGTGTATATGTATGTGTGTGTGTGTTTCAACGACAGGAAATGGAAGGAAAGCACTTAACCCAGTTTTCAGGGTCTATACCGTCTTCTCCTTAGGTCAAGGCTGAGACTCGGATGACATGAATTTTATTTTCAGCCCTGTTGAGGACTGTGTGTTCAGCATATCGCTGAGTTTTTCTGGGTTTCATTTTTCTCATTCTGGAAAATGGCACGAAACCCTCCTATTAGGTGGAGTTATAATGCAAGGTTAGAATAAAACTGGAATCAGCAAACTTTTTGTGCCAAAGACCAGATAGTAAATATTTGGGGCTATCAGGCCACAGTGGCCTCTGCCGAAGATTCTTGTTTGTTTTTTACAACCCTTTAAATGTGTAAAATTCACCCATAGCTGGGTCGCAGACTGTAATTTATTTATGGGCTTCCCTGGTAGCTCAGTGATTAAGAATCCTGCTGCGATGCGGGAGCCGCAGGAGACATGGGTTCGATCCCAGGGTTGGGACGACCCCCTGGAGGAGGGCATGGCAGCTCACTCCAGTGTTCTTGCCCGGAGAATCCCAGGGACAGAGGAGCCTGGTGGGCTGTGGTCCACGGGATGTCAAAGAGTCGGACCCTGCTGAAGCGACTTAGCACGCACGCACTGACTGGTTTGGGGGACCCTTGTATGAATGCTAGCGTATCAGAGCGGGAGAGGTCTCAGCCAGCAGCCTCGCGGGGTGGCCCCGAAGGATTAACTAGTGACCTTTCCTGTCGCTTCATTCTTTACAAAAGGGAGGGTCTGAACAATTGCAAAGGATTTTTCCCTGTTTATATTAGTCACATATTTCAAATAATATTTGCCTTTATTTCAAGGTTCCATTACGATTAGTACGAGCAAATTATGACAACTAAACAAAAAGAGCTTCGGAGGTTTTAAGAGTTAGAAATCAGATTTTTCAGAAAGTTTAATTCCTCTGGAAGGTGTTTCTGAAGAAAAATTCCCTGCTTAGAAACACCGTATTTACAAAAGCGTCACCTCTGTGTGCAGTGTGAGTGTGTTTGTGTGTGTTGTGTAGTTGTATGTGTGTTTGTGGTGTGTATGTGTGTGTGGTGTGTATATGTATGTGTGTGTGTGGTATGTATGTGTGTGTGGTGTATATGTATGTATATGTATGTGTGTGTGGTGTGTATATGTGTGTGTGTATGTGGTGTATATGTATTGTGTGGTGTGTATTTGTGTGTGGTGTATATGTATGTATATGTATGTGTGTATATATGTGTATGTGTGTGTATGCATGTATGTGTGTGTATTCCTCTTTATCCCTGCCTCTCAGTCCGGGTTTTAAATTAATTTAGAAAAGCCTTAGTTTGTGTTTTCTATACATTTCAAAAAGTTTGCCATTAAAACCTTAGGTTGATGTATTATCTGTGTTCATGTCCCTACATTTTTGTTATTGTTTTATTTAGTTAGTTTCAGTAGGAGGGGTAGAATTATGCATGATAACCCACCAGTTTCCTCTGCCCATGGGATTCTCCAGGCAAGAATACTGGAGTGGGTTGCCATGCTCTCCTCCAGGGGATCTTCCTGACCTGGGGATTGAACCCAGGTCTCTGAAATTGCGGGTGGATTCTTTCTGTTAGTGCCACCTAGGAAGCCTATAGGGGTGTTTGTGTATTGTTATGCAAATAATTAGGCTATTCCTGTAAGCCCCTGTGAAAGTAGTTATATATAATTATTTTATATAATATATGTATGCTGTTACATATAGTATAGTTTATATATATGCATATTTATTTTTGAATGTATGCCAGCATTCTGCTAGTAAGCATTTTGCTTAGAATACCCCCTTTAACATAGGAGGAAGTGTACTAATATCTTTGTAAGAAAGAAGAAATGGAAGTTCAGAGACTGTGGTTTCTAAGAACATGTGTTTTGTTCCAAATCCCACACTATTCACCTGTTTATACACTTTATTTTACTCATGAGCTTTCATCTTATTTTTAAGGAGAACTCTCTGCAGTCTCATAGGATTTGGGAAGGTCATGGTCAACTGAATATCTCATGTTTTCCCTTTCTCTTTTGCAGGCCACCTCGAGATTTAGACTCCAAAGCTTGCATTTCTATTGGAAATCAGGTGAGAAAAATCGTGTCCGCCGGTTAATGTCTTGACCCTTTTATATGTATGCTTTGCGACCAGCCAGTGGGGAAAAATGTATTTTCCATAACATGCTGTCAGGGGGTAGGTCAGTAACGTTTGAATGTAAACAGAAGTGGTCTGTGGAGCAGTTGCTATTTTAAATGTCAAATTGGGATCGGTTGTGGTTGTGATGGGGGATCTCTGAGGCAAAGAGATGGTTCGTTTGGGGCTGTGCTCTATGAAGTCCAGGCCTAGAGCTAGTCGCCAGGAGTCAGCAAGCGGACCTGAAGGGCCATCGAGGGGCAGATGAAGACCCGCCGTGCGGGGTCAGCACTGGCTCCCCACACTGTTTGGAGCCTGAGCTGGAACTGGACCTCGGTCTTGCCCGGGGCGGACGGGGGGCCTGCGGTGGGCATCTGCCCATCTCCCGGGTACTTCTTGCTTTTAGTGGTGGCTTGGCAAAGCTTCTAGGCCAGAAAGTTCTGGACCAGAAAGGACCCTTGGACTGCTCAGAGAAACCAGAAGGAGGACAGGGTAGCCTGTGTCTGGTTTCTTTCCTTTTTTTCTATTGCTGAGCGCCGAAGAAGTGATGCTTTCGAACTGTGGTGTTGGAGAAGACTCTTGAGCATCCGCTGGACTGCAAGGAGATCCAGCCAGTCCATCATAAAGGAGAGCAGTCCTGAATATTCATTGGAAGGATGATGCTGAAGCTGAAATTCCAATATTTTGACTACCTGATGCGAAGAGCTGACTCACTGGAAAAGACCATGATGCTGGCAAAGATTGAGGGCAGGAGGAGAAGGGGATGACAGAGGATGAGATGGTTGGATGGCATCACCGACTCAATGGACATAAGTTTGGGTGGACTCCGGGAGTTGGTGATGGACAGGGAGGCCTGGCGTGCTGCGGTTCATGGGGTCGCAAAGAGTCGGACACGACTGAGGGACCGAACTGAACTGCCTATTGCACCCTTGCTTTTCTCTCCTGCAGAACTTTGAGGTGAAGGCGGATGACCTGGAGCCCATCGTGGAGCTGGGCCGGGGGGCGTACGGGGTGGTGGAGAAGATGCGGCATGTGCCCAGTGAGCAGATCATGGCAGTGAAGGTAGCGTTCACATTCCCCAGATGTTTTCCGGTCCTGGTCCATATGTTTGTCCCTCTCAGCTGCAAATGGGCTATTTTCATAGAAGTCAGACAATCCTCCTTGGGGTGACATAGAAAAGCTTGTTTGTGGTGAACAATATTTCCCTCCAAATATGTCAAAAATGCCTCCTCGTTATGAGTTTCAGCAGCTGGGTTTTTTTGAACAGCTGAATCCTACCCGCTCTTTTTAATTGCTTTATGCAACCACCACATCGTGCTTGTGTTTGCGATGCCGGAGATGTGGGTTCGATCCCTGGGCTGGGAAAAATCCCCTGCAGAACAAAATGGCTACTGACACCAGTATTCTTGCCTGGAGAATTCCATGGACAGAGGAGCATGGTGGGCTACAGTCCATGGGGTCGCAAGAGTGGGACCTGACTTAGTGACTAAACCAGCACCGCCCCCGACCACATCATCACACGTGAAGGAGTCACAGTACTTCCTCACTGCTGTCTCCTACCAGGTCCACCAATGCCACCTTGATCGTTCCAAAGCTGTCACTGCTGTTTTTTCTCCCGTTGGTTTTTCAAATCGGAATCCAAATGCAGGCTTACACACGGCATTCGGTTTTGTGTCTCACGAGTCTCTTTTTAAACTTTATTCTGTTGCTTTTAAAGAATCTGTCCCTGAAAATCAGGAAACCCAAACTGAGAGACAAAATTGCCTCCATTTGTGGAAACAGAGGAGGGTAAAGTCATCTTGAGCAAATTTGCATAGTTCTGGAGCTATAAAAAGAAATTTAGGATCATCGCATATTTCTTGAGTAGATGTTGGGAGGACCTTGGAGCAGGCCCAGTGTGTTAATTCTAGATGGGCTGTCAGGCATGTGGCTGGTCAGATGACCTGGATTCCTTCTTTTTGGAGAATGCTGGCATCTTTTGCTTACCCTGTAGATTTTTCATGTTTTTTCTCCTGCCGGCCCTTTGCTCCGCAGGCAACAAATGTGAAAGCCTCATGATATCATATTGTCTTGTCATTTAATGGCACGGTTGTGTTGTCTCTGGGGCTACGTTTACCGGTGTGGTTAGTCTCTCTTCTCTTAGAAGAGAGAGATGTGAACAGTGTCTCCATTTCAGTTCAACTCCTCCTTATCCCGTTCCTCAATCAACTAACTCTTCTGCAGTTTCTACTTAGCCCAAATATTTTTACCTATTTGAAAAAAGGGAATTTCGGCTTTTTTTTTTCTTTTTTGTATGAGCCCAAATCAGCCCCAAATCAATGAATACTCTGGCCTTTTTTCACTAAACCCACAGGATAAATCAGACTGTTTTGTAACTTGGCAATGCCTTCCCAAACATCTGCACACTCTCCACAGTAGATGATCAGTTTGCTTCTCTCCTGGGGATTATTCAGTACATCGAATGAATAACAGTCTGCCTTACTTTTCATTTGTTACAGATAGGTCATCCCGTAGGGTAGGTATTTGAACAGCTGTTGCTAGCAGCTGTACTGTGAATTTTCCTACTGTTCTCGGGAGGGTATCCTTGTCGACAGACCCATCCTCAGGGCAGTAACGGTCCACTTTCCATACATTCCCATCAGCGGATCCGGGCCACGGTCAACAGCCAAGAACAGAAGCGGCTATTGATGGATCTGGATATCTCCATGAGGACCGTGGACTGTCCCTTCACGGTCACCTTTTACGGCGCACTCTTCCGAGAGGTAGGTGGTAGTACCTTCGAAGCTGCAGCGGTAACTGAAAAAGACGTTTTCCCGATCACACAAACACCTGCACAGTCACGGGGCGCTTCCTTGTCCGACTTGTCTTCTGTAGAGAGTTTCATGCTTGTGAAATGTTGGTGCAAAGTTAGCTTGAAACCATGATATTTTCCAATGTGTTTAGTCCTTTCAGAATGCTGGGGTTCCCTTTCTCCTTCCTGTTCTGGTTTGTCTCTCTTGGCAGAACGGTCTCTATCAACTTACAGATGGAATTGTATCAGTCCCTTGAAATCTCAAATGCTCTGATCTTTTGGCCGCTTGATAAGCTCCAGGCAGCTTTGTACAGTGGATGGCCTCATATTTGCTTCTTTTTTCTAATTCTGCTTTTCACTTTACGATGATGTGAATTGTCATCCCCTCCCCTTTCTAAACAATCTTTTATTAGGGAATACTTGATTTACAGTGTTGTCAGTTTCTGCTGTACAACACAGTGAATCAGCTCTATGTGTATATATACTCACACTTTTTAAGATATTTTCCCCTTATAGCCCTGGAATACAGAGTATTTGAGTAGAGTTTCCTATGCTATACATAGGTCCTTACTGTTATCTGCTTTCCTCTCCCTGTTATAACCAGCCTTTAAATGATAAACTGTTGCCCGTGGTCAGTGTGGGCAGTCGGGCAGAGAGTTGGTGTCTGGTCATGAGTCCCAGAGCAGGGTCCCCACCTCCGTGATCTAACGTCTGATGATCCGAGGTGGAGCTGATGTAATAGTAATAGAAGCCAAGTGCGCAATAAATGTGATGCACTTGAATCATCCTGAAACCACGCCCCCCACCCGACTCTGGTCCATGGATAAATTGTCTTCCACGAAATTGGTCCCTGTTGCCAGAAAGCCTGGAGACTGCTGTTTTAGATAACAGTAACTGTAAAGGCTTGGGTTGCTGGGATCCTATAGCTTGTGGGTGTTAGCATTTAGAACCTAGTTTTCATTAAGGAGTGGGTGATCACAGGCCGGTCTGTTTGGCTGTCTGCTAGCTTGCTTTTTGGAGGTAATATTGCCCATTTATAAATTTCATTGAGATCTCAAAGGACACTGTGCATTTCCTCCAAAAACTCAAGCAGGAA
This sequence comes from Hydropotes inermis, assembly GCA_020226075.1. Lineage (NCBI taxonomy): Eukaryota > Metazoa > Chordata > Mammalia > Artiodactyla > Cervidae > Hydropotes > Hydropotes inermis. Next base: position 59,679,139 of record CM035286.1, on the reverse strand, counting down.
GTGGCCCGTTCCTCCTGACAGGTGCTAACTTCTTCCTCCTTTTCTCCCCTTTCCATCCTCTCTGACCATCTCCGAACCAACCGGCCTCCAGGGGGATGTCTGGATCTGCATGGAGCTCATGGACACGTCCCTAGATAAATTCTACAAACAAGTGATCGATAAAGGCCAAACAATTCCAGAGGACATCTTAGGGAAAATAGCAGTTTCTGTGAGTACATCGCGAGCCCCAGACCCATCCAGGGAGCGCAGGGAAGTCTGGGCCTCGTGTGTGTCTGTTCCCTCCGTACCGGAACCACCGCCTGGATCGGAGCGCCCGTCCCGTCTGTGTGTGTCGATTGCATGAGTGCGTCTGCGGATGGATCGATGGATGCTTCCCTTTCTGGGCTTGACCCACACGAGGTTCTGCTCCTGACCCAGCCTGGGAGGCTTTCAGCTGAAGTGCCTCTGAGCGGCACGTTCATCGGCTAGGACCACGTTCCTGGCGTCTGTGTTCTGATGCTGGTTCATCTTGATTTTCGTTTGTGGACTTGTAAATGTCTGCTTAGGATTAATAGGCACGGGAGGGGGCAAGAAGACAAGGAAGCTGCTCCCTTCATGGCTGCTGAGGCCCAGGGGGGAGGAGGGGAAGGGACGCTGGGGGTCAAGGTCGAGAATCAGAACATCCCAGTGAGATCGCCTCTCTGCTCTCTGACATCATCTCTCTGGTGGGCAGGGTCTAATTCGTACGACTTCTGTGTATCTTCCTGGCTAGGAACACCACTGTTGGAGAAAATACCTCCCCTTGGGACTGTGAGCCAGGGATAATAAATGTGGATTTACTTAAGATGCAGTCGCTTTCCAGTGATGGGGGACATAAATCCACCTTGTGTTTCTCTTGCAGATTGTAAAAGCCTTAGAACATTTACACAGTAAGCTGTCTGTCATTCACCGAGGTAAGTGTCTGTGATGCTGCCTTAGCTGTTCCTTTTATCAATTTTATTTCTTTCACCTGAGTTTTATTATTTTTTTTTTCTCCCCAGTGGATGAAATTGAGTCAGGCTAGAGAACAGAGGCAGGGTTTTCATTTGGGATTGGATAGCAGATCTTATAAGGAGCTGCTCATGATTATGTCTGAGGACATCAGGGAATGTGAGCTGTGTATTAGGCCTAACTTGAATATGAACTGCCTGTTGCCAAGGAGAGTGGCGTTATTACCCACTGAGAATTTTAGAGAATATGATGAAAATTCCCCTAGTATTGGCCATCGCCAGAGAGCTTGTTAGAAAAGCAGAATCTTGAGTCCCAAGACTAACGGAGGCAGAACCTCCATTTTAACAAGGTCCCCGGGTAATTCTTGGGCTGTGAGGCTCTGCGAAGTTCTGGTATAAAGCACAGTCCTTTCAGACAGTGGGAGTCAGGACAGGATGAAAAGGCTGGCAGATGTGTCTTCCTCTGCTCTCTCCTCTCTGTCTCTCTGCTGACCTGTTATCTCTTCATCCATCCATCCATCCATCCATCCGTCCATCCATCCATCCATCCATCCGTCCATCCATCCATCCATCCATCCATCCATCCATCCGTCCGTCCATCCATCCATCCATCCGCCCACCCAGACATCCTTTCTTCTGTCTTTCTTCCATGCCTTCATCCATCCGTGTAACTTGTGTAATTATTTCCCAGCATTTATACACCACTGTATTTATACAGCGCTACAATAGATGTCCTGACAGGTATCTATGAAGAAAACATATTCTTATCCAAATTCTACATAGGAGTTCTTGGTAGGGGAGTGAGGCAAATATACAACAGACACATGGGGGGAAAAAACGCACGTTAGAAATAGGAAAGTACCAACCACTGAAGTTGTGTAGGTAGAATAGGAAACGTGGATGTCATCAGCACTGGGTGAGGAGAGTCAAGGAACACATCTCGGAAGAGGCATGTACACTCAGTTTTCCAAAAAATGTATGAACAGTGTTGGTAGCTGATAGGTTCTTGTGACCTGATCACTGTTAGACTCTGAGCCTGAAGTAATGTAAGATGTCTCAAAAAACATGCCTGCTATGATGGCTTTTACTGACTGTTACTATCAAAAATGGGAAAAATGTCAAGGAAGAAGAGGTCAAAAAGAAAGTGGGGAGGAATCCAGTTAAGAAAAGGGACGCAGATTACCCACGATGTGAAGCTGAATTTTAAAGACTTATTTCAAAGTTATGAAACAGTTCATTCATAGCAGAGAATGTCTATAAAGTGTAGAAGATAATAAAATGAAATTTGTGTGTTTGCTGTTTAAGGGAAAATTACAAAGGATAATTTTTAAAGTTTTTAGAATAACTTTTTTCTTTTGAGTATGTGCCCTTTGTGAAGCGTGTCACTTAGGAAAAAAATTAACTTTATTTTCTAAATTTCTAATTTCATCATTCATACATAACAATGGTTCATCTGGCTGGGAGGGTACCTTTTATCTTTTCAGACTGAAGAGCTCATTTAAGAACTGTAAAATAAACCCTCTCTGGTGATGGTGGTTTAGTCACTCAGTCGTGTCCGACACTTGTAACCCCATGGACTGTAGCCCACCAGGCTCCTCTGTCCATGGGATTCTCCAGGCAAGAGTACTGGAGTGGGTGCCGTTTCCTCCTCCAGGAGGTCTTCCCGATCCAGGGGTCAAACCTGCGTCTCCTTCGTTGCAGGCAGATTCTTTCCTCTGGGACGTCCACTCTGCCCACAGGCATATTCTGTGACCCGCCTCCTGGTCTGGAATATCTGGGTTTATGACAAGTTACACCTGTGACTTCTGACACACCTCTTGCAGAAGCATATTTGATGTATTATGTCTCAGTCTGCCTTTTCAGCCCACTGAGTGCAGAATAGATCATTATGAACTGGGCTTTTAAAGCCTTATCATTATCAGAACCCTTAGCACAAGCTCTACCTTCATAATAAATGCTTGGGGGCACAACACGGTCTTGTTCGTGGCAGGAACAGCGTGGTAACTGGCAGATCTCTAGGGCTTGTGCCTCTGGCGTAACAGAGACAGTCTGCCCAGGGAACTGGGCGTTCCACTCAGGCATCAAGGTCTAAGCTCTCACCACCTGTACGGGGGTGATGAAGATGAGAAGTTAGAGGAAGCAGTTGTTTCCATTGATGGATTCTCAGTCTGACGGGAAGGACAGAGCATGAAATAGAAAGCAGACCACTCACCCAAGATCCATCAGAACCAGAATTAATGACAGGAGACCGGATGAGCTAATGAGAAATGTTTTTGTGACTCTACTTATGCTGAACAGTGTTACTATCATTTTAGGGTCTGTCTTTCATGCATATATAATTATGTCCTTGGTCTTTCTTTTTAAGTTTTCCATAACCCAAGTCAACTTAGTAAACTCTGCTTTTGTAAACCAAATTAAAAATATTAAGTCAACCTTAAAAATGCATTCCCATATGTAGTGGGTGCAGACAAATACTGCTTGATGACGCCACTTATACAGGGGACCTAGAATAGTCAAATTGATGGCGTCAGAAAGTACACTGGTAGATGCCAAGGTCAGGATGGTGGGGAGGGCAGGCAGAATGGGTGCTGAGTGTTGAATGGGGACAGAGCTTCAGTTCAGGAAGGTGGGGAATCCAGGAGATGGATGACGGTGAGTGTCGCACAACAGTATGAATATACCTGGTGCCTCTGAACCGGACAGTTATACGGTAAAAACAGTATGCTTTATGTGATGTGACTTCCACCACGATAAAAAGAAAAACATTAAAAGATTTCAGTGACAAGGAAATCAAGTTGCTTTCCCCCCTTTCTTCTTAGCTTTGGTGTTTTTCCTTCGTTTTAAAAAAAGTCACGTTCTATCGGAGTGTAGTTCGCGTTGTGTGACTGGGGGGGTGGCATTGCTCCTCCAGATGAGCCTTGAGGGCGAGCCGGGGGGCGGGCGGGGAGGCTCCAGGCCCCCTGGTGGCAGAGAGCTGCTGCGCCCCCAGGCTCCCAGCCGCGTCTCCCAACCGTTTCCGCTTGCAGACGTCAAGCCCTCCAACGTGCTCATCAACGCCCTGGGCCAGGTGAAGATGTGCGACTTCGGAATCAGCGGCTACCTGGTCGACTCCGTGGCTAAAACCATCGATGCCGGATGCAAACCGTACATGGCCGTGAGTACAGCGCCTGGGGGTGGCGTTGGGAGTGCAGCTGCCTTCAAACCCTGCCAGGAAACACGACCTGGGCGGCCAAGGAGGGAGCGTTGAAATATGCCCAAGGCACGAGAAATGCCCTACGCCTTCTTTCTTCTCAGATATCTCCTGTCTAAAATCCCGAGTCCCTTCCTTCTCTTACATTAAAAAAAAAAAAAAAAAATCAGAGGAAGAGGTATACTCTGAAAAAGCATCACATAGAGCTCACCCAGTTTTCCACTCTGGGCTGCAGGATGTGCTACCTTGTTTGTTAAGAGTAGAACGGAGAGAAGAATTTCAATTCCCCAAGCAAGTCCACTAGGTTAGTCTCGAGGGAGCCCCGTAGCTAGGAAGATTCGTTGCTCTTGGCAGAGACCTTGGGATTCTCTTTAAGTTAAGGGACTTCTGTAAACATTCTATTTGGAAATGAACATGTGCTTGGAATTTAAAAGCTTTGTGGCCACGATTACCTAAAAGTGGTTGAGGTCTGTTCATACCAGACAGTAGCCCAGCGACCCTTGTGGATTGTTTTTACTGAGTCTGGACTGTTGGTATTTTATTCATTTATTTGGCTGCCTTGAGTCTTAGTTGTAGGGTGCAGGCTTAGTTGCCTTGCAGCCTACAGGATCTTAGTTCCCCGACCAGGGATCAAACCCGTGTCTCCTGCCCAGGACGAGGATGCTTAACCACTGGACCGCCAAGGAAGCTGGCAGTCTTTTAAACGAGGAAACCTTGAGGCGGGCAGAGTAATGGTATGCTGTATAGCATGCTTTGTAAGGCCAAACTGAAGTTGCTTGCGAGTTGTGAGGGGACTCTGATGCATTGTCGTCTCCAAGAAAAGATGTCTGTAGACGCCGTGGAGATGTCGGTCTTCACTGTCGCGAGTGAGACTCCTGGCCTGGGCACAACAGCTCACTTGGTGGCCCCCGCCACCCCACCCCCGAGACTTTCTGAGCCAAGAATGTCATCACTTGTCTTTTTCTGTCTTCTTTCCAGCCTGAGAGAATAAACCCAGAACTCAACCAGAAGGGATACAGTGTGAAGTCCGACATCTGGAGTTTGGGCATCACCATGGTAGCGTGTGATAATAATTGTGGACCGGGGGGCAGGGGGGTTGGGGCATGAGGCCAGGGTGGGGTGGACCTCAGGAGCGAGAGGTGGATGCCCTTGAAGCTGATCTGAGAGAGCAAGATTGTCTGCAGAGTGGGGCGGCAGAAACCCTGAGCTGGAACTGGGCAAACCCCAGTTCTCCCCATTCTACCTCCAAGAAGGTGTGTGCCCTTGAGGGACTGATGGAGTCACACTGACTGTCTCGCTGTCCTCAGCTGTAAGACGAGAGGGTCTGGCTGCTGTTCCTGAGAGCTATCCTTATGGTTTAAATTTAAACTAATCAAGCATGCAGAAGCCTAGGCTACTTGAAGAGCACGCATCTGTGCGGACCTTGATAGGGCTTTTTAAAAAATTTTTGTTTTATATTGGAGTGTGTTTTGTTAGTTGCTAAGTTGTTTCTGACTCTGCAACCCCATGGACTGCAGCCCGCCAGGCTCCTCTGTCCATGGGATTTCCGAGGCAAGAACCCTGGACTGGGTGGCCATTCCCTCCTCCAGGGGATCTTCCTGACCCAGGGACTGAACCCAGGTCTCCCGCATCGCAGGCAGATTCTTTGCCCTCTCAGCCACGTAGCTGATTAACAGTGCTGTGTTGGTTTTGGGTGTACAGTGAAGTGATGCAGTTATACTTGCATCTGTTTGTTTCCGTTCCCTCCCCTCTTGGGTTATTAGAGAGCGTTGAGCAGACTTCCCTGAGCTGTCCTGCGGGTCCCCGTGGGGTGTCTGTTTTAAATGCAGCACGTCCGTCCCAAACTCCCAATCTCAGCCACCCGTCCTCGGCCCTCATATGGAGAGCTTGGCCGTGGAGACGTGGGCTCCGCGTCTCGGGATGCGGTTATGGAGGAGTCTGGGCTGTTGACTCCAGGTAGAGCCCCGGCACATGCTAACAGGCTGATTTCCCCAGGCACAGCCCCGAGGTTACGTGCAGTGGGAGCCTGGTCTGAAACTGCTGATCGGAAAGTCTCAGTGTATCGCCGAGGTCTGGAAGGACCCGTGGTGGTCCTGGTTCCTTCCCAGACACAGCCGCTGAGTAAATCCCGTGAGCTATTTCACATCTTTGCCCAGAAGGCACGTGATCTTGTAACAGCAAAGCGGCCTTCACTCAAGTCCAAAAACAGGGCAGCCACTTGGCCCAGCCTGTGTCCATTCCCACGTGCGACCAGCAGGTGGCACCAGAGGTAGGCGTCTTCGGGCGAGAACCACCTTTTAGACCAAACATTTGAAAACCTGGCCGCTTTCATCCTGAGGTTGCACCCTGCTGGCTCTCAGTTCTACGAAGAGCCGCTCTGGGTTTCAGTGAGGCGGTTGTTCAGTCGCTCAGTCGTGTCCGACTCTCTGCGACCCCATGGACTGCAGCACGCCAGGCCTCCCTGTCCATCACCATCTCCCGGAGCTTGCTCAAACCCCTGTCCACTGGGTCGGTGATGCCATCCACCATCTCATCCTCGGTCGTCCCCTTTCTCCTCCCGCCTTCAATCTTTCCCAGCATCAGGGTCTTTTCAGATGAGCCGGCTCTTCGCATCAGGTGGCAAAACTATTGGAGTTTCAGTTCAACATCAGTCCTTCCAGTGAATATTCAGAGTGGATTTCCCCTTAGTGAGGACCCGCTTTTGTACAGGCTTGAGGGGCTGTCTCCTGGACGATGTCACCCCTAGCTCCAGGACGTGGAGGCACGCTGCTAGCGAACATGGCATCACTGGCATCCCCTCTGCATGTTTCACCCGACTCTCCCCACTCGGTTGCCCTCCGGCTCTCCTGGGACAACGTGGATGCCCCTGTGGATGCCCCGGGAACATATAGCCCAAAGTCAGCTCTCGTCTCCTGTGTGCCTCTCCCCTCCAGATCGAGCTGGCCATCCTCCGGTTTCCCTACGACTCGTGGGGGACTCCTTTCCAGCAGCTCAAACAGGTGGTGGAGGAGCCGTCTCCGCAGCTGCCCGCAGACAAGTTCTCCGAAGAGTTTGTTGACTTTACCTCACAGTGGTAAGAGGGCCCACCTCCCAGAAGCCAGGGTGAAGGCGGACGGGGTCCTCCTGACCTCCTCCATCGGTTTCATCCACGTGCCCACGTCCACCCCCAGTGTGGACGGCGTGTATCCTGTTGCTAAGCAACAAAGACTGCTCTGCCTGGTCCCCGCTGAGCTCAGAGCCACAGGGCAGTGTCCCCGCTCGGTCATTCTAGCCCAGGTCCAGAAGGGAGGTGGGCACTGGGTCTTTGGGGAACTCGGAACAAAGGCCTTAGGGGGGAGTTTCTGGAGGAGATATATCCCGAGCTGGGACCAGGAGAGGTGTGTGCTGGGGAAAAGGGAGAGGAGGAGAAGGTGTTCCCAGCGGGAGGAACCTCACGCACCCTCTCACAGGAGTGGGAAACTCCTTCACAGAGGCTGAGCCATTTGATGTGGACCAGAGCGTATAGAGAGAGGTGGGGGACCAATGGAGGGCTCGGGTGGAGAGTGGATACGATGCAAAGAATTACCCTGGGTGAGAAGACGGAGGCTGCATTCAGGGCTGCCCTTAGGCACCGGGAAGTCTTACGAGTGACTCTGGTGTTTTAGGAGGACTCTTAGGGAAGACATGCTCCCTGCTGGCTCTACTTGTCCGGAAGCGGACAGTGGATGGTACCGGCCGGGGCGGGGGCACGTCTGAGAAGGGAAAATAAAGTTGGAGTGGAGAGACGGAAGGAGCTGTACCGATGCTGTGAGTTTGTTTTCATGGGAGTCGCTGGTGCAATTGAGGAAACTAGGAGAGGGGATTGTTTTCTCTGGAAAACCTAGTGATTTCCGTCTGCACGGGGCCCAGGGTGCCTGGCATGACTTGACACTGATGATCATTTACACCGCTGGAAAGACGGTGCCGTGACGGATCGCAAGCGGTGATCCTGGGTGCCCGCCGTGCAGCTGTGAGCTGGGCAGAGGCCATCGGAGATGCTGGGAAGCCTGGCTGTGGTCGCTGGGGGTCCGGCTCTGCTCACTTGGCGCTAAGGAAGGGGCTGCCGTTCTGCCGCCCGTTGGAGAGGCTGGCTTCCCCCAAGGTTACCCTTCCTCGGCCTCCACCCACTTTGGAAGAAGCATTCTGAATGTAGCCTTTACTGCAAAACGTGGTAACACGAAGCGGCTGTCTGTTGCTTGGGAAGCGAAGGCTCCTTGGGTTTTTTCACCAGCTCTAGGCCCGTCACCCCTGGCACGTTCCCCTAAGGATGCGTGAGGCTGACTTGCAGATGTTTTTGTTTTAGTCTTGGCTGAATGGCTGGAGAGGCTGGCGTGATGGGCTGTGTGACGCTCGCCTGTTGGGCACCTCTGGATAGGTATCAGTGCATCCTCTGGACGCCTGGGTGATGGCCCCTCTCTGCTCTCCTTGACTGAGCATGCCAGGGGTGGGTTACACCTGCCCGGTTGAGATGGCTTCAGGATTGTGCCTTCTGGTTTCAAGAACCTGGAGTCTGTTGTTTGTTTTCCTTGTCCTCAAGGGTTTAAAGGTCATGGAGGAAAGGGATGATTCGTCTTGGATGGTTCAGACCCATCCTTCTCAAGAGGGGTGGTGAGGAGGAAGGTTATTATTTACGGAAGCTTTTCAGACTCTCTGCCTCATAACCTTTCTCCCACCTCCCTTTTCCCCAAGATTCTGGGAACTTCAGAAAACTCTGATAAAAACAAAGCTGGTATGAAAAGCTTGACAAAGCCCAGTGGCCTGGTGTGAATCACCAGTTTAATCTAAAGGTTCTCAACTCCGGTTGCCGACTTATAAACATAACAGACCTTTCAAATGTGCATCATGTACTGCTTGGCCTCAGAGATTCTGATTTAATTGGTCTGGGAAGGGGTAGTCCTGAATACCCGGGTTGATCAGATGTTCTCACATCATTTTCCTGGAGGGCTGGGGTCAGAACCCCTGACTTATGCCTATGATCTGTGGACCTGTTGTCAACTGCCTGCTGTTCAGAAAGCTACTTCTCTTGTACAATTTGTTGAGTAATCATTCAATTACTTTATCTTTCATCGATTTTTCTTCTTCCTTAGAACTTCCCCTAGAGTCAGAGTGTTAAAGCTTTTCACAGGTTTTATTTTTTTAAATGAAAGCCTTGAAAAACTAACAGTTTCCTAATTTTAATGTTTGCACACATTTGTGAAAGTCGCAGCTTCCTGTGTGACCGCTGTCCGTGTCACAGCCTGGCCGACCCTGCCCGCAGGGCACAGGGCGTCTTCATGGCCGTCCCCATGAGGCTGCCTTTGCCGGATCGTCTTCTCCAAAGTTAGTCCCAGGAGCTGCATCCTCTGCTGCTGTGCTTTTCATCCGGGGCTTCCCCCTGGTGTTCACACCCCTCTGGTCACTGCTGGTCAGCTGACAGTTCTTGTGGTTGTTCAGTCGCTTAGTCGTGTCCGACTCTCTGTGACCCCGTGGACTGCAGTGCGCCAGGCCTCCCTGTCCATCACCAACTCCCAGAGCTTGCTCAAACTCATGTCCATCGAGTCAGTGATGCCATCCAGCCATCTCATCCTCTGTCGTCCCCTTCTCCTCCCGCCTTCAATCTTTCCCAGCATCAGGGTCTTTCCAAATGAGTCAGTTCTTCACATCTGGTGGCCAAAGTATTGAAGCTTCAGCTTCAGCATCAGTCCTTCCAGTGAATATTCAGGGTTGATTTCCTTTAGGATGGACTGGTTGGATCTCCTTGCAGCCCGAGGGACTCTCAAGCTCTCAAGAGTCTTCTCCAGCACCACAATTTGAAAGCATCAATTCCTTGGCAGTCAGCCTTCTTTACGGTCCAACTCTCACATCAGTACATGACTCCTGGGAAAATCAGAGCTTTGACTATATGGACTTTTGTTGGCAAAGTGATGTCTCTGCTTTTTAATATGATGTCTAGGTTTATCATAGCTAGTCTTCCAAGGAGCAAACATCTTTTAATTTTGTGGCTGCAGTCACCGTCTGCAGTCATTTTGGAGCTCAAGAAAATAAAATCTGTCACTGTTTCCACTTTTTCCCCTTCTATTTGCCATGAGGTGATGGGACCGGATGCTGTGATCTGATTTTTGTGGTGGAGCAGGGGCACTTACCTGCTATCACTCTCCAACTTATGACCTGATAGAGCCCAGGGTTCCGCTGGTATCTTTCTTTAGCAGCAACATCAGAGGGAGTGAGGGGCAGAGAGAAAAGAAAAGTGAGTCAAGACATTTACTCCATAGGAACTTGAAGAAAACAGCAACAACAGAGATTTCTTACAAACCCTTCCTTTCTGTGCTTATTTTCAAATAAGCACCAGCGAATGACATTTTCTTGCTTTTTCCTCCTACATGTGGCTTTCTTTTTCTAATGTAATTTCGTTTATTTGTCTGTTTATTTCTGGCGGCTGCTGCTCGGGCCCCCTGTGGTTTCAGAGCGCGGGGGGCTCCTCTCCGGCTGCGGTGAGCGGGCCTCTCCCCGAGGTGGCCTGCTGCAGACCAAGGGCCCCAGGCGCGCGGGCTTCAGCAGTTGCAGCTCAACGACTCAGGATTGTGTCTCCTGGGCTCCAAAGTGCAGGCTCAGGAGTTGGGGCGCACACGGGCTTAATGCCCCACGCCGTGTGGGGTCTTCCTGGACCAGGGATCGAAGCCATGTCCCCTGCTCTGGCAGGCGGATTCTTCACCACTGAGCCACAGGGAGGCCCGCGTAGCTTTCTTATCTCAGGAGACACTGGCCGTTTCTCAGCAGAGAAATGGAAAAGTCCTACACCCTGGTCCTGCAGAAGGTTTCACAGAGTTTCTGCAAAAATGGAATCTTGGCAGGCTTGCATTCTTTCACCATAACCTCGTTCAGTTGGACACAGGCTTGGGGAGTGAGAGGAGCTCCCTGGAGACCAGCTGAGCCAAGTGCCCCAAAGCTCGACTTCCTTCCTGCTGAGGCTCAGGCCTGTTTCAGAGCCCGGTGCCCTGGGCCCTGGCCCGAAGCCCCTAGGTGGCCAGAGACCCGCCCAGACCCTGGTCCTGTCTGACTCAGAGAAACAGGCGCAGAACAGAGACGATCAGATATAGTTGCTGGCTTGTTCAGGAAGGACAGTGAAAAGAGGCCCTGGGTATTTACGTAGCTCAGGACAAATGTGTGGGTCGGGAGGCGAGCAGTGTTTTTCTTCTGCGGACGCTCCCAGGAGTCCTTCTGGGAAACGGTCAGCTTGGGGGGATTCAAAGGGGCAGAAACCCTCGGCTCAGCACAAGCCTGAAGCTAGCAGTTCTCAGCACGGCACGAAGCCGCGTCTTGGTGTCAGCTACGGTCAGGAGTGTGTGCTGTGGCATTTGGAAGGGGAATTAGGGTAGTTAGCTAATTGCACGCTTGAAAACGACAAGCCACTTGAAAATTCAAAAGTCTGACTCGGATCCAAAAAGAAATTGGTGTAGCTTTGAACTCCACAGTTGTTATTTTGTACTGAATTTCAAGTGCTTCCTATTCAACGTGGAAAATTTGCTTTTCTCCCTAACCTCACCCTGAGTATTTTGCTATTTTTAGCCTGTGTTTTGAAGTGTTCTTGATTTAAAAGGTGGAGAGAATGGGTTGTATCAGTTATATTAAATCAATAAACAGCCTCGTTGCGCTGTGTAAATATTTTCCGTCAATACTCTGCAGTAGTGCTTGTACATTTTGAGCTTTCTAATCAGAGCCCATAAGTCAAAAATAACCTGTACACCAGCAATCTTTGAAGATTTAGGAATTCTTTTTTTAAAAGATAAATCTTGATGTGTGGCGGAAGCCAACACAATATTGTAGAGCAGTCGTTCTCCAATAGTTGTGTTTTTTCCTATACTTCTCAAAAAAAGAAATAAAGATAAATCAAAGTTATTGTTGGGGAACTGTCCTGGGCATTATGGGATGTTGAGCAACAGCCTCAGTCTCTACCTATTAAATGTGAATTACAGCCCCCAACACCACCAGCTGCGTTAACCAGAAAAGCTTGCAGACGTCTCCAAGTGTGCCTTGGAAGGCAAAACCACCTGCAGCTGGGAACCGCTGGTGGAGCCTTCTAGAGGCTCAGCATGTAGGCACACGAGGCGTCATCAGTGGGGGCTGGAGGTCGCCTCGTTTTGCTCAGACACGCCTTCCCGCGCCAGCCTGGCCGTGGCGTTGCTGGCCTGCTTTCTCCCGCATTCTCCTTTGAGCCTCAGTTGAGACGGAGCGCTCTCTCTCGGGCTGTCCGGGCGGTGAGGTCGCCGGGTGCTGGATCCGCCCGCAGTCGGCAGCTGTCCTGCGTCTCAGGCTCCCCGCCCTCCACCGCAGCACCGCCTGGAGTCCCTGGGGAGGCTGCTCTCGGCTGTTCTGCTTCAAAAAGCTTCCTTTTTTTTTTTTCCACTTCGAGTTTTTTCCAACCCTGAGTGTTTCAGCCGCTTCCCTCTCTGGCTCTGCATCTGGGCCTGCCCTCGATCGTTGCTATCTCTGAGGAGCGGGGCTCACGGCACACCTCACAGGTCTCACTTGCTCCAGGTGATCCATCAGCGCAAATCCTGGCCACCCAATATTCCTTCACTTTTTGAGTTTCTTTCACGCCAAACAGACATCCCTTCCATTCGTGGATGATTTTAGGGCCTATGGGCCGAGGGCTCTGCAGGTTGCCTCCCAAATCATACTTTTCAAAACAATCCTTTCCTCCATTCTGTAACCTGGGATTCCAACGCCAAATAAGCTCTCTTTTCTCTTCCATTTTCAGGCTGCAGGCGGATGGAGGGGTGGGTCTCTTCTCTCTGGGGTTTTATGACTGTTGCCTCTGGTGATTGCCTGGTGGTGATTAAGAGTTCTGTGGGCAGACAGCTGGGTGGTGGGCGCCCCTTCACGGCAGTGCAGGCCCACGAGGTGTTTCTAAGAAGAACCCCTGCTGAGTCCACGGCCAGCGTGCTTTCTCGGTCAGCAGCCGAGAGGTCGTCAGGCAACAGCGTGACCTTAGGCACACGCTACGTCCGTAGTACTTCCGTCTCAAGCAGGTTCAGCAGGAAGCGTATAAAAGCAGATTGTCCCTGCAAGGGGTCAGATTGTCCCTGCAAGGGGTCAGATTGTCCCTGCAAGGGGGTCAGATTGTCCCTGCAAGGGGTCAGATTGTCCCTGCAAGGGGGTCAGAAGCAGAGAGAACCAGCTATTGGAGACAGTGAGGAGATAACAAAGGTGATTTAAGAAACACCTGCCATTGTCTTTGCAAGAAGGGATGGATATTGAAAGGTGTTTTGAAGGAACGTGAATATGTATTTTGATACATAATAAAAGCTAGTTTTTATGTCTTTGGTAAAGAAACATAACCAAAGTAAACACACACACACCCTTACCCTTCCTGTTAAGGTACAGAATGATTTAAAACATCGTCGGTAAGTGTAACTGAAGAGGAAAGTCAAAGCAGGAGATTTATGTTTTCAGTACATTTTTAAAGATGGTTCTGTTTAGTCTTCTGCAGGTTCTGAAATCCTAGTCTAGTGGAAACACAGATGGTTTCAAGATTTTAATGTGATTTTTTTTTTCCCTTTAAGCTTGAAGAAGAATTCCAAAGAAAGGCCAACATATCCAGAGCTTATGGTGAGTATTGTTAGGGGTGTAGATGAGTCCAGACTAACAGTTGGAACAGGGGAAGTGAATGACATCTAAATTATGATCTGGACTTCCCTGGTGGTCTAGCAGTTAACTCTCTGCCTTCCTAATGCAGGGGGTGCCAGTTCGATCCCTACTCAGGGAGTTAAGATCCCACGTGCCTCGTGGCCAGAAAACCAGAACGTAAAACGGAAGTGATATCGTAACAAATTCAACAAGGACTTTAAAAATGGTCCACATCAAAAAAAAAAAAAAAAAGTCTTTTAAAAAGGAACGTATTATTTTTAAAAATGCAGTCAGATATCATCTCATATCTGGAAGGTTTGAAAGCTAAGAGAGGAACTCTGGGGAAGATGCGGAGAAAAGAGGCTCCCTGGTGGGATGTGAAGTGGTGCAGGCAGGATAGAAAACCTCATGAAATTAAAAATAGCACCATCTGATGATTAATGATTCCACTTCTGGGCATAGATATGAAGGAAATTAAATCACTATCTTGAAGAAATATCTGAATCCCCAAGTTCACTGCAGCATTATTTATCTTGGCCAAGATGTGGAAATAATCTGAGTGTCCATTAATGAATGCATAGATAAAGAAAACATAATACATATACACACGCATACACAATGGAATATTACTCAAGCATTAAAAAAGGAAATCCTGTTATTTACAACAACGTGGGTGAAGCTTGAGGGTATTATTCTAAGTGAAATAAGTCAGACAGAAAAAGCAGATACTGCACGATCTCACTTAAATGTGGAATCCTAAAAAAACAGCTTACGGAGCTTAGACTGGTGGTTGCCAGGGGTGGGTGGGTTGGGGGAACGGATAAAGTTGGTCAAAGAACACAAGCTTCTGTTTACCAGATGAGTAAGATCCGGGGGTATAAAGCACAGCGTAGGGACTAGAGTTAACAATATTCGACCGTATGTATACTTGAAAGTTGCCAGGAGACGAGAGATCAGACCTGGATGGTCTCAGCAGATCCCATAGATTTTCAGTTCCTCTGGTTAAGCTTGAATTTAAGTCTCAACCACACGTCGACTGGGTGACCATGAATAGATGCTGGGAAGAATTTGAGGAGAGACGGACTGGGCATCCTTCTTGGCCATCTTTGTCCCCTTTAAAAAGGCAGCCCTGGGATTTTCCTGATGGTCCAGTGGCTCAGACTCCACGCCTGTACTGCAGGGGATGTGGGTTCAATCCCTGGTCTGGGAACTAATATCCTGAAAGCCTCGCAGTGTGACCAATAAATAAATAAATAGCAATAAACCAATAAAATAGAAAGGCAGTCCCGGGACTTCCCTGGTGGTCCAGTGGTTAGGACTCTGCATTTCCACCGCAGGAGTCACGGGTTTGATCCCTGGTCAGGGAACTAAGATCCTACATGTCACTCGGCGTGGCCAATAAATAAATAAAAATTTTAAAAAATTAGCACAACGAAATATAAAGGCAGCCCCTGGGGACTCAACATTCATCTAACACCCACAGTTGAGGCAGAAGGGGAGATGAGTCATGCTTGAGAAAATCTCAGCCTGCCGCATGTTTGGGTTAAACATTTCCTCTCCGATTATGTCGATAATAGCCAGTCAGGGGCCTTTTCAATCCTAGCTACTTTGTCTTGGAATTCTTGTGCAGCCCCCAGAGCATTTTAAACTTTGATTCCACATAAAGTGCAACCCACATACAGCAGTTCCTGGGGGGGCTCTGTCCTCTTGTTTTAAAGGTGCCTTCTTTGTCACTATTTTTTGTTCAGATAAAAGTATGCTTTAAAATGCATACCATTTTTTTCCCTCTTCCAAGTGACTTCTTATCAGAGGTTTCGATGGAGCACACTTGAGAAAAATTGCTGAGTCCTCGCTTAACACCCTCGGGCAGCTGATGTTGAATCTGCCTTTGCAGCGTCTCCCGACCCCGTGGGCGCTGGCGGTCTGCGCATTAGCGCTGCGGGGCCGTGCGGGTCACCCCCCCACCCTGGCCTCTCACAGGGCGGTCGTCTTCCTGGCGCTGGGGATGGACTTGCCTTGTGAGGTCACGACTGCCTCCTGCTTTCCTGTGGGATTGAGGTTTCTCAGTGGAAACTCTGAGTCCAAATGCTTCGACTGAAGCCTCGGGGGAACACATGCTGAGAGGCGACTGTTGAGGTTGTAGGAGTTGGTGAAGAGGTAGAAAGGTGAAGAACAGTGTAATTAAGGCCCCAACCCAGACATGTCCCTCTTATAGAAATCCCAAATGTCTTGTTCCCTGTTTGGGTTGAGGCGTGGACAGGCTTTAAGGTCATCTCATTTGCTTTCTCTTTCAAGCTCCCACTGGGGGCCGTAACTGAGTGGGGCTTGTTCTTTGGGGTAGGGGGCCAGCCAGCGATTTTGTAAAGGATTATTAGATAGACAGGGTTCGGGCTTGCCAGGTGAATCGTGGCAAACAAACTGTCCATGCAGGACACGCAGTTTCGATCCCTGGGTCGCGAAGATCCCCTGGAGAAGAAAATGGCAACCCATTCCAGTGTTTTTCACCTGGAGAATCGCATGGACGAGGGAGCCTGGCGGGCTGCAGTCCGCAGGCTTGTAAAAGAGTCGGACAGGAAAGACAGACAGTAAATACTTCAGGCTCTGGGGGCTGCTGGGACAGCTCGACTCCTGTTTTAGTGTGAGAGCTGCCACATCCAGTGGGTAGACACAGGAGTGTGGCTGCGTACTGAGAAAACTTTATTTCAGAAACAGGCAGTCCACTGGGTTTGGCTTCTCGTCCATCAATTGTTGACCCCTGTCCTAGGTGAAAACCACCAGAAACAAAACCCAGGTGACTCAAGTGATGGTCCAGGGAGGTGATTCTGTCCTCTGAATGTCCTGGGATGTCCTAGATGCAACCACGTTGTTAAACAGAGACGTTGTTTCCTTGCTAAGTTGTGTCTGACTCTGTGACTTCATGGACTGCAGTTTGCCAGGCCCCTCTGTCCATGGGATTCTCCAGGCCAGAACACGGGAGTGGGTTGCCATTCCCTTCTCCCGGGGATCTTCCCCACCCAGTGGTCAGACCTGCGCCTTCTGCATTGGCAGGCGGGCTCCTTACCGTCTGGGCCTCCAGGAAAGCCCTCTGCAGGGCTGACTGACCTCCTAAACCGTGGTCTTGCAGGCGAGCTGGAGACTCTTGGTGCTGGTGGTGATGCTCCAGGCAGGGTGTTCAAGTTCCCGCTGTACCTGGCCCCTCTTAATGAATGAATTAATGGCCGCACTGGGTCTTTATTGCTGCGCACGGGCTTTCTTCAGTTGCAGAGGTCGGGCGCCTCTCTTCGTCGCGGTGCATACGCTAGGGCACGCCGGCTTCAGTAGTCGTGATGCAGACGTACAGTTGGCCTGTGACACACGGGCTCTTCCCGGACCAGGGATCGAACCGTGTCCCCTGAGTCGGCAGGCGGGATTTTTCACCACTTGACCCGCAGAGAAGTCCAGTGCCCTCCCCGCCACCCCTTCTGGGAAGCCCAGCCTGGGCCTGTGGTCTGGGGGCGATTCCACGGTGTCTCCTCTGCTGTCTCCTGGCTGCTATCCTGGCTATTCTTAGTCGGTCGCTTCTGGAAGGGACTGGTTCCCTCCCAACCTTTTATAGCCTCAAAACCCAGACAAGGAGACACGTCACACTGTCCATGTCCAACGCCCGCCTGCTCCCCTGCCGCAGCCCCCGGCTCCCACGGTGTTTTCCCGGCCTGAGAATAAACTGAAAGGTGCCTGAGGAGTTGTGTTTTTTTGGGGTTTTTTTGAGACTTCAGGTCCAGTTATTGAATTCCATCACAGACCCAGGCTGGATCCCCTGAACTAATGGCCACCCGCCGACCAAAAGACAGGATGGGGCTGGCAGGCCCGGGGAGTAGTTGCTGAGACTGGACAGGTCCTGTTTTGATAGTGAAAGGCTTCAAAGTGCATGACAAGATCTCTAAATGTCGAGAGGATGTGCAAAAGCTAATAAGCGCCATGGTAAAACACTTGGCAAGGGTGCTGTAAGTGGCTAGTGATCAGAAGTAGTCCTGCCCTTTATTTATCCAAGGGGCTCCAGAGGCTGCCCCGGCCGGCACCTGGAGGTCTGGTTAATATCGTGGGTATGAAGCACCCAATGGCAAAGCCAGAAAACCTCTCTTTTTTTTTTTTTTTTGAGTCACTGTACTTTGTGGTGACCACCAACCTTATTTGGGGCTTGCTTTCTTTGTTCCTTTCCTCTTTGCATTGTTTTCTAAAACGTCCATGGGTGGGCATTCCAGGTTCCCACAGGGTTGAGTCATCCAGCCCTCTGCTCTCAGGTTTAAAACAAATATAGTTAGAAAACCCAGAGCTAGGCAACACGTAGGCTGTGAACTAAAACCCTCAAAGTCAGGGGAAGCGGCGTGAGTCACCGACATGTCTGTGTGCAGAAATGCTCATGTTTAGCTGTTGACGGGTCCCTGAGAGGAGCAATGCCCCCAGACGGTTGGAAGGGGGCCCTGCCAGCTCAGGCTCTAGGTTCTGCCTGGAGGAATTGTTCTTTTTGGTTTGATCGGTTGGTTCTGATTGCAGTGGGAGGACTGTGGACTGTGGGCAGATGTGTCCACTTCTAATTGGAGGTGTGAGGTTCCCGGGTGTCACCGGCGCTTCCCGTCACGGAGTTGAGCTATTCGGGGAGGACGGCCCTGGGGCAGAGCCCGTGGGCTCGTTTCCTTCAGAATCGTTTGGAAACACGTGGCTTCCTGCGTTGGACCATATGCTTCTTCCCCCGGCAAAGAGCAGGACTTGACATAAAGTTTACTAAATCTGAGCAGCGTGGGCGCAGACCACCTTTTTGCTTCTTGGTTTTTAATCTCCCAAGATGAATTTTCTCCGCGCAGGCCTAGGGTTGGGCAGGCTGCCTTATTTTCCACATGGATCAGGTCATCGTCGAGAGACATAAGGGTCACTTGTTATCAGTGTGCTGTGCGTAGTGGTTCAGTCGTGTCTGAGTCTTTGCGACCCCAGGTTCCTGTGTCCGTGGGATTCTCCAGGCAAGAATACTGGAGTGGGTTGCCATGCCCTCCTCCAGGGGATCCTCCCGAGGATCAGACCCAGGTCTCCCACATTGCAGGCGGATTCTTTACCGTCTGAGCCATCAGGGAAGCCCTGTTATCAGTAGACGTGATGTAAGAAGCAACACTGCTCGCTGTTTAAGTGCAAACCAGTTCTCCAGTGTTAAGCACAAGCAGTGCCCGTTCATTGTTCCAAAAACTGGCTTCTCACTCTACCACTCACTTCTTGGGAACTGAATGTGCGTAAATTTCTAAAACGTCTTATTATTTTGCTGCCTTGTCTGAAGATTACTTTCTAGGTGACAGGGTCATTTGTAAACTGAATCTTTGAGCCATTTTTGCTCTTCCTTGTATTTACCCATTGATGGGATGTATACGGGCTTCCCTGGTGGCACCAGTGGTAAAGAACCTGCCTGCCAGTGCAGAAGCCGTAAGAGACGTGGGCTTGATCCCTGGGTTGTGAAGATTCCCTGGAGAAGGGAATGGCAACCCAATCCAGTGTTCTTGCCCAGAGAACCCCGTGGACAGAGGAGCCTGGCGGGCTACGGCCCGTCGCGGTAGCACAGAGTCGGACGCGACTGAAGCAGCTTAGCACGCATGCTTAGCACACATGCATGGGATGTATATAGCCTGGTTACATATGTATATTTTAAAGCAGTGGATACTCTGTCATGGAATCAAAGCAATACCAAGATAGGAGGAGCAGCACCTCAATGACATCTTTAAGAAGTTTGCATCCCTGAGTGTGTACTTGCTTACTTGGTTCGGGAAGGGGTGGAAAGGATCTAGTTTAACCCTGATAGGTGCACTCAGTTTGTTAACTAACCAGGTCTGCCCGTTGCTAATCTCACGCGTTGTCAGAGGCCGGTATTAACTGCAGGCATTTTTCTTTTCTTCACCAGCAACATCCGTTTTTCACCCTACACGAATCCAAAGCGACAGACGTGGCATCTTTTGTAAAATCGATTCTTGGAGACTAAATACCACGGACTCCATCGGTTGACCCTCCTGTGGACTGGTGGGTTTACAGGCTGATGTCCACTAAAGCGCCAATAGAAACTCATCTTTGAGATAATTTAACCCTGCCTCTCAGAAGGTGTTTTTTTCTCCCCATTTTCTCTTTTTTTCCCCCTCCAAAGGGGGCCTTGGAATCTATAGTTATAGAATGAACTGTCTAGATGGATGAAATATGATAAAGCTTAGGACTTAAAAAGGTGATTAAATATTTAATGATGTGTCATATGAGTCCATAAGCTTTTCAGACTTCTGTTCTTTATGAAACGGATGCATTGCTAAAAAGGTAAAAAAAGGTGCTATGGTCATGATGAGACTGTAAGTAGATCTGTAGTCTGTCCCACTTATTATTTTAATATTTATGTCTAAGCGCTTGGTTGACAAGATTCCATTTTACGCTAGGAGGGGGAGACAAAAGACAAGCTTGGGTTGGCAGTATTTATAGGCTTTTTTATTTTTTAAGTCCGATCGTGTCTGTGGTCCAGAAGGAATTATCTCATGCGCATCTTTGGGATTCTGATGAAAGCATCCACCAGGAGCCCATGTGGAGCGTCTGTTCCAGAGCCGTGGCTGCCGCTCCATCCCTCAGTTTCTGCTCCACCCGGGGCCATCACCGCGTACTCGGTGACGCGGCAGCGTTGCCCGGTCATACACGATTTTCCCAACTTTGGAAGACACAGACTCACTCTGGTCGCAGCTCAGGGTCACAGACCTGACTGTCCTGTCGGCCTGTGTGGCGCAGCAACAGTGGGATGTGGTTTGCGGCGGGGTTTTCCATCACCTGTCTACCCCTCCACGTGTGTGTGTGACGTCACTAGTCCTGCGAGAGGCTGTTACAAGCAGCATCCATCCTTGGCAAGGAGGAGGCGTGTCAGTCCCGAGGGGCAGTTTGTCGCCGCAGGGCCCGCCTCTGCCGTGGCCTCCTGCGAAGCGTGAGCCCAGGCACTGCCTCTGTCCTCACTGCCATCCGGCTTCCTTTGGCTTGGTTTTCTGTTTCACGAAAGAACCTTCTGGTAAAGGGAGGGGCTGCAGTAGAAGAAAAATAAAGGCGGGGAGCAGCCTCTTGGTGGGGTGGGGAGGTCGCGGGGCGCTGGCTGAATTCTTGGACCGACGGCTGAGCCCGAGGCGCCGCCTCTGGTGGGGGCTTGCTGCGCGGCGGAGGCTGGCTCCGTGATGGATCCCCAGCAGGCTGGTGAAGCTGCTCTTTCCCGTGGCCAGAGACACCCGAGGGTTCCCTGATCTGGGGTCTGGGTTCTTGGAAGGTCAAGGAGTGAAGTGGTCCACAGGGAAGACCCAACCCGTGACAGCCGGGAAACACTGCTTTGGGACGTTGTGTTAATGCGAAGCGACTCCTGCAGCACAAGGACAGAGGGATTTTATTTTAAAAAGAGATTTAAAAACCTTTCCAAAGAGAACACAGTCTGCTCCTTTCTTTGCCTCAAGTTCACAAATACGGAGACGGCATTGTCCCCTTCAGCGCTCCAAGTACAGTCCTGCCTCTTTCGGCTTTTGAAGTGCAGTCCTGTCTTTCTCTCTCTGCATCTACTCCTTGTTCTCAGCATCCGGCTTACGCCCAGAGAGAGGAAGGCTTGTCTGTCCACTTGTTCATCTTCAGTTCCAAGACACACCTGTTCGATAAACGTCCAACTCATCTGCTTTGATGCTACGCCTGTCTCATCTTTTTCCAGCCAGGAAAAAGGAGAATTATCCCAGTGGTCATGGCCACTCACTTTCCTATCCTCTTTTCTAAATCTGAAAGTTTCTCTCTTTGAGATGCAGAGGGAAGAATCACAAGAATAACACAGCCATCTTCTTAAAAAGAAAATAGGAAAAAAATCTGAGGCCATCTCATGGCAGCTTTTGGTGAAATTTTTACGCAGAACGTCTCTCTGGTCAGGCTTAGCTGACTCTTGCCTCTTGTCCAGTGTGATTTTTCCTTTGAAATATTCTTAATGAGCCGTGTTGCTCATGTGTTCACCCCTCGTGTCTGTGAGCGCAGGGCCTGAGCTTGCAAATAAGCGCCCTGGGTGGAGAAGCAGTGGGTGGTGGTTCTCAGCCCACATGCACAGTGGACTCGCCGGAGGCCTGTGAACCGTCACCACCACGGGCCCAGAGGCCCTCACTGAGTTGGTCAGGGTAGGACCTGGCAGCTGGTACTTTTTACAAGTCACTCGTGTGCTCTGACCTGCAACAGGGCTGAGAATGCTGGCCTGCTCCCCACTGAAGAGAGATGGAATACTGATTTGAAATTTGGGACACCTTTTCCCTGTAGAAGCAGTGTGTTCCATGGTGATTGGGTATCTTGTGTCCTAAAGTAGAATGGCCTATTAGCCTTACAAGTCAAAATTTAATTTTTTTTTAGAACTGTTATAAGTTCTAAACAACTAATTCTGAAATAAAGAGATGTGTAATCTATATTTAAGTTGATATAAGTTAGCAATCTCATGTACATACACACATACATATGTGTGTGTTTGTGTGTGTGTGTGTGTGTGTGTGTGTAAAGAAAGAGAGAAGATATTCCTATCCAGGGTTGATATGCAAAATATTGGATTGGCCACAAAGTTCATGCCAGTTTTTCCATGTGCTCAGATGTACTCAGGTGTGTTTGACTCTTTGTGACCCCGTGAACTGCAGCCCGCCAGGCTCCTCTGTCCATGGGAGTCTCCAGGCAAGAATCCTGGAGTGGGCTGCCACAGCCTCCTCCAGGGGATCTTCTCCACCCAAGGATCAAACCCAGGTCTCCCACACTGCAGGCAGATTCTTTACCCCTGAGCCACCAGGGACGCCCGACGATACTGGGATGGGTAGCCTGTTCCTTCTCCAGCAGATCTTCCCGACCCGGGAATTGCACCAGTGTCTCCTGCATTGCAGGCCAGTTCTTTACCAGCTGAGCTACCAGGGAAGCCCAGGTTTTCTGTAAGATGTTTGTTATATTATAGAAAAATCCAAATGAGCTTTGTGGCCAGCACACTATTTAATGTGCTACCAGCATGGACTATCTGGATATCAGCCTTGCCTATATTTATCAGTGTATTAGAAAGTCCATATATCTCTATAAAGGAGATAATGTTCTTTTTTCCCCCAAATCTACTTGATTTGGTGTGACATAATTACCCATATTATATAGATTTTATAAAAATATCCCTCTCTCTCTGTACTGTTGACTTCAGAGGTATGCCAAAAATAACAGGAATGAATGACTTTTAGGACAATGGCCACTTATGTGTATGTATCATTACTGCCCTTTAGAGGAGTCACCTTCAGGGTTATTTTCTAAAATATTTTGGTCACTTCTCTTACAGAAAAGCCTTCAGTATCCATTTCCTCTCCCAGACATGGAATATGTGGAATGCTAATTACTCCTTACTTGTTTGTTTCTTTTAATAAAAATCCTTACCAGGTATTTTTCCCTCTTTGTTTTACCTACTTAGTTTTTCAGACTTTGCATCAAGTAGTGTTTGGCAAATTCTAGAAGGCAAATTTGCCCCCAGAACTGGAGTTTTACCATTAAAACTTAAAATATACATATTTTATTGATGTTTCTGGTTAAAAAAAATCTACCTCCAAGGAGCCTGACATTTCACAACCAGTAAAACTTTTCAATGTCTTTTGAACAACACCATGGGCTCTGAAGAAAGCCATGGGCTCTGAAGATAATTTCAAATGTAGATTTCTCAAAAAAATGTGTGTTGTGTTTTTACACACAGTCAACCTTCCTAGAATAAGTATAGAGCCTCCCAAGGGTGATTAAAGGAGAAAGAACTCACACAGGTGTGTGTATATGACAACAAAATATCAGTAAGATTGTCCACAACTTTCCACCTGGCGAGATGCATCAGCCTCTGTGGGGGAACCACCCATTATCCATCCATTATTCTCATGACTGTGTTTGGTCACACTGATGTAATCAGAACAAACTGGTTAAATCTGCTTCTATCTTGCTTGCGCAGTCTGAGATGGACAATGAGTGTGTTTGTGTGTGTACAGCTCAAAATCATTGGTCTTTCACAGTTCTTATATATTCTTCAAGCCTAACCCCCAAATGTTCATATGCCAGACAGTCGCAGACATCTGTTCAGGGAACCATCGATTATCTTAATAATGTTTTCCGTGGTGTTCTAGGCAAAAAGAAACACTTTATAGTTCCATTTATTACGTCGTCGTTGCTGTTGTTTGGTCACTACGTCGTGTCCAACTTTTTGCGACCCCACGGACTGCAGCGCCCCAGGCTCCCCTCCTAGAGTTAGCTCAACTTCATGTCCTTCGAGTCGGTGATGCCATCCAACCGTCTCATCCTCTGTCGTCCCCTTCTCTTCCTGCCTTCGATCTTTCCCAACATCAGGGTCTTTTCCAATGAGTCAGCTCTTTGCATCAGGTGGCCAAAGTATTAGGGCTTCAGGTTCAGCAGCAGTCCTTCCAATGAATATTCAGGTTTGATTTCCTTTAGGGTTGACTGGTTGGATCTCCTTAGGTACTTCTTGTGTCTTAACATAGGGAAAACAAAAAAACCCCAGAACTCCCTAAGTAACCCCCAGGGTTTGTGGCTTCGGCCAGACCATCATGGTCTTTTCTGTTTTTCTTGATTCCATTTGCTTGCTATTCTTCTGCTGGTTACAGATGACCTGTGACCTGCGCTGACTCTGACGCTTCTATGGAAAAGAACCAATGCAGCCATTTTCATTATCTCAAAAGTAAGAATCAGCAATTTTGCACTGGTCTTGCTTACATGGACTCTATTGTTCTCAAATCTTGAAACGGCGAGGGGTAACTAAGAGAACTTGTAGCAGAGCTCCCATTCGAAAGCTAAGACCTGGTAATAAAACTTCCCGTTTGGCCTCCAAAGAAGAGCGGCTGGGCTGGAGAGGGCTTGCTCTGAAATCAAGCTCCACCGTGACCAGGAGTCAGCAGTTGGCGTCCTGTCTGAATTGGAGCCTGCGAGCTCTGTCAACAGGGTGAGTCAAGCCACTGCCTCGGGGGCTCGTTCCTGGACTTTGGAGTTGAAGGCTGAGCAGTGATGAGAAATTAGGTTTGGGGGCTGGAAGAAAAGACACATGCCAGGACAGGAACCCCAGGGAAGAGCAAGCTGATGCAGCAGGTATATCCCTCCATTTATTTTCAGTGTTACTATCGAGATGATCTCCTATGGGGAAATCCATCAAAAAGCCAAATCTTCATTATTATCTTTTTTTTTCCTTAAAGATACTGAACTATAAGAGAATTCAGAAAGTGGCATTGGTTTGGATGTCAGAAAATTTCCTTGTTTCCCTACTGTTACTGATGTTACGGAGACCATTTTAAACAGATGGCACCCTGAAAAAAGTATGTGATTAGAGGGGTGATAAAGCATTTTGAAAATACATCTGTCAGCTGCTTTCTGGGTAAAGAAAAATGAACACAAAACTGAGCCCCCTAATGTTAAGTTCTGGGGGCAAATATTTTTTAACAGAGCTGAACACCAAAGTTTTTCTGGGGCACATGCTTTTTCCACAATGCAGAGAACTGTGAGTGTTTATAGAAATACACTACAGGGCTTCACCAGAAGAGCTAGAATTTATAATTTATAAAAAAGAAATGCTCAAAGCTAGTTTGAATTTTTAGAGGCAGTGTGGGGAAAGCGGTGGTTTTCTTTTCTTTTCTTTCTGATCTCGCGTTGGTCGCCTGGCGTGTGTTCTGTCCTTGGAGGTGAGTGTGAGTTGAGCACTCTTGCGCTTCCAGACGCTGTTCGCTGGTGTTTCTCGGGGGTCTCTGACGTAAGGGGGCGTGATGAGAGTGTGGAAAAGGTCAGCCTTGCCTTTCTGAAACCCCTGTCAAACGCTCACCAGAATGTTTGGCTACCAGTCTTGTTCTCCTTAACTGGAAATCTCTGTGACTGTTAGGGGCTTGGAAATGGGATGAAATGCCATTGAGGGCCCTCAGCAGCCCAAGAATCTGGGAAACGTGTCCAACAATATCTATGTGTCCTTGCTGACTGCTGTCTTGAGGGTGCCCATGGGTCTTGAAGGTGGAAGGGCAAGAAAAGAGGGTCGTGTATTTTCATTTTTAAACGTGATTGACTCAAAAGAAAAATGCAGAAATTGATCTACGATGGCCATGCATGTAGATCCTTAAACTGGTTCTTACTCTAAAGTGGTCGGGAGGAGCCTGAGCCCAGCGGCGAGGCAGTGGAGTGACTGGGCTCCTTCTCGATGAGCCGTGAGGTTTCACAATCTATGTCTGCAGAGGTGGTGGTTGTTGCTTCTTTCACTGGCATGTGGGGAAAGTAGAGCTCTTCGGACGGTGTTGGCACCGAGAAGGGTGTGATCTGAGATGCAGGCTGACAGCTACCATGGCTGGGTTTTGCAAAGGTTGCAGGTAGAGCCCAGGAGCGGGCTCCCCAGGGCGGCCCCTGGAAACTGAAAACAGCATCTGTCATGAAGAGGGCGCTTAGACACCACGTGGATGGAATCACAGCCTTCTGCACACTTGTTGAGCCCGCGCTGCATTCTGACCATTACCAAACCAAATTTGACAGCTAGGGTTTCACAACAGCCACTCTAGAACACTATTTGTGTCAAAAATTACATTTGGCAACAATCTGTCACGCCCTCAGCCAATCTCTGTCTGAAAGCCACCCAAAAAGGTTCAATTAAGAAAATTCAACTTACCTGTCTGCTTTTCCCTATGTCTGTTTTATTCCCTCGTCTCAAATTTATTTTCTGAGTGGAGTGATTTTTCTCTATGAACTGAAATGATGAAGTGATGTTTTAATAAAATAGGTATTTTTAGAGGAAAAATTGTTTCCCTTCTGTAATTAACTTCCACTATTGGGGCATATTCCCCACTATACAGACCATCGTGGGGTGTCATTGAAAGCTGGAAGAGGGGTAAGGGGTGGGCTTCAAATGGTTTATTTAAGTATATGAACATTTCTCTGTATATTTTGTGCAGATATTGATGAGCTGCTCAGTACATACCTACTTAGTGAAGCTGGGCTTGATAACAATTTCAGTTTGACAGGTGAGGGTCCCCAGCTTCCTTTGTGTTTCAGTTTGAAAATGCTGCTTTTATTGAATAACGTGGGGCTTCCCTGGGGCCTCAAATGGTAAAGAATTCACCTGCCAATGAAGGAGACCCGGGTTCAGTCCCTGGGTCAGGAAGACCCCCTGGAGGAGGGCATGGCAACCCACTCCAGCGTTCTTGCCTGGAGAAGCCCACGGACAGAGGAGCCTGGGGGGCTACAGTCCTTGGGGCACCGTACTAGAGTCGGACACGCCTGAGCGACTCAGCACAGCACAGCGTGGTTGGTTGACTGTGTTCCTGCGCTGCACCCCAGCTTCGTCTTTAAGCCACATTTATTGTAAAGACAGCTGCTTGGCAGGTGGAAACAGGCCCTGTCTTTATAGTCCTTTGATGCTAGAAGGAGCGATTCTATTTGCTGGTTAGGAGGCCCTGCCATCTCTCCCCAGAACCTGAAATATCCTGAAAGATCGGAGAGGGTGTCACCCCATCCTTCGAAACCCGTCTCTGACACCCTGTCTCTGCAGACTGTGAAATAGAAGAGTGACTCCCATTCATGGGTTCCCTCATCCGCTGGCTCTCCTTCCTGCCGCGAAGAGCCCCCTGCTAGCTTTCCTGGTAGAGCCCATCTGTTCTCTGGGGACTGCCGTGTCTTTTCTTCGTGGCCAGGGCAGGCTGGCTGGAGAGGGTGGAATTCATTAGCTGTTGATCAAGTAAAGATCTCTGAAGGCTGTGGGTGGACTGTTTCCATGCCTTTGAGGTTCGTGTTCGGTAAGTCTTTGTTTTGACCTCGGGAACTTTATGCTTATGAGTTGCAGGAGGGAAGAAGAACTTGAGGGGTGTGTCCTCAGCTGTTTCCCTCCTGGAAATGTGAGATAAGCTTCTTTAAGGAGAAACCTTTCTCACCCTGTGAAAGGAAAGGGGAATTTTGAATATCAACTGAGAACTTTCAGCCAAAGCTCTGGTCTTGTATTTAAAAATACCTGCTTTGTAGGGAGGCGTGCCTTGGAGAGTCTTTCCTCTGTTAGCTTTTTGGCTTTATTCTAGCTTTCCTGTTACCCAGGTGGTTGTTTTCTTTTGAATTACTGCTTGTTGTGGGGGCTTCCGTGGTGGCTCAGACTGGAAAGAATCTGCCTGCAATGCGGGAGGCCCAGGTTCGATCCCTGGGTCGGGAAGATCCCCTGGAGAAGGGAACGAGAACCCACTCCAGTGTTCTTGCCTGCAGAATCCCGTGGACAGATGAGCCTGGAGGGCTGCAGTCCATGGGGTCACAGAGACTTGTTGTAATCAGGGGTGTCCTCACAAAATCTTGAAACCAAGGAAGTAACTAATGTGTAGGATTTGAGGTGGGTACAAGTATTAGCATTGATGTAAGTTAACTTTTGATAGAGTAACCAGAAATACATTGAATTGAGCAATAATATGACTTGAAAGAAGTCATGGTTGTTTTTAACATTGGGGGAAGCCACCTGTCCTAGACCGTTATTCTTGAGAAATTAATTTTTTCATGCAAATTACCATTGAGTAGGGGGGGAATACTTCAGAGCCTGCATGACTGACCTCTCAGAGTCAAATAAAGGGGAATTATTGCCAAAAGTGGGGGTAATTTTGCCTTATCCAGGTCACTCAGTGGTGGCATTTTCAGTCAGGGTATCTTGTGAAAAGCGTGACTTTATAATCCTCCCCACTTTCTGGTCTAAGATCACAATAAAGGAAGAATGAGATCCTTATGTGCCATGGAATAGTTCTTTGAATCTGTGTTCTTGACCAAGGAAGTGGTAAGATGTCGAACCGTGTGATGGTTATGTGGTTCCTGTGGCGACCGCTCTGGCCCGCCTCCCACCACCTCAAGAGAAATGAGAATTTCCAAAGGAAAACGACATCGGGAACTCAGGTCCCACTTGGACTCGTCGGGGACGAGGTGGTGGCTCTTGGACTTGCTGTCTCAGGGCGTTCTCCGGTTTCCTGCTGTTCCTGCGGAGGGGACTGCAGACTCGGCTTGTCTCTGGATGTTTCTGCCTGTGCGTGTGCGACCTCACGCTGGGGATGCTCTGTTCCATGTCATGCTCCTCTAGGAAGGGACTCCAACAGCACGATGAAGGTGGGAGAAGACGGTGACGGTGTCGGGAGACTTTGCTCTGGTGCTCGAGGCTATGACAAGGAACTAAGTCTCCAGGAGCCAGGGGTCCTCCAAAGAAAGGGTGTGTTGGCCTCATCAGAAATGTACAACCAATAAAAGACATTTTAAGAAGGGCCGTGAGTCCGTGTATTAATTGAGTTGTTTGTGGAAACCCTCTGTTCCAGGGATGCTCCTTGGATTTGTAAACCCCTGCAGTTGAAAGTTTCGCTATGTTCTCATTTGCCTCCCATCCAAACTACCCGACTTCCAAAACAACAGACCAAAACAGAATGGAACAGCAGTATTACAGCCTTGGAGACGCAATAGAAAGTCATTTCATCTGTAAGGAAATTCAGATTCAATATTCTTATAGCCCCTATTCCTAGGTTAGTGAAGGCCAGTATTTCATGATTAAAATCAGATGGCTTGTGGTAGGGAGGAACCTAAATGGCTTAAGTGAAAAGATGAAGATCAAGACTTCTTGGCTTCTATGTGCTCCTGATTTTGAACTATCAGGTAATCTAGTTATTTGAGTTCTTCCTGGTTCTGTATATAACATCTGTTGTTGTTCAGACACTCAGTTGTGTCCATCTTTGCGACCCCATGGACTGCAGCACACCAGGCTTCCCTGTCCTTCACTATTTCCCGGAGCTTGCTCAAACTCATGTCTGTTGAGTCAGTGGTGCCATCCAACCATCTCATCCTCTGTTGTCCCCTTCTCCTCCTGCCCTCAGTCTTTCCAGCATCAGGGTCTTTTTCAGTGAGTCAGCTCTTCCCACCAAGTGACCAAAGTTTGGAGGGTCAGCTCCAGCATCAGTCCTTCCAATGAATATTCAGGACTGATTTCCTTTAGGATGGACTGGTTGGACCTCCTTGTTGTCCAAGGGACTCTTAAGAGTCTTCTCCAGCACCACAGTTTGAAAGCATCAATTCTAATACCAGGAAATTTGTTTTCTAGTGTTAGGCAGTGCCACAGTGCAGATGTTCTGGGGAAAAAATGTTATTACAGGTAAATATGGCCAGGTCTGCAGAGTTCTCTGATTTCTCCTGAAAACTGAGTGATTGGACCTAATTGACTTGTATGAACATGACTCTAGTTTAGAGAATTGCTGGATCTTAATGTTTCCGATTTGAGTGGGTCCCGATTATAACTGGAGGCACACGTTCATCTCTCTCTAGATTATTGCTTAACAAGTTGGTGTTGCTGAGTCAGGAGTTGCCTCTTTTAAGAGTTCCTAGTATTTTAGACTCTTGCTCCTTGGAAGAAAAGCTATGACAAACCTAAACAGCATATTAAAAAGCAGAGACCTCACTTTGCTGATGAAGGTCCATATAGTCAAAGCTATGGTTTTTCCAGTTATCATGTATAGATTTGAGAGTTGGACCATAAAGAAGGCTGAGCACCAAAGAATTGATGCTTTTGAACTGTGGTGTTGGAGAAGACTCTTGAGAGTCGTTTGGACTGCAAGGAGATCAAACCAATCAATCCTAAAGGAAATCAACCCTGAATATTCATTGGAAGGACTGATGCTGAAGTTGAAGCTCCAATACTTTGGCCACCTGCTGTGAAGAACTGACTCACTGGAAAAGACTGGGAAAGCTGAAGGCAGAGGAAGAGGGGGTGGGAGAAGATGAGATGGTTGGATGGCACACGATGGACATGAGTTTGAGCGAACTCCAGGAGAGAGGGGAGGACAGAGAGGCCTGGTGTGCTGCAGTCCATGGGGTCGCAAAGAGCCCAACACGACTCAGCGACTGAAAACAAGTATTTCATCTCAGATATACATCATTTCTACTGTTGGTTGGAATACAAAGTGGAGGGCTTGCCTTCTGCAGACATAATTCAAGTGACTTTGCAGTGATGACAGACTATTTAACGGGTTTTGAAGACTTTTTCCTCCTGGACTGTATTGGGATTGCTGCAATCATCCTCTTTCTTAGGCGCTGCCTTCCTTGGCTTTAGGGATTTTAAGTCCTTCTAAGGGGTGCAGGTATGTGGAGAGAAAGGCACCAACAGACACAGGATTCTCAGGCATTGTAGGTGGGGGCCATTTCTCCCACTTTGCCACAGCTATTCCTTTTCCCCACAGGAATCTAGAGCCATTCCTTATTTTCATACTTGAAGTTATCACTGGAGAGTTAAAATATCTTTCTCTTGATGGGCATAGTGCATTTTTCTTTGCATGCCATCCAAATGACTCGTTGTTTATTTGAGATTTTGTAGGGAACTAAGTTTAATGTGGAAAATGGAGACAGGCAATGGGGTTGAGAGCAAAAGGTTTCTGCGGTTGCTTCTTGGTGTTTTGGTCATCTCTGTGCCAGAGCAAACCTCAAAACTTCATAGCTTAAAAACAGCACTCTGAGACTCCTCCTCCCAGCCCTGTGGGTTGATGGGCTCAGCGGGGTGGTCCTTGCTAGCATCTCCCACGCAGCTGTAGTCGGGGAGTATGAGGGCCTCCTCCTCCGCACACAGCCGGGCTGGGGTGCAGCGGGGGCTAAGGAGGCCCTTCTCTCCTCCTGTGACCTCTGTGGACAGGCGTGGGGTCCTCGCAGACCTGCTGTCTTAGAGGACTCGGAATTCTCCCTTGGCCGCTGGATTTCCCCAGGAGTGTTGGTCCAAAAGGTCCAGGTAGAAACTTGAAGGAAACATCGTGCCGTTTCCACTGTGATTACTGGGGCGTACTTCATGGTGTTTCACGGTGGAGGCATCTTAGGAGACTAGCTGTCAGGCCTGGTCCATCCCATACAGTTAGAAGAGACTTGGATGGTGTTCTTTCTTTCCTAAGTTGGTGTCCAGAGGTGGTGGACAAAATCTGTTACGATTAATGATGAAATTAGTTTCCTTTCACTTATCATCTACTGTTCTGCCAAGGAAAGCTCTTTAGGTCCCAGGAATATTCTCCTGTAGGCAGTGAGTTAACCGTTTCTGCCTAAACTGTAGGTGGAATTTCAGTGACATAGGAGGGAATTAAATATTGACACTGATGACTCACAAAACTCCAGTTAGTACCTCCCCACCACCCCAGATGGTTATGGTTCATAAATGCTTGCTGAGTAGGTGTGTTCTCCTCCAATGGAAACAGTTTGGTTTTTTCTTATTTTAAAAAAGAAAATGTTATGAGAAAACTGAGAGAATTACATTCAGGAAAATAAATATTATCCACCTAGAGTTAATTGTTCATGTACTCTTTAAAATACATTGTTCTACACACACATGCATGCATACAAAACACAGGTGGGATTGCTACCTGCCTTGCTTTCTGCATTATATCACGGGCATCTTATGTCAACGAACGTAGGTGGCAGGAGCATTTTTATCAGCTGTATAATATTCCAACACACATATTTAACTGCTTCTATTGGTGAAGTTTATTATTTTCTTCTGATCGCTTTGGCAATTATCCTTATTCCTACATCCTTGTGCATGAACCTTATTGTCTTGGAAAGTGTTAAAGAACTGAAGGACCCCAAACACTGTCCCTTCTGCTAAACACCAGCAAAGGGGTCACTTGTTTCAACACAGCTCTCTCCTCCCATCATTCTGCTGCTCGCCTCTCTCCGGGTCCAGTTTTCAACTAAGAGATCAGATTTGTCCAGCAAGAAACCCAAACGAGAAATGTGTACGGCTGGGGCCTGCCTATACAATGGTGTCCTGGTGGTCATTCAGGAAATAAGCTGGAGTGTTTAAGATCTTCCCAACCAGGGATCAAACTCGGGTCTCCTCCTTTGCAGGTGATATATAACATACATAATGTATATGTTATAACATATATATATATGTTTATATATTTGTTAGTTTAAATATATAATTATATATATATATATATACATATATATATATATACACACACACACATATTTAAGCGAACATCAGCACTGTTGTTTGAGTGCTGAGGTTTGGTTAAATCCTCCTGTTTTCACTGCAGGATTATTGAAAAGTATTATGAAAGGGGGAAGTGCCCCTGATTCATGAACACCTTTATACCAGTTGTAGCCGAGCAGAGTTTTATCGATTTCAGATGGAATACTGTTTCAGGGACGCAAAGCACTGTATCGGCTTCATAGTGAAGGAGGTGGTGACCTCACGTGAGGCCCACAGAATGACCAAAGGAAATCTGCTTCCAGACCCTGTGGCTTCCTGCATCACCTGGGCCTCCGCGCGCCTCGCCTTGGGTTTCTCTGCAGTGACCGTGCAGACAGAGGCTTCCCGGGAGGCGGCCTCTCTCCCCCACGGGAGATGGCCTCAGCGCTCCCTGTGTCTCGCCTGTCGGCTGAGCTCAGGGCGGCTTGTTTTCCTCCTTTCAAGAGTGAGCCTGTGGCCTGGGAGGCAAAGAGTTGTCCGTAGACGAGTGCTAAACCACTTGACCTTTTCAGCAGCTGCAGAACTGTTTACTGAAGACATGCCATCTCCCTTGGCGTCTCCAATTTGGCAGCCAGAGAAGGCAGGCCAGTGACATTGCGTGCTTTCGAAAACTTCTGAACAATTCACAACTTTCGCCATAAGGTGGCTAAATTGGTCTCGCTAGTAAGATAGCGATCTTTGGAAAGACTCTCTTCTCCTTAACTCGTTCACTGGAATCAACAAAAACATCGATTTTGCCAGAGCCTCTGACTCCCTAAACTATAAACAAGAACAGACTAGATCAGTTTCAAGCCGCAGACCCAGGGCAAATGGCAACGTCTGTTTGCAATAGCAGAGAACGTGAATTCTGTTCATGCATGTAAGCACTTTATTGAAAATTAAGGAGCCCGTGAGGTTTAATTTAGCTTATCTGAAAATTACGTTTATGTGCAAAAATATCAATGATTCATAACATACTTTTGCAGGATGCTCTGAGCTGAAATACGACTTGATCACATTCATAAAATGGGTGAAGAGATATTCTGAAACAGTGAAAGAAGTTGTGAAGCAGCTGAGCAGAAGAGAGAGCTTGAGTAGAGGTGGAAACTAGAATTGCTCCAGGCAAGAGCCTCGTTGGCTCTTTAGAATCCTGGCTCCACTACTCACTAGCTGTGTGACCTTGGACATGTGTCCTCAACTCCCTGTCCTCCAGTTTATTCCATCTTAAAATGGAAATAGTAACAGGACCCACTTTAGAGAGTACTTGTGAAAATTCAGAGAAACGCAACCTGCAAAGCACTTCATCCAGTGTCTGCCACGTTAGCACTCAAGTTTCCCTAATGTCATCCTCTGGTTGCATCGTTTTCCAGAAGACCACTGAGCAAAAACGCAGGTACTTTAGGCCATCCAGCCCAGCACATCACAAGAATACTTGGCTTTGTTGGCTGAACATGCAGGAGGATACACTGCAGCCAGATCTCATTTTGTCACAAACAGATGTTTGTAGCTTTCAGTTTGTGTATCAGATTAAAAGCTTTGCTCAACTCCCCACATCAGTGAGAAAACTGGCAATAGCTCAGCTGGGCAAGAAACTGCCTGCAACACAGGAGACCCTGGTTTGATTCCTGGGTCAGGAGGATCTGCAGGAGAAGGGATAAGCTACCCGCTTCAGTATTCTTCAGCTTCCCTTGTGGCTCAGCTGATAAAGAATCTGCCTGCAGTGCGGGAGGCCTGGGTTCAGTCCCTGGGTTGGGAAGATCCCCTGGAGAAGGGAAAGGCTACCCACTCCAGTATTCTGGCCTGGAGATTTCCATGGACTGTACAGACTGTATAGTCCATGGGGTCGCAGAGAGTCAGACACAACTGAACGACTTTCACTTTCACTTATTCTGCAAACTGTGGTGCTGGAGAGGACTCTTGAGAGTTCCTTTGGCTGCAAAGAGATCAACCCAGTCCATCCCAAAGGAAATCAACCCTGCATATTCACTGGAAGGACTGATGCTGAAGTTTAAGCTCCAATACTTTGGCCACTTGATGCGAAGAGCCGACTCATTAAAAAAGACCCTGATGCTGGGAAAGATTGAAGGTGTTATGTAAGAGCCTTGCCAAAGATAAATTCTACCATCCTTCAGAAATGCAGCCATATTTTGTGGCTGGAAAAATATCCCTTTTGCTCCTTTAAACTGTGACAGTGAGTGCTTTTTTCTAGTGTCAGATTGAAGGATCTGGGCCGGGATGGGGGTGGGGGGCGCTTAGCCTCCCCAGATATACAGTCCTGCCTTGATGAACATGGAAGCAATCTTCTGTGTCATATCGAGTCTGACATGTAGTGAATGAATGTCTCCTGTGGTCAGAGTAGGTTATGGAAAATGTAAAGTTAATATCTTCTGCATGTGAATAGAGAGCTCATTCAGAGTGAAATGATAACCAAACATTTACTAGGTGTGTGTGGGGTGGGCAGGCGGGGAGAGGTGGGAAGATGTGGTCAGGAAAAGATCCCCTGAAATTCCCCATTTACCCTCTTGTTAATCTGTGAGAGACTTTTTGGCATTCCCGTATGGAAACTTCAGAAGCAGATGGAAATATTTTAAGATGTATAATACACATGGGCCTGTTACATGAATTTCCATTTTCCTTGTGAGCATGAATACAATGAAGTTCTGCACTATTCTTTGGATCTTAGCAAAAATTCAAAGGGGAAATAATATTTTACCGTATGGCTTCTAAGTGGTACAGAAGTAACTGATTTGCAAACAACAAGCAACGCCAAAGCGGTGCTCGATCCTTCCCATGATATTTCAAAGGTCAGTGGTCAGCTTTTTACCAGGTAGTTGATAATCCTTAATCTGGGGAACAGTCCTGCAAATTTAGCAAACTTCTTCCCCCATATCCCAAGAATTAGATCCTTTGAGGTAAGAAGTGGTCCAGCTTAAAGAAAATAGAATAGTCATCTCCATGTATTTTTCATGGGAGAAAGAACTATATCTGTTTCAAATTGTAAAGTCATCTTTGGTAAGATGTTCTGACTTTACAAAACCACAATGAGGTACCATCTCACACTGGTCAGAATGGCTACTATCAAAAAGTCTACAAACAATAAATGCTGGAAAGCGTGTGGAGAAAAGGGAACCCTCTTACACTGTTGGTGGGAATGCAAACTAGTACAGCCTCTATGGAGAACAGTGTGGAGATTCCTTAAAAAACTGGGAATAGAACTGCCATACGACCCAGCGATCCCACTGCTGGGCATACACACTGAGGAAACCAGATCTGAAAGAGACACGTGCACCCCAATGTTCATCGCAGCACTGTTTACAAAAGCCAGGCCATGGAAGCAACCTAGATGCCCATCAGCAGACGAATGGATAAGGAAGCTGTGGTACATATACACCATGGAATATTACTCAGCTATTAAAAAGAATGCATTTGAATCAGTTCTAATGAGGTGGATGAAAGTGGAGCCCATTATACAGAGTGAAGTAAGTCAGAAAGAAAAACACCAATACAGTATATTAACACATATATATGGAATTTAGAAAGATGGTAACAATGACCCTATATGTGAGACAGCAAAAGAAACTGATGTAAAGAACAGACTTTTGGAGTCTGTGGGAGAAGGTGGGGGTGGGATGATTTGAGAGAATAGCATTGAAACGTGTATTACCATATGTGAAACAGATCACCAGTCCAGGTTTGATGCATGAGACAGGCTGCTCAGGGCCGGTGCTCTGAGATGACCCTGAGGGATGGGATGGGGAGGGAGGTGGGAGGGGGTTCAGGATGGGGGACACATGTGTGCCTGTGGTTCATCCATGTCAATGTATAGCAAAAACCACTACAATATTGTAAAGTAATTAGCCTCCAATTAAAAAAAAAAGATGTTCTGATTTTAGTGATTCGCTGAGAGTGTAGTGCATTCTTAATAAAAAAAAAGTGTTTGTATCGGTGTATCAGCAGCATTGCCAGTAATCATATCTATAAAATAAAATATACATGCAGCTTGTTTGGGGCTCAGTGGTAAAGAACCCACCTGCCGACGGAGGAGACCTGGGTTTGATGCCTGGGTCAGGAAGATCCCCTGGAGAAGGGAATGACAACCCACTCCAGTATTCTTGCCTGGGACATTCTAGGGTCAGAGGAGCCTGGCGAACTAAACAGCAATAGCAAAAGCGGCATGTTCACAGAGCCATGAACGTGGGGAAAAGACCAGCTGAGCACCGAGTGTGCTGGCCGACACTGCCACGTACCGTCCAGCGAGTCGTGGCCCAGACACCAGCCTTGCACCTTCTTATGACGACTTCCCGGGAACTGAGGCCCATTCTCCTCCGCCTGCTGGGCTTGTGTCCTTCCCGACAGCCTGAGGGGCCTCGCTGGTGCTGAATGGACAGCGCTGGACACGGCCGGATCAGGCTTTAGGACCCAAGGGTGGCTTCAAAGGGGCTGCGGGTGAGACAAAACACAAACGTGTGTGTAGAATGTATGCACATTTCTCTCTCTCTCTTTTTTGAAATTTGTGTTTTGTGTTGGGGTATAGCCAGTGAACAATCTGATAGTTTCGGGTGGACAGCAAAGGGACTCAGCCATCCATAGGCATGTATCCATTCTCCCCCAAACTCCCCTCCCATCCAGGCTGTATACACATTTTTCTGAGAGAATCCTTAGCAATGAAACTTTGTAACCAAAAAGAAAAACAGCTGTTGCTTTACTCCTATCAAAAGAAATGCTATTTTGATAGACATTAACAACTGTTTATTTTAAATTTTAGTAATGTGACCACTCTCATATCCAGATCAGAGAATTAGAAGATTTTAACCCATTAACACCCAGATATCTATGTCAACTTTCCCCTGGAGTAAAACAATGTCTCTTTATACACTATATATACAGGGAATATGTTAAATATACCTCACAATCTTTTTGCTGACCCAAAGGTAGTTTATCACAAGAACTTTAAGTTTTCCACTTTTAATATAAGTTGAGGTGAAGCAGAGTAAGTTTTGCCAGAGAGAGAGATCTACCAAAGAGCAGAACAGAGAGATCTACCAAAGAGCAGAACAGAGAGATCTACCAAAGAGCAGAACAACCATTTCAGTGTGGTGTTATTGGCATTGCACGGAACACAATTGTAGTTCTTAAAATATTTGTTTTCACTGTGTTTGGGAATCCAGGAAGAAAAAAACTTATTAATGTTAGGGCATGTTTTGGGGATGGTGAGAATGGAAATAAGCATTAGAAAGTTAGAGAAAAGAGTTTGATAAGTGTTTAGCTAACTGATTTTAAACTAGTCAATACATATTTTTTTTCTCTTAAACATTTCAGGTGTATTTTGGTCAGCTCGCATTTCAGTCGTGTTTTGGCATTCCGTTTCCCCTTACCAATCCCTCAGTGACGGTCGGCCTTTCTAGCAGCTCTATACCACTGAGGAGTGCCCTGTATGAAGATCTCAGTTCAGTTCAGTCGCTCAGTCCTGTCTGACTCTGCGACCCCTGGGATGCCAGGCCTCCCTGTCCATCACCAACTCCCAGAGTTTACCCAAACTCATGTCCATTGAGTCGGTGATGCCATCCAACCACCTCATCCTGTCAGCCCCTTCTCCTCCTGCCTTCAATCTTTCCCAGCATCAGGGTCTTTTCAAATGAGTCAGTTCTTTGTCTCAGGTAGCCAAAGTATTGGAGTTTCAGCTTCAACATCAGTCCTTCCAATGAACACCCAGGATTGATCTCCTTTAGGGTGGACTGGTTGGATCTCCTTGCAGTCCAAGGGACTCTCAAGAGTCTTCTCCAACACCACAGTTCAAAAGCATCAATTCTTCGGTCCTCAGCTTTATTTATGGTCCAACTCTCCTATCCATACATGACTACTGGAAAAATCATAGCCTTGACTAGACAGACCTTTGTTGGCAAGGTAATGTCTGTGCTTTTTAATATGCTATCTAGGTTGGTCATAACTTTTCTTTCAAGGAGTGTCTTTTAACTTCACGGCTGCAGTCAAGATCTGCAGTGATTTTGGAGCCGCAAAAAATAAAGTCACTCACTGTTTCCAGTTTCCCCACCTATTTGCCATGAAGTGATGGGACCGGATGCCATGATCTTAGTTTTCTGAATGTTGAGCTTTAAGCCAACTTTTTCAATCTCCTTCTTCACTTTCATCAAGAGGCTCTTTTGTTCTTCACTTTCTGCCATAAGGGTGGTGTCATCTGCATATCTGAGGTTATTGATATTTCTCCCGGCAATTTTGATTTCAGCTTATGCTTCCTCCAGCCCAGCATTTCTCATGATGTACTCTGTATATATGTTAAATAAGCAGGGTGACAATATACAGCCTTGATGTACTCCTTTTCCTATTTGGAACCAGTCTGTTGTTCCTTGTCCAGTTCTAACTGTTGCTTCCTGACCTGCATACAGATTTCTCAAGAAGCAGGTCAAGTGGTATGGTATGCCCGTCTCTTTCAGAATTTTCCACAGATAACTCATAGCTTCTTTCTTATGGCTTCTCTCTCTATTTAAAATATTCAAATTATTAATGTTCTCATAAAAAGCAGGTTACACAATGATAGGTTCATAATTCTCCTCCTGTCCCTTCCAAATGTTGTTGAGTCACTAAGTCATGTCTGACTCTTTGCAACCCCATGGACTGCAGCCCACAAGGCTCCTCTGTCCACCACTGTCTCCGAGAGTTTGCTCAAATTCACGTCCATTGGGTCAGTGATGCTGTATAACCATCTCATCCTCTGCCACCCGCTTCTCTTCCTGCCTTCAATCTTTCCCAGCATCAGGGTCTTTCCCAATGGTGAATGATCAAGCTCCAATACTAAATTCTGGGATAAAAGGAGTAACTTTACATGGTGGAAGCTTCAATCCTTCCTTTTCAAGTGCCGTTGAGAATTCAGTCATCACTGTATCAATCATAAATCAATTAAAATTCACTGTACTAGAGTATTAATGACAATCGTACAAAGAATGCATCATTGGTCCTCTGAAGAGAGGACTTTTAATTGAAGATTAAACTGAAGATTTAATTGGAAATTTTTTAGGAAGAAATTTAAGATGGCCACAAGGGGACAGCAAAATACACAGGATTTCCTTTACATGCAGAAGCAACAGTCTTCTGTCTGGCTTCAGGGCTGTAATGAAGGCAAAGGAAAGAACTAATTGAAGTGCCTGGGATGTGAGCCATCCTTCTGTTCAGTTCAGCCACTCAGTCGTGTCCGACTCTTTGTGACCCCATGGACGGCAGCACGCCAGGCCTCCCTGTCCATCACCAACTCTCAGAGCTTGCTCAAATGTGTGTCCATCAAGTCAGTGGAGTCATTCTTAAGCAGTGGTATTTCTAGTAAAAGTACAAATGCAGAGGACCATAGTCCTAGGACAACTGAATATGTAAGAGACCAGCTTTCCAAGTATATGTGATCAACAGATGAGCCAGCTAGATGACATCACCAACTCAGTGGACGTGCATTTGAGCCGACTCCAGGGATAGTGAAGGACAGAGGAGTCTGCTGCAGTCCACGGGGTCGCAGACACGACTTAGTGACTGAGCAACAAGCGCTGATGATGCCCGCGCAGAGCGGGCTACAACTTGGCAGTGGCTCCCTCACTTCCCAGCGGAGGGAGCAGGTTAGGAATTCCCTTCCCCTATTAATATTTTCCTGTGTTTAAGGGGAGAATAACAACAGGGTGAACTGTCAATAAGATTTAATCATTTTTTAAGTAGGGAAACAGACTGTTCAGAAGAAGCAGTAAATACTTATGAATCAATTAATTACTCATGCCTCAGCAGGGAGCCAAAAAAAAATGCAGTAGAGTTCAAGGTACTGGAAAACTCTGGATTCTACTGTCAGGATTCCTGGGCAGGGAATCGTTAACCTTGGGGGGAGTTCTTACCCTCTAGCTGTGTCAGTTTCTTCACCCATCGGTCAGTGTCAGTCGCTCAGTCATGCCTGAGTCACGGGCTATAGCCCGCCAGGCTCCTCTGCGCATGGGATTCTCCAGGCCAGAATACTGGAGTGGGTTGCCGTTCCCTTCTACAGGGGATCTCCCTGACCCAGGGATTGAATCTGGGTCTCCCACCTCACAGGCAGATTCTTTACTGCCTGCGCCACCAGGGGAGCTCTCCTTCACCCATAACATGAGGATAATGAAAGAGGTTTTTTCAAAGACGCAATAAAGTAACGCATGTCACCCACATAGCTCAAAGCCTGGCATGCGTTAAGAATTCAGTTAAGTTAGCAGCTATAAAATCATCACACTGAATGGTTGGCATGTGGCAGTTCTCGGTAATTATGTCTTGACTTCCTCATTATCTTATCTCATTCAGTTCTCACAATTAGTGGAAGAGCTAAGGTTTATTTTCTTTAACTTTTATAGATGAGAAAATTGAGGTTCAAAGACACTAATTATCTGGCCGGAGTCATAAATAGAAGAGATGAAATTTGAACCTACGACTTTCTGATTCTAAGCCCATGAACTCTTACCGCACTGGGTTAAGCAGACGAGCACCACTTTCCCCCCTGCTTTTGGTAAGTCCTGCGGTCCCCTGACAGTTGTTGGAAGTGACTCAGTAGTTTGGTCAGCAAAGGACCCAGAGTTGTATGACTTTTCCCAGGGGCTAATCAGACCCGTCTGTGGGGATTTCTTGAAATCATGGAGAAAGAAATTGTTAGTCAAACATCTCAAACCCAAACCAGCCTCAACAAGGAAATCGGTCTAAGGCAACATACCTTAAACTCTGATCACATGAGTGCAATTATCCAGTACGATTCCTGTCTGTAGGAGCAAATGATTGCAGAAGTGAGCTGACTCAGCTATGACAAATAGATCTCTGATGTCTGGGATCAGAATACGTTCTTGAGGTCTT
The DNA here is from genome assembly GCA_020226075.1 of Hydropotes inermis. Lineage (NCBI taxonomy): Eukaryota > Metazoa > Chordata > Mammalia > Artiodactyla > Cervidae > Hydropotes > Hydropotes inermis. The sequence goes on along the minus strand of CM035286.1, from coordinate 59,637,513 downwards.
TATAAGAAGAGCAAAGGGAATTCATGGAATCTGCTGCCCCTGCCGTTCTTTCAAGATAGTGTATAAGACCCCAGACCCCTCGTTCATTTCTAACCATGGAGGACGCCACCCCGACTTACAGGCTTACGGAAACACTTCCTCACCATGTGCACTGGAGAACCACACTGAACGTACAGTCTAAACAAAAAATGCAAATATCGTATGTAAACGCCTATTTGTGGAATCTAGAAAAACGGTCTAGGTGGTCTTACTTGCAAAGCCCCGATGCACTTGTTGGGCTTCCCTGGGGGCTCAGACAGTAAAGAATCTGCCTGCGATGCGGGCCACCCGGGCTCGATGCGCTTGTTTGGGGAACTGTCCACTGCACAGGGCCGAGCCGGGAGAGGACCTCGTGTGCCGCGCGCCGGTCTCCGCTGCGGGCAGTGTGAGTGGGCGCTGAAGCCCAGGGAGCGCTGGAGTTGGAAAGCGGGCAGGAAGTAATTTAGAGAAGAAGGTGTGGTGTCCACGACCCGCCAGCTTCGGGGGCGGACAGACAGGGAGGGGGAGAGGGGAACACGCTGGAGAGCTTGGTGCGCCTTTCTGCAAAGCCAGGGGGACACAGGCTGCCACAGGTGGAGGCCCAAGTAATGTGACAGAGCTCCGGTGAGATGCGAAAGGGCTGAGCCCCTGAGAAAAGTGAGGAGAGGGAGGAGGAGGGTGCTGCGGACACTGGCCCTGAAACAGACGAAGTACCCTGTGCTGTCGTCCCCCTAATACAAAGGAAATGTATGCATCGTAATTACCCTAAACTTCTGGTCCCATCACTTCATGGCAAGTGGATGGGGAAACAGTGGAAACAGTGAGAGACTTTATTTTCTTGGGCTCCAAACTCACTGCAGATGGTGACTGCAGCCATGAAATTAAAAGATGCTCCTTGAAAAAAAAGTTATGACCAACCTAGACAGCATATTAAAAAGCACAGACATTACGTTGCCAACAAAGGTCCATCTAGTCAAAGCTATGGTTTTCCCAGTGGTCATGTACGGATGTGAGAGTTGGACTATAAAGAAAACTGAGCACCGAAGAATTGATGCTTTTGAACTGTGGTGTTGGAGAAGACTCTTGAGAGTCCCTTGGACTGCAAGGAGATCCAACCAGTCCATCCTAAAGGAAATCAGTCCTGAATATTCATGGAAAGGACTGATGTTGAAGCTGAAACTCCAATACTTTGGCTACCTGAGGCAAAGAACTGACTCATTTGAAAAGACCCTGATGCTGGGAAAAATTGAAGGCAGGAGGAGAAGGGGCCGATAGAGGATGAGATGGTTGGATGGCATCACTGACTTGATGGACATGAGTTTGGGTATACTTCAGGAGCTGGTGATCGACAGGGAGGCCTGGTGTCCAAGGGGTTGCAAAGAGTCAGACATGACTGAACCACTGAACTGAATTGAACTGCACTGGGGTGTCAGAGAAAATTTGCATCCTTCCTTTATTTATCATCGGACACGACTGAGTGACGAACATTGCTACCATGCACAGAAACTTTCATCCATTAGCCAGTGGTCAGGGCTCACATTGCAAAGGTGATGCTATGCAAGGCTGGGCCAAAGGATGTGACACCGGAGGGTCCATCCGCCCCATCACCCACAAGCAACGACACGGAGAGAGAGGGAGAATGGGGTACGAAGGGGGCAGACTAAGCGTCTGACAGGCGCGAGCCCCTTGGCCGTGTGGACTGAAGTGCTTTCCCAGATGTGTGGATACATGTGAAGGATCAGCCACTAGGGAGTCTTCCCCATGTGTCAGACCGCAGGCCCTTGCTGGGGAAAGACATTACCTCGGGATCTGCAACGGGGTGTCCCACGGGGATGGTGAGCGAGGGGGACCCTGTCCATCTCCGCCAGGACCCCAGTGCCCTGCTGCCAGCTGGGCTGGTGGAAACAGACTGCAGCTGGCAGGGGACAGGCACGAAGGAAGAGGGGAGAAGCTGCAAGTCCTGTTCGGGCAGGTCCCACCCCTCGCCCGCCTCCTCTCAGCGGGCAGTTCTGCCTCCCCCGGCCAGCCTACGGGATGGTCTGCACCGCCAGGCCCCACCTAAAGCTGCCCCTCCCTGCCTCAAGGGCAGCTGAGCATCTGTTAGCTCACCATGCCTGTCTTGAGGGAAGACAGGCCTGCCGATTGCATCTCTAGTGAGAAAGGCGGTCCTCCGGAACACGAGGGCCTTGGGTGTGACCACTGCCTGGCTAGGAGGCCCCTGTGTGCTCCATCACTTAGTCGTGTCTGGCTTGCAGCCGCAGAGACTGCAGCCCGCCGGACTCCTCTGTCCATGGGGTTCTCCAGGCAGGAGTCCCGGAGTGGGTGGCCATTCCCTTCCCCAGGGGGTCTTCCTGACCCAGGGACTGAGCCCAGGTTTCCCGCATCGCAGGCAGATTCTTTACCATCTGAACCACCAGGGAAGCCCTAAAGCAACTACACTTCAGTAAAAAACTGACTTTAAAAAACCCAGAAAACAGTGAGTCAGCACAATCCTAAAGAGAAAGAAAAACTCTCTCCCTCGCTGTGAACCCAACTCGTTCTTCTATTGGCTCCAGCGGCGCCAGGGCAGGAGGACCCTGGCCAGGCCTGACTTGAGAGGGTCGCTGACAACCCCCGATGAGTCTGCTAATGGACCATCTTCATTCAGCCACATGTGGACAGAAGCCAGCGCCCTGCGTGATGGGACCCCCAGTCTAGCACAGGGTTCCCCAACCTCCGACTCCAAGAACCGGCACTTGCTGTCTGATCCTCAGCAGCATTAGGTTAGAAATAAAGTGGACAATAAATGTCATGTGCTTCAATCATCCTCAAACCACCCCCCACCCTACCCCTGGTCTCTGGAAAAGATTGCTTTCCATGATATCCGTCCCTGATGCCAAAAAGTTCAGAAATAGCTGGCCTATGGCACTTAAGAATATCAATTGTTCCCACCATGAGGCTTTTGGTAGGAAAAACTGTAACTTATTTTGGGACTCACTTACCTTTTTTGGGCTCCAAAATCACTGCAGATGGTGACTGCAGCCATGAAACTAAAAGACACTTGTTCCTTGGAAGGAAAGTTATGACCAACATTGACAGCATATTAAAAAGCAGAGACATTACTTTGCCAACAAACGTCCATCTGGTCAAGGCTATGGTTTTTCCAGTGGTCATGTGTGGATGTGAGAGTTGGACTATAAAGAAAGCTGAATGCCTAAGAACTGATGCTAAACTCTTGAGAGTCCCTTGGACAGCAAGGAGATCCAACCAGTCCATCCTGAAGGAGATCAGTCCTGGGTGTTCATTGGAAGGACTGATGCTGAAGCTGAAACTCCAATACTTTGGCCACCTGACTCATTGGACAAGACCCTGATGCTGGGAGGGATTGGGGGCAGGAGGAGAAGGGGATGACAGAGGATGAGATGGCTGGATGGCATCACTGACTCGATGGACATGAGTTTGAGTAGACTCCAGGAGTTGGTGGTGGACAGGGGGGCATGGTGTGCTGCGGTCCATGGGGTCACAGACAGTTGGACACGACTGAGCAACTAGACTGAACTGACTACCTCCTCTGTCTTCTCTTGCCTGGGCTGCACTGCCCTCCTGGCATCTGCCCCCAGTGTAGCCGCAGGCCTGCCGACAGGCCGCCTCCCCTAAGGAGACCGGGGGCAGTGGCTCCCCAGCAGGAAGGGAGAGTGGGAGACTAAGAGCCTGGGGCGGGGGCAGCGCCTGGAGGGTCGTGGAGACGTGACCCCCGTTGACCCTGGAGCTGGATCCGGGCAAGCAGAGGCTCCCGCCGTCCCCTATCCTCGGAAACACGCATCTCACCCCGGCCCCGCCCTGGGAGCCACTTCTAAGGACACAGCCGGGAGACGCGGGGTGTGATGATGTCGTCTGGACTGAAAATGGGGCTGAACCTCGTTAAGGCCTCTGTACGCACCTGTCGGGTTTCTGGCCGCGAAGGGGAAGATCTACTCTCCCCTCGGCACCCAGGACAAGCCTGGGAGGTAAGGCCCCTGCTTCTATCACCTGCCCCTCCCGGTCCGGAGGGGCTGCGTCTGTCCTGTGTCTCTCCTCGCCCTCTGGGTCCCAGGGCCCAGTCCAGATCCCTGCACCCCCCCCCCCCCCGGATGCTCCCGAGGTTTCGAAGCAACAGCGTCACACGTGCGATCTGATGAACCTGGTACTTCGCTTCCCGCGCACCGTGCCCCGGGGCAGTCAACACCGGGGAAGGCTGCATGGAGAAGGCCCTTACAGCCTCTTCTGAATTTTTATCTGTGGACTTCAGAAAGTGTGTTTGCAAGAAGCAGTCATTTATATTCTGAACGTAAATGATCTTATCTGACTCGTCTGTGCCTTTGACACTGAGGTGCCCTGGTCTGGGAAAAATTCTGAGTGGATTCTGCTTTTCTTGAGGATGAACCTTAAGAAGCAAACAGCGCTCTGCACCTTTGTCTTTCCGCAGAAGAGGGGGTCTCGGTAATCAGGTCAGAAGGTGGTGCTGGGTGGGTTAGGGAGGCAGAAAGGCTGTTAAAAGCCTCTAGTTTCCCTCCACTTTTTAGCTTATTTCAGAGCCAGAGATATGGGCTTCCCTGGTGGCCCAGACAGCAGAGAATCTGCCTGCAGTGCAGGAGACGCAGGTTCAGTTCCTGGCTTGGCAAGATTCCTGGAGAAGGGAATGGCAACCCACTCCAGTATTCTTGCCTGGAGACTCCCATCAACAGATGCAATCCCATGGAGTTGCAAAAAGTCAGACACGACTTAGCGACTAAACCACCACCACCAGAGCCAGACATAGACTGTAAAGAGTACCATTTCTGTACTGTGAAGAATGGTTCCATAGTGGGTTTTTTTTTTGGTATCAGATGTTTGCAAATGAAGCTACCATGAAACATCATCATCTTACCTTTGGTGCATTTTATATCACTTGTGATCATTTAAGTAGTGGGAAAGAAGTCTACAAAATATGTACATGACAGGCAGATATGGGAAAATATATAAACTATACTTTGTATAAAGGGTCCGCTACTCATTGCTTTTTTTCTAAATTGGTAAATTTATACATAGACTTACCCAAAATAAAAGAGAGAAAAGGCACAAACACCGTTATAGAAATGGAAACAAAAATCACTGCAAATTCTAATATAGTAAAAGAATAATAAATAATATTAATCGCTTTGTTGTTGTTCAGTCAGTCGTGTCTGACTCTTTGCAATCCCATGAATTGCAGCACACCAGGCCTCCCTGTCCATCACGAACTCCTGGAGTTTACTCAAACTCATGTCCATCGTGTTGGTGATGCCATCCAGCCATCTCATCCTCTGTTGCCCCGTTCTCCTCCTGCCCTCAATCTTTCCCAGCATTAGGGTCTTTTGTAATGAGTTGGTTCTTTGCATTAGGTGGCCAAAGTATTGGAGCTTCAGAATGTTATTATAAATTCAGCTACTTACAAGAAATAGCCAAACTCCTTAAAGCAAACTCCCAAACATAACAAACAGAAACATAACCAGAATAACCTTTTATTTATTACTAAATTTTACTTTAAATCCTTCTCACGAAGTGTGTGTTAGTTACTCAGTCATGTCCAACTCTTTGTGATCCCATGGACTGTAGCCTGCCAGGCTCCTCTGTCCATGGGACTCTCCAGGCAAGAATACTGAAGTGGGTTGCCATTTCCTTCTCCAGGGGATCTTCCTGACCCAAGGGCCAAACCTGGGTCTCCCACATTGCAGGCAGATTCTCTATCAGAGCCATCAGGGAAGTCCATAATTCCAAGCCCAGGGAGCTTTGCTGCTGAATTCTTCATAAACTGTAGAATCCTGCTTCCTATCTCACACTGGGCTTCAGTTTCAAACATGCAATGATACACTTTTAAATTTTTATGAAGAAGATTTTTGGGTCAGCCTTTGATGGAGGAACATGTTCTTGCCCAATGAATAAATCAAAAGGGACATTTGTTTATTTAATCAGAAATGTGCCTGTACAACTCTCCCCTGAAGCTGCCTGGATGGCTCACTGGCGTGACTCACCCTGAAACGTTGCCTTTACAGGTGAATATCCACAGAAGAGGAACCAGCAAGATGATCACTGGTGATCCTTCTTTTCTTTTTTCTCTTTTTTCCCTACTCTCCCATTTTCTCTCCTCTCCTCTTCCTCTCTCCCTCCTCCTCCCGCCCCCTCCTCCCTTCTCTATCCCTCCTCCTTCTTCTTTAAGAAATAACATAATTTAAGGCACTTCCACAGATGATTTAAGACATGTACTTACCTTCCTATTTTGGAAATGACCTAAAAGGAAAAAGTGATGGAAAGGGAGAAAACGACAGATTAGAATAGTTCACCTTCTCTTGGTGAGAATGAAAATCTTTTTTGAGAAGTAAGAATGGTCTCCAGTATGTAACAGGATCCTGGAGACTCTCTGTTCACTGTCTGGGTGATGTTTGGTGCTTGTTTAGAAAGTGAAAAGGTGATTTAATTGTGTGCATGTGTGAGTGTGAATGTGTGTCTGTGTGTGTGCATGAGTGTGTTTTAGCAGAATTACCCCTGTCATCCCATGGGAGTGGCAGATTAAGGATCTTGTACCGATGGCCTCAGGACATGCAATTACAGACCCAGAGGGATGTGCGGTGACCGCTAGCCAGCCTGGAGCCTCGGTTGTGTTCACAGCAATCCATCTGGTACCCTAGTCCTTGCCCAGGTGGCAGACTGCACCTACGTTGTTTTCACTCTCCAGTCTGAGGTGGGTTTTCTCCCCTAGAGGCAGGTGAGGATAGCTTCATCAGGTCAGCAGGGAAACATGAACAAAACAGTATAATCTGGAATTCTGTTTGGGAGAAATCCCCTTTGTCTGTGAGGTTGCAGGTATCTTCAATAGTCGACCTATTAAACAACAAGCAAACAAACAAAAAAACCCAATAAGAACCAGAAACAGAGAAAAAATTAAAAGGTATTAATAACCCAAACAAACCAAAAACTGCCCTCTGCTTCTCTGGGTTGCTAGTTTTTTTAGCATCATTAAGCATTATTATAAAAAATAAGAGGTTTTCATGAGGGAAATGTAGATAAGCAAGAAGAAAATGAGAATCATATCTGATTCTAGCATTCAGAAAAGCATATGCTGTTTACATTTTAATGTGTTTGTGTCTGTCTGTCTTTCCTTTATACATCTAACACACACAACAGACAAATTTACATAATATGTAAGCTTCATCAAATGTGCAAGCTTATAAAATAGAAACATTTTTGCTTTTCTTCCTCTTACTAAGCATAATCATCCTTCAATAACTGCAAAGCACATGATTGTGTAAATATACTCTTCTAACTGGCCATTATTATTGGGTCCATAAGGTGTTTTTCAATTCTTCCTTCTTAGTAATTATTTTACAAAAGATTCTTGTAGCCACAAGACATGTCACATGTCTTGTGGCATGACAGATGATTACTTAGGATAAATTCCCAGAAGTAGGATTTCTATGTTAAAGGTTAAGAATATTTTAAATAGCATTTCCATTTTTTTTCCTCCAAAGTTCCAGATGTGTTTCTAATGAGCAGCCATGTTTAAAGCAACTGGACTACATGATGATCTTTGACTTTCATCTTGTTTGTTTCACTTTTTCTATTTCATATTCAGTGCTCCCATTTCACTTAGTTTATGCTTTCCAATTTTCCATCTCTTCCTTTCTTATGCTCTTATGCTCTTCGCAAAACTTTCTCAAGTATACAAACCTTATTTGTATACATAAATATAAATAGTACATATAATATATATTTCAGAAAACTTAAGAGTTTTTCCCTAACTAAAAATTTATGACATTTTGATTCCACTTGTTTCACTTAGTATGAATAGATTTCTAATTAAAAAATAGAAATGCAACAAGCAACAAAGGTTTACTGTTTAGCACAGGAAACGATAGTCAATATCTTGTAATAACCTATAATGGAAAATAATCTGAAAAATAATATATGGGTATATGCCTAATTGAATCACCTGAAATATTGTAAGTCAAGTATACTTCTATAAAATATATATATTCAGAAAAAAATCCCCCCCCTCCCCAGAAAAAGAACAGTGTATGAGTCTGTCGGGTCTCAAATATACTCTTCCTGAGAATCATCATTAAGGCTAAAATATCTAAAAGTGAATCATCTAAGGAGAATGACCAGACAGCTTAAGGCTGCCCTTCTGAGTATTTAGACTTCACTGGGGAACCAAAGTCTCCGGCAGCAACTCACTGGTTACCGAACGGTTCCGAGTGCTATGCAAGGCGGACGCCCATAGTCACGCCCAAAGGCTGTGTGTTCACTCGTAAGGAAGGTCACGTCTTTCTGGCCGAATTCAAAGGAGCGGAAGCTGGCCGGCTGCCTGGTGGGATATCCTGATTGGAAATCAGCTCTGACACTCAGCTTTGCTTCTTCCTTACCAACTTTTTGGTGTAAATTCCTCAAAGAAGAGTGTGATGTCTCCACATGCTGGTTTGCACACACACACGGCGCAAGAGACACATCACCTACTTAGTCATCCTGTGACACTTCCGAGCCCGAGGTGGGGAGGACAGGAAACAGGCTGAGAAAACTGAAGTCTTTCCTGGTAAAGCCACATCAAATGGTAGTGTTTGGCCCCCCGACAGTTATTCCATGGATTCTTCGTATCAACAACGATGAGTGATAATTAAAAAAACAACAACCGTGTGTGCCTGCCAATGCTACATCATGTGCCACACAGCACGCTGAGGTCAGAGTCCTTGCTGGATATTTTATTGTGGCCTTAAAATGATGTCTAATGTTGGCTCAGCTCTTTAGAGTTGACCCAGTGTTCTTATATTAAGCTCCTAATACGTTTTTACATGAATAAACTCATTGTGGTGAGTTGTCTGAATTGATGGGTTTTCTGCTTTGACCTGTCTTTGAAGAATGCTCCATTTCCAGAGCTTGCTTTGGTTGCAGGTTTGTGATTTAAGTGTTTACAGCAAAAAGCAATGATAAGCTTGAATCTTTTATCCCGTTTCTTAGTGGTGGTGTTTAATGGCTAAGTCACATCTGATTCTTCAGCGACCTCATGGTCTGTAGCCCGCTAGCTCCGTGGTATCTCCCAGGCAAGAATACTGGAGTGGGTTACCATTTCCTTCTCCAGGGGATATTCCTGACCCAGGGATCAAACTTGGGTCTCCTGCATTGGCAGGAAGATTCTTTACCACTGAGCCACCTGGGAAGCAGTTCTTAATAGGATAAGAATAAAATAAATAAAAAGGCAGGTGCAATATAATAGCAGATGTGGGCAGCTGTTAGCACACATTTAAATAAATTAGAAAGAGGTAAAAGTCAGAACGGCTTAAGACACACTTGCACTCATTGCCTCGACCCCTGGAAGTCAGAGTGAAAAACTCCTGTGGCCCCTGGATTAGAAAATCCCCAGACATCTTTCACGCATGGCTGGGAGTGTAAGACTTGGTGTCCTGGCTCCAGTCCAGGGCAAAGGGGAATTTCAAAAGCTGGTTCACGTATTTGTAATTTTCCAGTTTGAAGCGCACACTTCCTGTCTTGGCCATGTGTACTTTCTGAGAGCAGCCAGCAAATCGGCTGTGAGGAAGGGCAAAGCTTCTTCATATCTTAAAACCATCAGGGACTGTGGGATGTTTTTGGATGAAGAGTTCAGGGAGATGATTAATTTTGTGACCACGCGTGGTCATTAGTGAAGTACTAGACTTACAGTGTTTCATTAGTGTGGTTTGCATTATTAAAGTACCTTGGAGGATCCTTATGAATTAATGATATCACTCCATGATGGGGAAGCCCAGTAAACTGGAGAAAATAAAAAGGAAGATTTTTGTTGTTATTTCAAATCCTGGTTTACAAGCTGCCATGCCCTGAGTACTTGGGAAAGCTACAAGATTTCTGAATTCCCAAGAGGAGGCGCTGGTGCAAAGGGCAAACAGAGAAAGCTTTCGGAGAGCAGAGGGGTCCCAGAGGGTCTTTAAGCAGCAAAAGAGAATCAAAGAGCCATAAAATGATTGAAATGGAGGATTCTCGCCAAGGTTAGGAGGCAATGGGTTAAAAAGATAAAACCAAAAAGCCCATTTGACTCTGCAGGTTGAGCATGGCTTTTAAAAAGCTAGAGCTAAGAGCCAGGAGAAATCTGTCAAGAAAATGGACATACGTGATCAGCCCACCTGGGCGGCACGACCACCTGGGTGGCACGACCATCCGGAGCCCAGTGGGCGTGGTCACCAGGGGCTGGCTCCTGCTCTCTGGCTCCTGTATTGGAACAGAAGCCTAAAGTGGGGCGGGGCGTGGGGAGGGGAAGCACAAGGTGGGTGCTTGTGGATCAGCGCTTTCTCCTTTTATAAAACTTACGCTAAACCCAGGCCTTGTTGACAGCCACCCTCTCTCTGGACCTACGTATGTGGCCAGCTTCTGCGCTCTTTTGTGATTTGGGCTTTCTCTACGTGGTGCCATGGGCTTCCCTGGTGGCTCAGTGGTAAAGAATCTGCCTGGCAACGCAAGGGATGCGGGTTCAACCCCTGGTTTGGGAAGATCCCCTGGAGAAGGAAATTGTCCAATATTCTTATCTGGGACATCCCATGGACAGAGGAGCCTGGTGGGCTACAGTCCAGAGGGCCACAAAGAATTGGACATGGCTTAAACAACTTAGCATGCGTGCAAAGGGGTTGATTTTTCTCCTAAAATCATTAAAATTACAAATTCCATTATGGAGAATAATGATTTGATCACAACATCCATGAAAGATAGACGGTCCACTAATTAAAATGACCTAGTCTAAAAGTATTGATTCTGTTGATGGGTTTTGAAGGTTTATCTTCTTGTCTGGCAGAAAGCGAGTATTTACCTAACACCAAGTAGACAGGATTACAGGTGATATTATTACACAGTGATCTATACAGGGGGATATTTCATTTAAGGCTCTACACCTTTTATGTCATAAAGGAAATATTGTTGTTGTTTAACAGCACACCAGGCTTCCCTGTCCTCCACTGTCTCCCAGTTGCTCAAAGTCATGGCCATTGAGTCAGTGATGCCATCCAACCATCTCATCCTCTGTTGTCCCCTTCTTCTCTTGCATTCAGTCTTTACCAGCACTAGGGTCTTTTCCAATGAGTCAGTTTTTCGCATCAGGTGGCCAAAGTATCGGAGCTTCAGCTTCAATATCAAGTCTTCCAATGAATATTCAGGGTTGACTTCCTTTAGGAATGAAAAATAAATAGTAGGTGTTTCAAAAACAATGAGAACTAGGCTTTGTCCTGGTGACTTTGGCCAGTGGCTACCGTTTGACAAAGCAGAGTGAGTTTAAGTCAGGCAATCTGAGAGCTAAGGGTGCAGGTGAAAATTGGCAAAGATAAAGTGCAGCCTCCTGGAGATCCCTAAAGGCAGAGTGCATCTGGTCTGGTCTAACCCATTGGGGAATTTCAGGTGTCTGAAATGTCCTGATTGGAGTGAATAATTGCTTTGAGTTTTGACCCCAGCTGTAACTTGGAGTTTTGGGGAAATTCGATGATGTGTTCTGATGACTTTTCTTATCTGGGAAAGAAGGTGTGTTTGGGGATGCTGGGATAGACTGGGGTGATGCTTTCTGGGAATATCCAGTTTCGATTATGCTCACAATGACTTCCTGACTGCTGCTTGAAGTCCTAACATCTTGGCCAATTCTTGTATTGCTGCTAAATCAGGCAGGGGATATCTGCCTATTTGCTGGCAAAGAAGTATGGCATTTCTGGTTACCCAGGTGTAGGAAGCAGAATGCTCTTCCTACCATGGGGCTCAGCCCAGCCCTCTGCCAAGGAATTGGCCCCCTTGAAGCAATTTTTGATTTGCTGGGCTAGTTTGAGAAAGGGGCACCTGAACGGGCTTGATGGATCACTGCACATGGTGATTGCAGCCTTGAAATTAAAAGACGCTTGTTCCTTGGAGGAAAAGTTATGAGCAACCTTGACAGCATATTAAAAAGCAGAGACATTATTTGCCAACAAAGGTCCATCTAGTCAAAGCTATGGATTTTTCATTAGTCATGTATGGATGTAAGAGTTGGACCATAAAGAAAGCTGAGCGCCAAATAATTGATGCTTTTGAACCATGGTGTTGGAGAAGACTCTTGAGAGTCCTTTGGACTGCAAGGAGAGCCAACCAGTCCATACTAAAGGAAATCAGTGTTGAATATTCATTGGAAGGATTGATGCTGAAGCTGAAACTCCAATACTTTGGCCACCTGATGCAAAGACCTGACTCACTGGAAAAGACCCTGATGCTGGGAAAGAGTGAAGGTGGGAGGAGAAGGGGACGACAGAGGATGAGATGGTTGGATGGCATCACCAACACGATGGACACGAGTTTGACTAAGCTCTGGGAGTTGGTGATGGACAGGGAAGCCTGGTGTGCTGCAGTCCATGGGGTCTCAAAGAGTCAGACTGAGTGACTGAACTGAACTGAACTGATAAGAGAAAACCCTGGAAGGGGGCACAGCAACCCACTCCAGTCTTGCCTGCAGAATCTTGCCTGCACGACTAAATAAACTTAGCCCACACCTACACACCGGAGGAGAACAGACACATGAGCAAGTCCCCACCAGGGATCAGGGGACTGACGAGTGTTTGTGGAGTGTTTGCTGTGCACGTTCAGTCCTGCCTTGCGCTTTGGGGAAAGTGACAATAAATCATCAGAAGTTGCGGAGCCACCTCGCTCCCCACTCCCTCCCCTTCAGGCAAGACCTTCCTCTTACCTCTCCCTGAAAGTCCCAAGTCAGATAACATTCAACACCGCATCCTGCCTTCTCAGAAACACCTGGCACATTGGCAGGGGGGTGGTGGGGGACAGACGGCGGGGATGGTTCGTGCTGGGCTCTGGCCTTGGGCCGCTGGCACTTGGCTCCCTGCCCATCCTCCCTGTCTGCATCCTGGATCCTTGCCGGGTCCTAGCTGCTGCTGTTGTTTCCGAGTCTCCCGCTGGCCTCTCCAGGGTTCGTGTCTGTCCGTGTGTGGGCTCCTGTCGGTTCCGAGTTGGATTCCCGTCAGCTCCTGACTCTGCCGCTCTCTTGGCCTCACGCTGGTGAGCTCACTTTTTGGTCTGACCCCTAGATCCTGTTGTATCTTACCGCTTACAGCCTGATGGCTGAGCCACAGATACCACCTGTTCAGGCTTCATCCAGCTGGTCCCGAAGGGAAATCGATCAAGAAGACATGAGTGTCTTGGTGAAAACGATGATGTCTTTGGGGAAACTGGTCCAGGGTAGCTGTGAAAACACATCACTGACGTCCACTGTGGTTATTGGTTGGTGGTTAGGCTCACACTCTGGAATAAGAGCCCCAATTCTCCCTTGACTCTCCCTTGACCCTCCATCTTTGTAGACTTAAAGAAGTTTGTTGTTGTTCAGTCATGACCCCATGGACTGCAGCATGCCACACTCCTCTGTCCTTCACTATCTCCCAGGGTTTGCCCAACTTCATGTCCTTGAGTCAGTGATGTTATGCAAGCATGTCATCCTTTGTCGTCCCCTTCTCCTCCTGCCTTCAATCTTTCCCAACATCAGGGTCTTTTCCAGTGAGTCGGCTCTTCGCATCAGGTAGCCAAAGTATTAGAGCTTCAGCTTCATCATCAGTCCTTCCAATGAATATTCACGGTTGATTTCCTTTAGGATGGACTGGTTTGATCTCCTTACAGTCCAAGGGACTCTCAAGAGTCTTCTCCAGCTCTACAATTCAAAAGCATCGATTGTTCGGTGCTCAGGGTTCTCTTAAAGAAGGAAACGGCAACCCATTCCAGGATTCTTGCCTAGAGGATCCCGTGGACAGAGGAGCCTGGCGGGCTGCAGTCCATGGGGTCACAGAGTCGGACACAACTGAAGAGACTTAGCAGCAGCAGCAAGGTTCTTTATGATCCAGCTCTCACATCCATGCATGATTGAAGAGCTTATTCACCCTCAGTTTACTGTGTGTAGAATGTGAATCTGACAAGTCAGTCTCCCAGGTCTGTTGTGAGATAGAAATGTAGACACCATCCTGAGCACATAATGAGCACTTAGTAATCGGGACCTGGTGCTTTCTTCTTCATCATCTTTGGAATTACAAGTGGTCAGGGCTTCCCTGGTGGCTCAGCTGGTAAAGAATCTTCCTGCAATGAAGGAGACCTGGGTTCAATCCCTGGGTTGGGAAGATCCCCTAGAGAAGGGAAAGGCTACCCACTCCAGTTCTCTGGCCTGGAGAATTCCTTAGACTAGGCCATGGGGTCGCAAGAGAGACATGACTGAGTGACTTTCACTTTCAGACATTATTATTGTATATTTGAATAACTTGAAAGTTAGCACACAAGCTTCAGTTCATCCCAGTTCATTACAATGGATGTTTATTAGGTGTCCTCTATGAGCAATGGATTATGTTAAGCGGTCTCTCAGATATGAAGATGAATGGGTGGCCACTTCCGCTGAAAGAGCTTATGATCTATTAAGAAGCACACAGAACAGTGTCATCAAAAGGCCACAAAGGGAGCCCGACCTCTAGATTCTTAGCGATCGTGTCACCACGGTTCTCATCCTCCACCGGATGCCGCTCAGACCAGACCGTCACAAATCCAGAGAAGCAGCCAGCCTTGTGCAGAGGACTGGACTGTGGTGTCCACATGGGCAGCTCGGCTTTAGGCCCATGCCCCTTGCACTACCCCCTCTGTCTCTCTGATGATAACGAAATATTTGCTCTATTGGACAAAAAGTCTCATATGGCACGGGACCTCCCTGGTCAGGGAGGTAAGATCCCACATGCCTCCCTAATGAAAAACCAGAGCAGAAAACAGAAGCAGTATCATAAAATTCAATAAGGACTTTAAAAATGGTCCACATAAAAAAATCTTTAAAAACAGGATGTGACTTTTTACCACAATAAAAACATTTAAAGAAAGAAATAGGCCTTCCCTATGGCTCAGATGGTAAAGAATCTGCCTGTAACGCAGGAGACCTGGGTTCGATGCCTGGGTCAGGAGGATCCCCTGGAGGAGGGAATGGCTACCGACTCCAGTGTTCTTTCTTGCCTGGAGAATCTCATGGACAGAGGAGACTTTCGAGCTATAGTCCACGGGGCCACAAAGAGTGGGACACGACTGAGCCACAAACACAAATAAATAAATAAGCGAATAAAAAATAGAATGTGTAATAGGATCCTCTTTCTGTAAAAGTAACTTATGAATCTGTACATGTATTATATATGTGGCCTCAAAAGCACGGGAGGAAATTTAAAGCCTGTGATGATGGCTATCCTCAAAGGAAGATTACAGATCATTTTTCATTTCTTCCTGTGAAGAAATATATTTTTAACACTTTGCATTTAAAAAAACCTATGGAGCTTTGTAATAAGATAAGATGACACAACCCATTTTAAACTAATGATCAAGCTAAACCTTTTGCTTGGCCAAACAAAATCTGGCTATTTTAATTAGGACAACACGTGTGTGTGTGTGTGTGTGTGTGTGTGTGTGTGTGTGTGTGTGGTATATGTGTATGTGCTCAGTCGTGTTTGACTCTTTGCAGTCCCATACAATCCTTTAACTGATCTGACTTCAGTTTCCTAATCTGTGAAATATGGTTAATAAGAACCAGCTTTACCTCTCAGGATTGTTGTATATTCACACTAAAATGTCCTTAAAGTACTTTCTAAAGGAATTAGAATAAAAGCCCAATTAAAGTGCTATAAAATATTGATAAAAATCATCGCCACTCTCAAAAGTCCATAAGGAATGTGTTTAGGGTGGTTTTTTTCACTCATTCTCCCACTGCATGCGTGCAGGCTAAGTTGCTTCAGTCGTGTCTGGCTCTTTGCGACCCCATGGGCAGAAACCCTCCAGGCTCCTCTGTCCAAGGGTTTCTTCAGGCAAGAACACTGGAGTGGGTTGTCAGGCCCTCCTCCAGGGGACCTTCCTGACCCAGGGATCGAACCTGAGTCTCTTCTGTCTAAGCTGCATTGGCAGGCCTGCTCCTCACCGCCAGTGCCACCTGGGAAGCCCCTTCACCCTTTGCTTCCTGTAAAATAGGAAATCACCCAATGAAGGCTCCTTATTTTTGGATGGGGGAGCAGAACATTAGTCTGTGGATCATAGATTTGTTTCTTCTAAGGTGACAATTAAATGTAAAGAGAAAGAAAGCCCAACTGCATAAACATCTCTCTTTCTATTTTAAACTTCAAGTGCATCACCCAAACCACAGTACCCTGGATCAAATTTAGCTCCTTCTCAGCCCAGGCCCAGCCCTAGGCCTCTCCCCGAGGTGAGCTGCTGGGAAAGTGTCTGGGCTCCCAGCCCAGGCTGTTTGAACGGCCCCTTCCTCTCCTCCCCCCGCCTTCCCCCCGGCACACCTGTTTGCAGACCGCCTTCCTCTCCAGTGCAGGCATCTTGATGCTGGTCACGACCACCTGTTAAGGATGACGCAGATCTAACCCTACGCACATCCTTGCCTTGTCGCTGCCTTCAGGTCACAAATGGTGTTGATTCACTGACCACCCCCCCC
>CM035286.1:59511268-59605367 GCA_020226075.1 Hydropotes inermis | reverse complement strand
CATTGCCTTGGAAACTCGCCTACATATAAAGACGTTATTTCCACACTCTTTTAATTCTTATCCCAGTGATTTAGACGTGTATTTGGAAAAGCTTGGGTTGCAGAGTTTGGCAGCTCTTTGTGTTATGCAAAGTATTCCTGTGGATTTTGAAAAGCCCAGACAACCCCAACCGTGTGAGAGCTGAGAAGGAGAAAAGGGAGAAGCAATTTCCCCTCTGCGTGATGCATTTTGCACATCCTGGAGGGGAGAAGGAGCACTTACGTGCTGGAGTCATTTAAAATTATGGCTGGTAAGAGAGTATCAGCTCAGTTCAGGTTGGTGTTTGGAAGCGAGCCCCGGAGGAAGTTTTGCCGCGACAGTCGACGCCAGGTGTTATTTTTTGCCCTGATGCTCACTGTCTGCCACCCTCCTGCCCCTTGAGCATCTGTGCATGCGGCATTATCCCAGGGCGGCTGCCCCACAGTTCATCATTTCTTTCCCCAACTTCTTAAAATGCAATTGTCCTCTATGTCGTTCCTCAAACTAGTGAACTGCTAATCCATTAATTACGGAATTTCCCCACTGGTAACCACTAGTTTGTTCTCTATATCTGTCTCTTTATCGGGGAGCTCACATTGTGTCTCTTTGTTGACATCAGAAAACTTTTACGATTACACCGTTTCTATGATCATGTGGTTTGTAACATGACATTGTATCTGGGCATCTCTTTATTGTTTAATTTCATTTTTAAAATTTTTACTGGTGTGTAGTTGGTTTACAATGTTGTGTTAGTTTCAGGTGTATAGCAAAGTGACTCAGTTATACATATAGATATATCTGTTCTTTTAAAGATTCTTTTCCCATAGAAGTCATAACAGTATGGAGTAGAGTTGCCTGTATATACAGCAGGCCCTTATTAGTTATCTATCTTATATATGGGCTTCCCCGGTGGCTCAGAGGTTAAAGCCTCTGCCCGCAATGCCGGAGACCTGCCTTGGATCCCTGGAGATCCCCTGGAGAAGGAACTGGCAACCCACTCCAGTACTCTTGCCTGGAAAATCCCATGGACGGAGGAGCCTGGTGGGCTATAGTCTAGGAGGTCCCAAAGAGTTGGACAGGACTGAGCGACTTCACTTGCGCTTTCACTTTTCATCTTATATATAGAGGTGTGTACAGTTAATCCCAATCTCCCAGTTTATCCCTTGCCCCCACCACTTACCCCTGGTAACCATAATCTTGTTTTCTGTGACTCTGTTTTGTAAACCAGCCCATTTGTACCATTTTTTCACATATAAGTGGTATCATATGATATTTGTCTTTCTCCGTCTGACTTACTTCACTCAGTATGATGATCTTTAGGTCCATCATGCTGCTGCAAATGGCATTATTTCATTCTTTGTTAAAGGCTGTGTCTCACTTAACTTTTAAGGCTCTAAAATCTCTATATAGGAAGCATGAATTTTTCCTAGACACACTGCAGTTCTAAGTCAGTGGGAAGAGTTCTGAATTCCCTTGTGGTTTAGAAACTGCCTACTTTTATTTCAGCACTGGAGACTGATTATCCCCAGGGGTTCAGGAAAGCGTTTTACACGAATCTAGAAAAACTGATTCAAAGTAAAAGCAGTTCTGTGTATTTTCAAATCTCTATTTTCTGAAATCTGCAGACTCTAGTTGCAAGGATTTTTCTAAGAAGTCATGCCCCCTCGCCCAACACCATCCATCCTCCGCCCCATTTTCTTTCCTGATCTGCCCACAGGGGAACAATGACTGTTCACGCTCTGCATTTTGCCGTGAAGGTTCCCATCTGTGATTTCCCTTCGAAGCCAGTGACTGGGTAAAGGGGGAGCAGGGGCTGCTCGGGAATTACAGGATCCTCGCTTCAGACGGTCCGTGCCTGGAATGAGGCCACGGGCAGTGAGGGGGAAGTACTGAGACTGGCTTTGAGGAAGTGTCCTGGGCAATATTTTCCTTATTCCTAAGTCAAGTCTTTGCTTTTACCGTCAATCACTTGGGATAACTCAGAGGATACAAGCACGTAATTCATTTCCTTAAATGAGTGGCTTATAGGAGCAGATGGGGCTTGTTGGCCGGTGTTGAGGCGCCTGACCGGGCTTCAGTGGGACGTCCTGCTGGCCCGTGTCTGCACCTCTGGGAGCCTCTGTCTGCACGCTGCCCTCCTGAGTCTGGGAGGAAGAGTTGGGCCGAGATGGATCTTCCCTTTGACAGGAAGGCTCAGCAGAGCAGGAGTTCAGGTGCAGAGTTAAGCATCCTTGCCTTCTGCTGAGCTCATGAACTGCCACTGGAAGGAAAATGGCCCATCGTATCTCTGTTTTGGAGGTTAATCATCCAAGGAGGCGCAACACATCTTTCCTTAGGAGAAAGCACAAAGCTATCCACTCCATTTAGAAGCTAAATCCGAGCTGTTCTTGGGGGCAACACAAAGGCTGTCGGTTACACTCACAGCAATCTAAACCCCATTGCAGAGGGTCTCCCCCGTGGCTCCACCCGCCAATGCGGGAGATGCGGGTTCTATCCCTGAACTGGGAAAATCCCACATATGGCCGAGCGACTAAGCCCTTACACCACAGCCACGGAGGCTGCGCTCTAGAGCCCAGGACTCACGATTTCAGAGCCCTTCTGGCACAACCACCGAAGCCCATGCGCCCCAGAGCCCAGGCTCTGCAACCAGAGACGCCACCACAATGCAGGGCCTGTGCGCCGCAGTGAAGGGGAGCCTGGCTTGCCGCAGCTGGAGAAGAGCCCGCCAGTGTGGCAGTGGAAGCCCCAGCAC
Organism: Hydropotes inermis; assembly: GCA_020226075.1. NCBI lineage: Eukaryota > Metazoa > Chordata > Mammalia > Artiodactyla > Cervidae > Hydropotes > Hydropotes inermis. Next base: position 59,602,597 of record CM035286.1, on the reverse strand, counting down.
AGCCGACAGTGAATGCATCAGTACGGTTATCAAAACACAGACACAAGAGTCCTTTGTCGCTTTCCCCAGGAGGCCTAGGCCCGGCCCTGGTGTGCGCGGCTTCAGACTGCTGGGACCCCACGCAGTGTCTCAGCCACCCGCGCGCTTCCACCTTCGGGCCTTTGTCTTTCGTTTTTGCTTTCTGAGCTGTCCTTAAGCGCTGTCTCCCCATACAGATGGCAGCCCCACATAGTGACGGCCCCGGGAACTGTGGGGCAGGTGGGAGGTGACCCCGGACAGCCTGCCTCCCGTCCCTCCGCAGCCAGTCCCACGGAGGCGGCAGGAAGTGGCTGCTGGAAGCTGCTCCCTGCAGAGGAGAAGCACCTGGGGGCCGCGGCCCTTCATCCAGGAAGAAAACAGGATCCGAAACCTAAACAACATCCTCGCAGCCGCGGCGCGTGCTCCGCTCACACCGGAGCTGGTCTGCCTCCCTCCTTTCAAGACTCTCGTGAGAAGCTTCATTGAAACAGGAAGATGTCAAGAGATGAAGCGCTACGGTTTCTGGTGACCGTCATAAAAGAGTTTCATTGTTGTGCGTCTATTTTTAAGCCCAGGATTATGTGCGGCTGTCCTGGGTCTGCGGGCTTTGAGCTTGTTTTCAAGCTCAATAAAAAATGCCAGGGCTTCAAGAAACTGACACGATGTTAAAGGAAATGATGGAAACTGGGGGAACACAAAAGAAAGGGTTTTGAGGATCTCCTCTTTCCAAACGCATTTCTCCTGAGGCAGAGGTTATCTTTGTTAAATAGTGTCGGAATGGCAAACTGGGGCATTGATTAAGTGTTCACCACGTCCGATGCTGTGCAGTGTTTCACATGTACCATCTCTCTTAACACACCTGGGAACCTTCTGCCTGGGGAGGTGAGGCTGCTTTCCCAGTGTTGCAGAGTCGGTGAGTGTGAAGGACCCAGGAAAGGAAGCCCAGGCAGCAGGTCAGGACTAGCTGCTCTGTACTATTCTTGTTCTCTAGAAGGCATTGTGTTATACCCGTGCATGCTGCCTAGTCACTCAGGCCCGCCCGACCTTGTGCAACCCCATGGACTGTAGCCCCCCAGGCTCCTCTGTCCACGGGATTCTCCAGGCAAGAATACTGGAGTGCGGTGCCATTTCCTCCTCCAGGGGATCTTCCTGACCCAGGCATTGAACCCAGGTCTCCTGCGTTGCAGGCAGGTTCTTTACCGTCTGAGTCATCCCGGAAGCCCCGTGTTATATCCATACCCTTCCATAAGGAGGCCCTGCACTTGGTAGGTGGACATTTGCGATCACCGTGCTGATTTTTATTAAAATTAGCAATCACACATCAGCTCTAGATTTGAAACACCAATGACATTTTACGTGGACAGTCACTTTCCTGTAGCAGAGCAGTTCCGATGGCATTCAGCCTATGCCCTTTGTGTTGTTTTTTAAGAATCAGGCCAAAGAAATCAAGAAATGAGGAGGAAAATATCGAGAAGGCAAAAGTCAAAATAAGACGCATCATTCTTTCCTCTGAAACGGGTTGTTGCCGCTGTTCAGTCGCTAAGTCGTGTCCGGCTCTCTGTGACTCCACACGCCTGCAGCGCGCCAGGCCTCCCCGTCCTTCACCATCTCCTGGAGTTTTCTCAGAATCATGTCCATTGAGTCGGGGATGCCATCCAGCCATCTCATCCTCTGCTGCCCTCTTCTTTTGCCTTTAATCTTTCCCAGCATCAGGGTCTTTTCCAGTGAGTCAGCTCTTCACATCAGGTGGCCAAAGCACTGGAGCTTCAGCTTCAGTCCTTCCAATGAATAGTCAAGGTTAAATGGGGGTGACCATCATTAACTTTATAAAAACCATGATGATGGACTTTCCTCCTGGTTTCTGTTCTCAAGGCAGAGCCCTCCCCCAAGCTTCGGCTGTTGCTTCTCTTGCATTGCTCCAGTGTTTCTGAGAAGATGTGAACTGTCTACGGATTAAGGCTTTCAGAAGTAAGTAAATCTATCCTGCCATCTTGAAGATTCACCCACCTGCCTAGGCTATTTAGAAATATTGCTGTTTCAGCAAATAGCTCATTACAGTGAAAATAAATTGGAGAGAAGAGCTCAGGGTTTTTTAGGCTGATGGCCATCCCTCTCTTGTCATAGTTATCATCGTGTTATTAATTTGTCCATTTATTTAACAGAGAAATTATTGATGATGTACTGCCTACCAGGCATTGTTTCATGGCTGGATGCAGCAGTGAACAAACAGTAGAATCTTATATTCTAGCCTCGTGTTAAGTGGTCTCTGTGTTATAAATATGGGGGCTTCCTTGGTGGCTCAGTGGTAAAGAATCCACCTGACAATGCAGGAAACACAGGTTCGATCCCTGGGTCGGAAAGATCCCCTGGAGAAGGAAATGGCCACCCACTCCAGTATTTTTGCCAGGGAAATCCCATGGATGGAGGAGCCCAGTAGGCTGTAGTCCATGGGGTTGCAAAAGAGTCGGATATGACTTAGCGACTAATCAACAGATACTATAAATAGGTAATAATGATAGATTAAAACAACACATGGTGCGAAGTGACAATAATAAAAATGTAATTGCTTTGTTGAATTTTAATAGGTGTTAGCAGTGTGCCGGGTACTACACATGTATTAACTCCTTCATCCTTGGAAAAAAACAAACAAAAAAATCCCTTACAGTGGCTTTAACCTACAAAAATGAATAATGTTATGATTCACCAAATGCAATGATTATTCCCACTTCAAAGGTGAAGAAAAAGAGAAGACTAAAGAAATGGACAGGCTTCCCTGGTGGCTCAGCGGTAAAGAATCCGCCCGCCAATGCAGGAGATGCAGGTTCGATCCCTGGGTTGGGAAGATTGGCTGGAGAAGGGAATGGCAATCCCTCTCCAGGATTCTGGGGTAGGGGAGGATAAAAGAGTTGGACACTACTGAGCAACTGAACAACAAGAGCAAAGACGTGGACACGTTTCCTTGACATTATTCAAATACAAATATTGGAGCTGGGATAAAAGCCAGGGTCCCGGACTCCAGGAGCATGTGCTCCATCACCATGCTGCATTGAACCAAAAAGGCAGAAATTTAAACATGACCAGAGGATAGGAGGCCGGTTTTAAAACAGGACTGGCAGCTGTTCAGATAATCGCTCTGGATGGTAGTACCATACGCCTGGCTCCCGTCAGCTGAATTTTATTTTCACCGTCCTCTTTAGATGACAATAACACTTAGCCCTTCTAATGATGTGCAGGTGCCAAGATAAGGCCTGGAGGAAGAACTTCCTTTCTTAGTTAACTTCCATGAGTCACTTGCCCTTCTCCCTGTGATCAGGAATTTATTTTAAGTAACTGGCTTCCAGGGGATGTGTGGGGAGGGAGGTAGACGGCTGGTCAGATTTTGCAGAATTTCATGAACTCACCAACTCTGACCTTCCCTAGGGCCTCTGAGTAAGCTGAGTCTTTCTACGAAAGTGTCCTTGTAACTTTTTGATGTGGGTGGTGTGCGACCGATCCCTGCAAAGTTGTTAAGGTGCCTCAGCTTCCTGCAGGAAATCTGTGACTGAGTCCGGGGCCTGAAAGCGGAAACATTAAGTGTATCGTGGGAGAAGAGGAAGGCAAAGTGCTAAAGTTATTACTCCGAACAGAGGAAGTCAGAGCATCCTGCGGAAAACTTCCTGTTTAGCCAGCAGACGAGAAAACAAGAAGAAAAACACTCAGCCTCGATGACCGCTGTGTAAATAGATTCCCAAACTTTCATTACCTTGGGCAGGGCTTCCTTGCAAGAACTCACGGCTTCCCGAGGTGAAGGGTGAGTCATGTGAGCAGACCCAGCTTCCCATCTTCCTTGTTTTGGTGGGCACGTCCAACCCCCTGCTCCCCCAGCTCCGGCCTGTGTGACATCCGAGGCTGGACTTTCCCCCTGGAATGCACTTCCTTCGGTTTGTATTAAGCCCTCTGCTGAGATGGATTCAGAGAATGCGATTCAAGGGTGCGGGTTCCAAGTCTCCAGCTTCCTCCAAGGCCAGGCTGTGGCAACTGCCGGCGCTGGGATGAGCAAGCCACCCTGAGGCTCAGATGAAGCGTGAGCAGCTATTTATTCGTCTCATAAACGGTCGAATAAGATACAGTTCCAGGAGAAAACGGGGAGTTCTGAATTTCTCTATTCAAAGATTAAGCACTTAAGGGACTTCCCTGGTAGCCCAGTGGCTAAGACTCCATCCTTCCAACCTAAGGGGCCCAGGTTTGAGGCAGAGAGCCGGCTCACTGGAAAAGACCCTGATGCAGGGAAAGATCTCAAATGCTGCAACTAAAAGAACGCGTCCCAATGCCGATCAAAGATCCCGTGTGCCACAGCTAAGACCCGGTGGAGCCAAATGAATAAATAAATAATTTTTTTTTTTAAGTTTAAGCATTCAGGAAAATTTCTGGTATTTGGTCAAGCATATCCCAGATGGTGTTATGCTGTGTTATGTGTTATATTGTGTTATGTGTTACATGTCTTATGTTGACAGGAAGTCACTGTGAATAAAGACCTTGTTAGCTGTCTTAAAATTTATCAGACTAGATTGCTTTGTATGAAATAAAGTGGAGTGGTTAGAATGGGAAAGAATGAAAGCTGATCGTTTTCAGCGAATGTTAGCTGTCCAGACTTCTCCATGGATCCGTACTTAGCTGTGCAGGCTATCTTTTCTCTCGAGGACGGTCTTCATTTTCCTCCTTTCCTTTCTTTCCACTCTCTAAATGAGGCTGGCCTCCCAATCGTTATTTCCCCCTGGCCCACCCCCATATTTTCTTTTCTGAAATTTCTGATCAAAAAGCACTTGCAACAAATAGATAGTTAAGCGTAGAGAAGCCTTACAAATCAGTAGAGATGGAAAATGTTAAAAACGTTCAAATTGAAGTCTAGCTGATCTACAATGATGTATTAATTACTACCGTATAGCAAAGTGACTCAGTTATCCGTGTATACATTGTTTTTTTTTTAAATAATCTTTTCCATGATGGTTTATCACGGGATGGTGAATGTAATTTCTTGCGGTGAATCACACCGTAGGACCTTCTTGCTGACCATTCTGTGTATGAAGTCTTAAATCTGTCAACCCCAGCCCCCACTCCATGCCTCCCTCAACCCCTGCCCCCTTGGCTCCCACTAGCCCGTTTTCTATATTTGTGAGTCTGTCTCTTAAGGACGTATTTAATCGATGGTTTGTCTGATATCCCTATTCTCTCTCTGTCCTTTCAAACACCACGCATTGGAACATCAGCCATCATTTGAAGGCGGCACTCTGACAGTGACACTTTTGTAAGAAAGTTTTGCTCCCTAAGATCCTGAGACCCTTCAACATAGGTGTATATATTTCTTCTAAATCTTCAGGCTGCCATGATGATTTATGGGAGTAATAATAGCATATACTCTGCACAGTGTTGATACTGGGGATAGACCTGCTGTTACGGTGAGCAAGTTCAGTGCCAGCTGCGTGTGGCCAACCAGTCCAGGCTGGTCGTTGACTTGGATGACCGCCTCATCACCACCGTCCTTACCCACTGCCAACGGCTGTGCCCCGTGTTCTCACAGTGTGGTTCCACCTTAGAAACTCCAGTTCCCCTCTCCGGCTGATCAGCTGCCTACCTGACTCCTCCAGCAGCTCTTTCTGATGCATTTATTTGGCTGCCTTGGTCTTCGCTGTCTCACGCGGGACCTTTGTGGCGGCTTCGGGCCTCGCTGGGCACGGCGTGTGGACCCAGCAGCTGTGGTGTGCGGGCTTCCGGGCTTGTGGCAGGCGGGCTCCAAAGCGCCTGGCCTTAGTTGCTCCATTGCATGCAGGATCCTAGCTCCCTAACCCGGACCCAACCCACGTCCCCTGCATTGCAAGGCGCATCCTTAAGTGCTGGATCGCCAGGGAAGACCCTGTTCTTTTAATCACTGTGTTCTCACTGCTGATTGCAGGGCTTGGCGCATGAAAGGCTCTCAGCAAGTATGTCTTGAACGTGTGAATGAAGACTTCCCCAGTGACTGGTACCCTTGGACTGCCTGTCTCTGAATGAAGGGTGTGAGGTGGTCACCCCTTGTCTCCATCTGCGTCCTTCTGAGGGCTAACGTTAAGGGCAGGCGCCTCTCCACACACCTCTTACCTGTCTGCATTTTCTGTTCCAGGAAGCGTCTGTGCAGAGCTTCCATCTATTGAAGTCCCTACTTTTTCCATTGCTGATTTCTAAAAATTTCTTGACAAATCTGGGTAGCAACTCTCTGTCAGTTTTAGACACCACCTCGTTCTCCAAGTTCTTTGTGAATGCTAATCTTCACTCAACAAAACCTCTCTGTCCAATGCAGCTGTATCTATGGGAAAAGGCAAATCAGATTATATAACCATCCTGATGAAGATCCCTTAATGACTCTTAAATCCTTAAGGTAAACATAAAACCTCTTAACAGGACACATAAGCTCCTCCAAAGGCTTACCTAATTCCTACCTACTGTCCCTCTTGTTCTTGGCTTTTTTCCTGTAGCGTGATGGTACTGTCTTCTAAGCCAGGCCTGTTTTGAGATGAAGCGACCCTGTTAATCAGGACATCAAAGCAGTCGGTAGGAACAGGGACCGTCTAGGTGGTCTGGGACCTGGGGTCACCCTGGCTATCTGGGTTTCTGCTTCTTTGAACCTGAAAATCTTCCTGGGCTTTTTCTCTGTGGATTTTTCCTTTATCTTCAACATTCCTCCCCACTCATGCAGCTTTCCCCAGGATCACCGTCCCCTGTCACTTTTCAGGTCTCAGAGCTACTCCAACCCAGAGAGAAGCCTTCTCTGGACACAGTCATATACTTTGAAAGAGAGACTTCATTTTTTCTTTCCTGGATTCTCGTGACACTTTTGCTGCACTTGCTGCCTCGTGGCTGACTTCTGGGTCTGGCTGTGGACTCCAGGGACCAGTCTGCCCTGCTCACTGGTGCACCCCACGGGCCTAACGGGACTCTTATAACAGAGGTGGTGCTGAATTCACGCTCGCTGAGTGGTGCAAGTTCATCTTCACAGCATCTCTGCAGGGTGAATATTACTATCCTCAGTTTTTATAACTGAAACATACAGAGGTTGTATGACACCATGAAGCTAGTAAACCGTGTAGCTCGGTAGGGATAATATGAAAACTGAACTTAAAACCCCATGCTGTCAAGCACTGTGCATCTTCCCTCTATAAGTGAATTCTCTTTGTTCACGGTCTTTTATAAGACAGACCTAACTCACTCCTGCTGATCACTGTTTGGACTATTCATCTGAATAATTCTGCTAAGGAAAACATAAATCTGAAAGTATGTTTCAAAACCTAGAAATATCTAAACTCTTTAATGTAATAACCCCATTTCCAGAGCTGTGTCTTATAGGAATAAATAAAAGATGAAGAGAAAAATTTATGCACCAAGATACATGCTGCAAAGTAATTTACATAAGCAGAAATGTAAACTTCCTGCAAGCTTAATAAAAGGAATGAAATAATTAATTAAAACGTGACAGGTCCATGGAAGAAATATATGTCATCATTAAAATCATGTTTACAAAACATGTTTAAAAATGTGAGAACATACTTGCAATAATATATGAGAATATAATTAAAAAGTGGCGGAAACTCCAGAAGGAAAAGGGGTGACCTTTGAGAGAGCACTATTGACATATACACACTACCGTGTAAAATAGACGGGCGGTGGGAAGCTGCTGCAGAGATCACGGGGCCCAGCTCGATGCTCCGTGATGACCCAGAGGGCTGGGATGGGGGGCAGTGGGGGAAGGTTGAGGAGGGAGGGCACATATGTGTCCTTGTGGCTGATTCGCGTTGTTGTATGGTAGATGCCAACACAATACTATAAGCAACTATCTTCCAATTAAAAAAAAAAAAAATGAAGAATTTCAAGATGGTGATAATATAGGACGAAACGCAAAATGTGGTTCCTCTGAGTGTGGAACCCTGTGTCTACGCAAGTCTTACACTTTTAAAACCAGTCCTGTCTGCATATTCCAATAACAAAATAACTGCAAAAAAGTATGTTCTGTTATTTCTAGCTGTTTCCTTTTGTGGTCGCATTATGGGTGGTTATTGTCTTCGTACTGCTTTACTAAAGTCCCTAAAATGTTCTCCATGGCATATATTGCTTTAATAGTCAGAAGTAAAGATTATTTTTTAAAAGCTACAGATTTTCATAAATCCTACAAAGCTACAGTTATATCCTGAAGCTTAACTATGAGGTTTCCTAGAATGTACTTGGAGTGTACTTTGCTGCTCAGCACCCCCAAATACTTCTCGGCAGAGTTTTGGTTATTTCAGCTATTGTTGCCTCATAGTAGTAAGATTAGCCCTTGGAAACTTGACTGAAGTTGGTAAAGGGTGTCTTTGTTGTCCTTTTCCTTTTTTTCCAGGAAGATCTCTCTCTCTCTCTCTCTGCATTTTTTCCTTTTATCCACACAGCGACTTATTATATCCTCCTTTATCAGAAGAGGAAAAGTAGTTATCACTTGTTGCAGGGTTGCTACATGCAGAAACCCACACGGCGTTGACTGTAACGCCCCTTTGACTCTGTTTAGCAATCTGATAGAGTGGACCACTGTTGTTTCAGTGTCATAGAAGAGGATGTTTCGTCCTCGAGGTTGTACATCCAGGGCCATAATCCTAGTAAGAGACAGAACAGGACTAGACCTCAGCTGGAGTCTCCAGATATGGTCGCCAACACCTCCTCCCACCTCTGGGTGTGCCCGTGTGCCTTAGGCCAAGAGGTGGGTTCTGCTTCCCTACTGGAATGGGGATGGGGTTCTGAGTTGCTTTGACCAATAGAATGAAAAAGAAGTAATATTCCAGAACTTCAGAGGGTCGAGCTTAGCAGCTCCTGTTTCCTAGAACTTGGACCCCAGTCCCCAAGCTGTAAGGACATCCAGATTAGCATGTTGGAGACCACGGGTAGAGGGGCTGGAAATAAATAGGTCGCCTCACTGTGTATATAAACCTCACAGTCAGGTAGGGGTGAGAGGTCTGGGAACTCGAATGTCAGAGCTTGTTTTATCATCTGTGCTGTAACAGAGGGGAGTAAACAATGATGTGGAAGCAGAGGAAGGGGGAGTGACCCTGTGTGCGTCTACGGCTGGGGGCGTGCTGAAGGTCGCCTTATGAAAGAGGTCACAATATTTGTCATGTATCTGGAGGGCTAGTAGGGTTTCTGAGATAGAAAAGGATGTTGTAGGCATTTCCAAAGACACAGAGGCATAACAGAACAGGGTGTGCCCAGGGAATGTGAGTGAAGAGTATTTTCCATGGTTTCTTTGTGTCAGACACGTCTAAACACTAAATCCTCTGAAGACTCTAAACTTTCTCACTGCAGTTTGCATGCTGGTGAGGTTGCACAAGGCCAGGGCAAGGTTTCCTGCAGTGGCCGGTGGAGAAGGACTTGTGCTTAAACCTTTATTCCTCCTACTCAATTCTTTCATTGTGATAGTATATTGTGTATTAGTTTCTGAAGGCTGCTCTAACAAATGACCCCAAACCCAGGGGCTAAAGACAGCAGAAACTCCTTCTCTTGTAGTTCTGGGGGCAAGAAACCTGAAATCCAGGTGTTGGCAGGGTCACATGCTCTCTGAAGTCTCTAGAAAAGAATCTTCCCTGCCTTGTCCAGCATCCGGGGGCTCCGGCGTCTCTTGGTGTCTGGCCACATGACTTCCGTCTCTGTGTCCACGTGGTCTTATTCTCTGCATCTTCTCTCTTCTGAGAGAGACAGTATGACTGGCTTTAGGGCCCACCCTAGTCCAGGATGACCTCATCTCAAGTTCTTAGCTTAATGACACCTGCAAAGACCCCTTTTCCCAAATGTAGTCACCTTCACCAGTTCTGGGTGAAAACAAATTTTGGGAGAATGGTCATCATTCAACTTTAGACAGGAAACCAAAATCTGTCTTGGCTAATTCATTATATTTAAGGACAAATTAAAATACAAATCCTTCTCCGGTCATCATTCATAAACTTCAAAGTTTAAAATTTCTACAGTGTTTAATTTGAAATGTGACTTCAGGGAAACAACATTAGCAGGTTCTCCTAGGCAGGACTCTTATCAGAGCAGAATTGCTCTCATGGCTAGCTGTGCCAAATTGAAATCTTGAAAAAAATATAATGGGGTTATATTAAACGGTGGTTGGAAGGTGGTCTACATTATTACACATACGTGTTCTTCATTAGATTTTACTGTCAGCAAATGCTGGTGTGAAACGCACTGCCCTTTCTCATTCAAGGAGAACCAAAAAATACACCAACATCTGGGATCTTTGCATGGGTTATTCTGTGGGTTCCAAAGATTACAAACCAAATTCAGAGAGACACAAATGGAAATTCGATGGGGTTCATGTTGGACTGTGAGCCTTGCTTCTTCTGTCAGGAAGGAAGGATTGTCTGGAACTGGGGCTTGTTGCTCGAGTTCAGTTTTCTTTGTGTCTCGAGTTTCTATTCTTAATCCAAAATAGAATTTGGAATAGTTTCTATTCTTAATCCAAGCTTGAAGGGTGAGAGGTACTCCCCCAACCCATAACATGAAAGGATTTTACCTGCCAAGGTAACATGCAAAACTTCAGGTGGGTTTAAGCTGACTTCTCTTTGGAAGCAGGAGAATTTCAAAGCTTGTAGGAGCTCTTTCAGTTTTCTTCAACTACTGTCATTGGGAAAGTGAAAGTTGCTAGTCGTCTCCGACTCTCTGCAACCCCATGGACTATAGAGTCCACGGAACTCTCCAGGCCAGAATGCTGGAGTGGGTAGCCTTTCCCTTCTCCGGGGGATCTTCCCAGCCCAGGGATCGAACCCAGGCCGCCCGCATTGCAGGCGGATTCTTTACCAGCTGAAGCCACAAGGGAAGCCCAACATTGGGAACTGTGGTAATTCTAGGTGTTTCCTTTAAAAATTCTACATCTGTAGAGGCAGCTGGAGAAGGAGCAAGCAGCCCACATCCGTATTCTTGTCTGGGAAATCTCATGGATGGAGGAGCCTGGCGGGCCGAAATAGCTGGACAGCCCTTAGCGACTCAACGTCCGCCACCGCGTAGGGGCAGCAGGAAGCCTGTTTAACTCACGTCTTACAGAGAGTACCGAACACTTTCCAACTCCTTCAACGCTATCGCCAGTGACCGTCTTCATAATTCTCATCATCATCGCCGTCACCGCCATCAGTACCCGCTGGAGGATTCCCTCACTGAGCTCATGGCTGGTCATCGCAGTCTCCTGTCCTCCAGAAGAAAACAGAAAGAGGTGCCCCCCGGATTGTTCAGGTGGCCTGTCTGTCCTCATGCTCCACGTCTCTCTGTGTTGATTTCATGGACACATGCAAAGCATCCACGGGCTCTAAGGCGTGTCAGCTCAGGATGCCAGGCAACAGGTCTCGACAGCACAGACCCAGCCCGCTCCTGGATTCCGTCTCCTCTGTTTCTCGTGTTATGACGGTCTGCTCTCCCGAAGGCCGGAGATCATTGTCATCTGGATGAGAGCCTTGTTACCGTCTCTAGAAGTGAGGACCGTAGCCTCCACGCTGAGAAAAGTGAGGGCTGTAGCCTCCACACAGAGTTGGCATCAGAAAGGCTGCCTGCACTTCAAGAGGGCAGATTACCTCGTGCCAATCCCCCTGGACTTCCTAACCACCCTTCTGAGCCTTCATCCATTGTTCATTAGATCCAAGGAAGTGTTCCCTGGATGCAAGCCCAGCAAAGACTCTCTCCGTTGAGATATTCCCTAATTCAGGACCCAGCCTCTGGAATTCAGAAGCCAGATCTCTGTGTGCATTCTCTAGCTGCTTGGCACACAGGGTTTTGTCAAATGAAAGACAGGCTCTGACCAGTCAGTGCCTCAAGAAGCTGTGCAAATCCCACTTAACGTTCCGCAGGCTTAGAGACGTGTTTTTCCACCTGATAATTATTTAGAGCAATTTGGCTGCTCCAGCTTCCGTCTTGACTTCCATCATTCAAAATCTGGGAAACTTATATCCAGCCCTCCTGGAAGACTCATTGAAAGGTCTGGAAATCTGTTGAGCTGGGGAAATGTTGAGGCCGGAAGCTAGGTGGCGCTGGCCGCCACGGACTGCTCAAGGCACGCTTGTACATGTTGGAACATGCCCGGCGTGCAAGGGACACAGCTGGGAAACCCGGCTAAGGGTCTGGGCTGAGACGCAGGGCGCCCGATTTGAAACAAAAGAGAAATGTAGACGTTTCCCTGCATTGCTCTCACTCCACACCATTTCTCGCTCTTGAACGAGACCCGTGGCTTCTGACTTGTAAAAGGAAAAGGAGACCACGATTGTATGCGTCTGTTTTCTAAACGAGCTCCTCCTGGTCATTTGCAATTCTGATATTCTGTTTAGTCTTTTTGGTTGTGCCATCAACACGGGCTTGGAGCGCCACAGAAAAGCCAGAAGTTCTGAATTAGCAGTCGGAAGAGAACTTGGTTTCAGTCCCTTTTCCATTAATGCCTATTTTCCACCAGCCACATAACCTGTGCATTTGCAATTATTTCTCCAGTGACACTGGCTTTCTTAAGCTGTAGTCAGGAAATAAAACTGCTCTGGTGGAAAGACTGGAACTGTAGCTGAGAACACAGGAATGTCCACCCAGCCTTCAAGGTCCTGTAGAGAGGAAGAGAACAAAATGTCAAGGAGGCAGGTTGAACAAAAGTCGAGTTTTATCCATTTCTAGTCACATCGGCTGGCAGCACCATCTTCTACAGGGTCGTTTCTTTCAGGTACAAGAGATATTAATCTTCAGAAGTGTTCTGCTCTGTGAATGCTTATGGAAAATGTTTTATAGACAAATATCACATCACATTTAAGAGGTACATTTAATAAGTTCCATTTATTGACTGTAATGTAGCTACATGGAGTGGAAAAAGTCATCAAGAATATGCTTTTTATTAATATTTCCAACTGTCCTCAAAGACACCAGCTATAGTGTACATACATCTGTAACGGTGATGGGCTTACTGTGCAAGACAAAACAAGCATACTGTTGACTTTTTCTTTTTCTTTCCTTTCTTTCCTTCTTCTTATTCTTTTTTTTTTTTCGACATATTGACTGGTAAAATGCTGACTCTAATTAATTCCAAAGTGGAAACAGGCTTGCAGCCTGGCAGAGGGGACACAAACTTTCTTGGTCTCAGAGATGCTGGGATCTTTGTTCTAACAGGAGTAGCTTTGGCTCAGGTTAATATTTCTGGTGGCTCAGTGGTAAAGAATCTGTCTGCCAACGCAGGAGACGCAAAAGGTGTGGGTTCAATCCCTGGGTTGGGAAGATCCTCATGGGGGTGTACAATGTAAGGAATAATAGGGAGGGTTTGGGAGGAGCTGGAAGAAACTTTAGCCTGCCCATCAAGCCAGCCTGACCCTGACTGGACAGCAGAAATTCTAGAATGCCCTGCAGTTCAAGGGAGGTTCAGGGGAGTTGGGGAGAGCTCAAGCCAAAGCTGGCCACTGGAGGACCTCCTGTCTCAAAGGAAGGGCTTTGCCTGAGTGTCCCTCCCATCCAGCCACTGGTCGGGGCAGCGGCCTGTGGCCGACAGAGCCTCGGTGGACCCAGGACGCTGGGTTCCTGAGCTCGGCAAGTGGGGCCCTTGTTCAGTGATCTTCGCTGTAGATGAAGATTGGTAATGGTCATGCTTATGTTGACACACATATCATTTGTTTTAAAAAAATATTTATTTATTTAGGCTGTGCTGGGCTTTAGCTGTGGCACGCAGGATTGAAGACGTGTGGCAGGCAAGATCTTTAATTGTGGCATGTGGGATCTAGTTCCCCGACTAGGGATCGAACCTGGGCCCCCTGCATTGTGAGTGCGGGGTCTTCACCGCTGGACCACCAGGGAAGTTCCACCGACACCATCTGAATTTTCAAGTGTTAGGAGACACACCCTGGACCCCAGACAGGCTACTATAACATGACCACGTAGACGCAAGAGTGCAATTTAAGTATTTAAGGAGGGATAACCTTCTTGGGAACTAAAGGAAGGAAGGATCACACACATTTAGAGCAAGCAGTGTCACCGGCCTTGGTAACGGACCTTGCACGGGGATTAATATTCTACGGGGGAGCGATGGGGGTGGGATGAACTGAGAGAGCAGCACTGACGCCCAGACACTGTGTGTGCTCCTGCCTGCTCAGTCAGCCAGGCACGTCTGGCTCTTTGAGACCCCATGGACTGCAGCCCACCAGGCTCCTCTGTCCATGGCATTTTCCAGGTCGCCATTTCCTCCTCCAGGGGCTCTCCCGATCCAGGGGCTGAACTTGCATCTCCTGCAGTGGCAGGTGAGTGTAAATAGAGAGCTAGCAGGCAGCTGCAGGGTCACACCGGGAGCCCAGCTCGGTGATATGCGATGAGCTGGGGCTGGGATGTGGGGGGCGGGAGGGAGGCTCCGGATGGAGGGCTTATATGTACACATGTAGCTGAATCGTGTGTCGTATTGCAGAAACCAACACAGCATTATAAAGCAATTACACTCCGATTAAAAAAATTATTATAAAGCATAAAAATTATGCTATTATCTTGATGCAAGCAAGAAGGAGAGGGCAGCCCTCACGGAACAAACAGTGGAGCACAATGTCGGGAGGGCGGTGCTGTGTGCTGTGTTGGGGGACAGCGAGGGGCCCCGCGCACCCGTCGCATCAAGAGTCTGCAGGAAAGCTGATGGGTTGGCCGCTAGCTAGTTGTAGGGTGGAGGGCAAGGCTGAGCAGCAGGAGTGGGAGCTGGCCAAGCAGTGCAGAAGGAAGAGCCTTGGAGGCAGGAAATAGCATGTGAAGAAGAGGTGTTTGTGTGTGAAGATGAGGCCTAAGGGAAAGGAGTGAAGATAAGTCGTGTCAGTGGAGAGCCAAGGTGGCCTTGTCCTTAAATCTGAAAACTGCTTAGGAGTTGTGAGACAAAGGTGCTCAAGGTAGTATGAATATGGTAGCCCTATTGAATTAGGGCGTGATGGACAGAGACGGGAGTGGAAAGAGAAACTGGCCCGAAGTTGGAGGGTGAGGCTAGAGGGTGAGTTAGGATTCTGTAGACTCTAGCACAAAGGAAAGAAAGAGGCAGGTGTAATTAATGAAGATGACGTATCAGGATAATGAGGCACTGGTTTCTGTGTTCCCAGACCATGTGCATTTATCACGGACCAAATAACAATTACAATCAGCAAGTGATAAATACTATCTCCTCTGGCAGACTGTGAGTGCCTGGGAGACTCATTCATCTTTGCATCGCCAGGACGCTTCTGAAAAGGGACCATAGAAATATTCAATAAGCACCTACTGAAAAGAAGAATGAGGACTGGGTATCCAGAAATGAAAGCCAGTATCATTTGAGCCCATGGTGAGGGATAAACCCTGTCAGGCACTTTGGTCCATGTCGTTTCAACCATTTTCCAACCATCTTATGAAGCAGGTGTTATCCTGCTTAAGAAATGAAGAGACAGAGGCTTGCAGGGGTGGCATTAACTCGCAGTTTCCGATCACCAGTAAATGGCAGAGACAGAGCAGGATGCTGGGGTGGGATGGGGTAGGTAAAAAGAAGCTTCCTCCACTGAAGAGGGCTTTGATGTGGCTTCTGAAAAAGCCTGGTTTGGGTTAGCACTAAGAAGTTAAAGGAGTTTGTGAATAAAAGGTTACAATTCAGTGGTAAGATGATACACTCCCAGATAATGTAATGAATATGAGGCCATAGGGTGGTGATTGGGAGCTAGCTTGGCCCAGTAATTAAATGAGGATGAGAGAATGGAAAGAGAGCTGCAGGAATGGATGTGAAAACCCAGGATGGAGGAAGTATTTCTTCCACATTGCCTTCAGTTTAAGAAACTATAGCACAAAACACAAAACAGCAGGGTACCGAGTTATGCTATGCTTCCCAGGTGGTGCTAGTGGTAAAGAATCCCCCTGTCAGTGCAGGAGACAAAGAAATGAGGGTTCGATTCCTGGGTTGGGAAGAATCCCTGGAGAAGGAAATGGCAGCCCACTCCAGTATTCTTTCCTGGAGAATCCCATGGACAGGGGAGCCTGGTGGGCTACAGTGCATGGGGTTGACAAGAGTTGGACACGACTGAGCATGCATGTTGCTTAACTATTCTTTGCTGTGTGACAAATCACCCCCAAATGCAGTTACTTAAAAAAAAGAACATTAATTATCTCACAGTTTGTGTGGAACATAGAGATGGCTTAGCCGGTCCTCCAGCTCGCGGATTCTCCTAAGGCTTCAGTGAAGCTGTCAGTCTGGGCTATGGGTGTCTGGAGGCTTGCCAGGGGCGGGTCTGCTTCCAAGCTCATCATGATGCTGTTGGAAAAATTCAGCTCCTGGTAGGCTGCAGGTGCAGACTCCCAGTTCCTCATCCCTTAGTCCTCCCGTCAGACTTACCCCACGTGAGCTGGGGCTGTCAAGATGGGCAGATGACAGAGCCAGCCGACGCCAGCAACATGGAAGTCATGACTTTTTATAACTTAATTTCCGAAGTAACGTCCAATCACTTTTGTTATCTAGAATCAAGACACTAAGACCAGTCCCCCACAAAGAGGGGATGGAATTTGTACAAGGAACACCAGGAACCACAGGTGGCTGTTTTGGATGCAGCCAGCTACAAAGTGATTTGCTGAAATAAGATGCTCTCTTCCAGAGGAAGAATTAGAAGTGAAGTCGTTGGTGTGGAGCTGAGCATGTGATGAAAGAGGAACAGGTTATGAGTCACTTGGGTGTATAAGGAAATCAGATGACGTATTCAGACTCAGTTTTATCTTCCTGATACACCTTCTGCAGCAGGATTTCTGCAACCTCTCCCGACCCTCTCTCAGCTGAAGTGTTGGTTAAGGCAGAACCTTTCAGTGTATCACCCTCATCTGAATTTTTAATCACAGATTTGAACTCTTGATTGTTTTTCAGTGACTGTTTCGGTGTTCCCAGCTCATATCAAATGATTCAGTGATAAAGGTATTGCTCACATTTCTGGAGCCTCAGTTAAGCTTTGAAACACACAATCTATGGCTGGACAGCTTTTTCTCCTCCAAAGTTCTTCATGGTCAGAGAAGAGTAAGGACTGAGATAAGATCTTGAATACACTGATGGTGTGTGGCAGGTATTTGATAAAGATGGATACAGTCTTACTAATGGAAAAGTGACATGACAAGTGAAAGTGACCAGTCGCGAAACACTGCATAACGTGCAATTCCGTTTACACGAAATATCCAGAAGAGGCAAATTCACAGAGAGAAAATGAGATTTGTGTGGGTGGGGCTGTTTTTTTTTCAGGTTTTTCCACCAAGTGTTTGGAAAATCCAAACGAATGTTTTGGCTAACCCAATAGATGGTGGTGACCGACGCACAACTCTGTGAACACACCAAAAACCATTGCATTCCGCACGGTAAAAGTGAACTTTATGGTACATGAATAATACTTCAAAAAAGCTGTTACTAAAAAGAACTGCTCCCTATTTCACTTCTTGTGAGTTGTGAAATTTAATAAACCAAATAATAGTCTGTATGAAGGTCAAGAAGCAATAGTTAGAACCGGACATGAAACAACTGATTCCAAGTTGGGAAAGGGGTATGTCAAGGCTGCATATTGTCACCCTGCTTATTTAACTTATACGTAGAGTACATCATGAGAAATGCTGGTCTGGATGAATGACAATCTAGAATCAAGATTGCCAAGAGAAATGACAACCTCTGATATGCAGATGATACCACTCTAACGGCAGAACATGAAGAGGAACTAAAGAACCTCTTGATGAAGGTGAAAGAGGAGAGTGAAAAAGCTGGCTTGAAACTTGTCATTCAAAAAGCTAAGATTATGGCCTCTGGTCCCATCAGTTCATGGCACAAAGAAAGGGAAAAAGTGGAAGAAATGACAGATTTTATTTTTGTGGGCTCCAAAAACGCTGGGGACAGTGACTGCAGCCATGAAATTAAAAGAAATTTGCTTCTTGGAAGGAGAGCTATGACAAACTAGAGAGTGTATTAGAAAGTAGAGACATGACTATAACATCCACACAATCAGAGCCGTGGTGTTTTCAGTAGACATGTGCAGATGAGATTTGAATCCTAAAAGAGTCTGAGCGCTGAAGAATTGATGCTTTCGAATTGTGGTGTTGGAGAAGATGCTTGAGAGTCCCTTGGACTGCAAGATCAAACCTGTCAATCCTAAAGAAATTAACCTGAATATTCACTGGAAGGACTGATGCTGAAGCTCCAATACTTTGGTCACCTGATGCAAAGAACTGACTCACTGGAAAAGGCCCCAATGCTGGGAAAGATTGAGAGCAAAAGGAGAAGGGGGTGGTAGAGGAAGAGATGATTAGATAGTTTCCCTTGATACAATGGACACGAATTTAAGCAAACTCCAGGAGATTGTGGCTAACAGAGGAGCCTGGCATGCTGCAATCCATGGGGTTAACAAAGAGTTGGACATGACTTAGTGACTGTAGTTGTTGTCCAACTACATCTGTTGGAGGTGCCTATGAACCAACTTTCACCAGTTTAAACTTTTAACCATAGACTTACTATTACAGTGCTTCTTAGTTAATATGGCAGTTTAAGAAAGTTGGTTACATTATGATAATCCTGTTGAGTATATCAACTCTACCACAAAAACCTCTCAGAACAACATAACTGCCCATCATTCAAAGAATTGTAGAATTTCATTCCTCATGAATATAAAGGCCGGGGGAAAAGTTCATTTACTGTCATTTCAGCATTTTGAGTTTCCATTAACATTTTGTTCCTAAAGATGAGTGGTAATCTAGCAAATGTAGTTAGATGAGATGCTAACACTTGTCACATAAAATCTCCTAAAAAAAGTTCAAGTTCTAACACCTTGTGTCCTGAATTCTCCATTCTGTTCTTAAAAGTAGCAATGATTGTTTCTTGAGCATAGGCTCAGATGTATTTAATATATCTTAAGACAATATATTTCTAAGCACAAGATATATAATAACAAAATTTAAAAATGCCCACAAAGAGGATATTACCACACAACAGCTTATTTTTCGATTTGGCAATTTTCTGCTAAACTCATAGCAGCTGGAGAGAGTAGCAAGTAACAAAATAAGACAGATTTATGGAGCCCACACATGGCAATATTTTTGTGTAAAATTAGTCAAAATCATTATACTTGTAGATGAAGATATGGAGTCCAACAAGTTTGCATTCTTTAAAGAGCAGTCATATTTGGTCTTAGTGAACTGGAAGATCTGAGCAATGTATTGGATTAGCTGATCACCAGCCTCGTAACTCACAATAAAACCTGCAGAAGCATGCCAAGCATTGGTGCTTGGAAAATTAGGATAATAATCCATTGATTCTCCATAGGGAGAATTCAACCCACATTGAAGTCTCTCTTCCTGTCCAAGGAACTGAGGGGGAAATAAGCCATTAGGAGAATTTTCCACTGGAGTTTCTTTGTTTTGCTCTCCTGTATGCCTAAAACTTTCTGATAGCAAAGGGCAAGACAGGCATACATGTGCATCATTTTCAGAAAGTTGAATGCACAATATCTCACTTCTATAATATAATTAAGAGAAATGGCTGATTCTGGGTCTGGAGCAGGAGAAGTACAAGATGAACTCGGAACACAAGGTGGGGAAACTCAATACAAGTATATGTGCATATATACGCCAGGACTTCCCTGGTGGTCTAGGGATCAAGACTCCTGCTTCTACAGCAGGGGCATCGGTTCGATCCCTGCTCAGGTAATTAAGATCCCACATGCTGTGTGGTGTGGCCAGAAAAAAACTTTATGTGTGTGTGTGTGTGTGTGTGTGTGTGTGTGTGTGTGTATGCCTGTCAAAAGGCTACTACTAGCCAAATCTAGAACAATTTAAATGTTAAACTAATTGAGTTATATAATTATTAAATAATAATGAAGGAATTAAACAATGACACCTTGCAAGCAATTGAAAAAATAGGAGCTTATGAGTTCATATAAAAAATAGACAAATAAATAGAGAAAGGAGGACTCTTGCTAATAGCTGATGCCTAGGGTCTACTGGTAGATGCAGGGGAGTGCTTGGAAAATGATCATCCCCAGCCACAGCAGCAGGATGCGGTCCAGGCCATCCCTGAAAACATCCTTGCACGTCAGGCAAGAATCATCGATAGATTCTAAATACAGGAAGGCGAGTGGATGAGGAACAGGGTATTGGTGTGGATTTAAAGTGTCTTCTGCAGATGACATCTCTGTTTTCAGGGGGACAAATAACTTTCTATTAAACAAAAGACGGGCTGTATTTTCCTCCAGTGTCAATATCACGAAAGATAAAGACTGGAAATGTTTCGCAGGAAAAGAAGTCAGAGATATGACAAATCAATGCCGTACCCGATTCTAGACAGGATCATGTTCTGCAGAGGGGGTTGTTGTTACTTAGTCGCTCAGTCATGTCTGGCTCTTTGCAACCCCATGAACTGTAGCCCACCAGGCTCCTCTGTCCAAGGCATTCCCCAGGCAAGAACACTGGAGTGGGTTGCCATTTCCTTCTCCAGGAGATATTCCTGACCCAGGGCTCTAACCTGCATCTCCTAAGTTGGTAGGTGGCGTCTTTGCCGTTGAGCTCTGGAGTTGGGGTGGGGCAACACTTTATAGGACTCTGTTTTGTCAATTGACAAAATTGGAATACAAATGATGAATCAGATAAAATGTTTGCTGATATTAATTTGTCAGAGTGTACAATGGTACTTTGGCTATATAGCAGAATATTCTCATCCTTAGGATACTATGTATTTAGGGGCTTTCCTGGTGGCAGTGCAAGAGATGTGGGTTTGATCCCTGGGCTGGAAAGATCCCCTGGAGGATCCCAGTGAGTTATTGGAGCAACCCACTCCAGGATTCTTGCCTGGAGAACTCCATGGACGGAGGATCCGGGTGGGCTACAGTCCATAAAGTCGTATAGAGTTGGACATAACTGAAGCAACTTAGCATGCATGCAACTTGTGGCTCAGATGATAAAGAATCTGCCTGCAATGTAGAGGATACAGGTTCGATCCCTGGGTTGGGAAGATTCCCTGAAGAAGGGAATAGCAATCCACTCCATTATTCTTGCCTGGATATATTTAATTTGTATTTAATTTCTATTTTATTTATATTTAATTTACCATCAAATAGTTCAGAAGAAAAAGATACTGCCAGAGGGCTGTATGTTTAGATAAAAAGTACCAATGCTAGAACAACTGGGTTAAACTGTTAAAAATAGGTGAATCCAAGTAAAGGGTATAGGAGTATTTTTCATATTATTTTTATTTCCACAATTTATCTGTAAATTTGAAGTCATTTCCAAATAAAAAGTTAAAAATATACCATTTAACTGGGAAATTTTTATTTCTCTTGGCAAAGGATAGCTTGCTTGTGAAGAACTCAGCAAATGAACCCCTGGACTTGGGACATATACCAGAGATTTCAAATATGATGACTTTGCAAATTATGATTTGACTACAAGTTTGGGGTTATATTGAGAAGGAAAGGCAGAAGGCTAATTTTATTTCTGTTTAGGGCCTATTTGGTTACAAGAAAAACAAACCCATGTTAACCAAAAGGAAATTTATGATAGGGAACAGAGAGAATTTCCTGAAACCCGACTGTGGGAAGCACTGCCAGCCTCCTGGGAACTGTTAAGACGCCAAGCGTCTCTGTCTGTCTGTCTTATCTGGGCAGCTCTGATGAAGGTTACCAGAGAGAAAAGAGAAGTGACTTGCTCAGCAAAGGCAGAGAGGTGGTTGCAATAAGAAGGTCTGGGCTCTGCAGGCCCCCGGAAGAGTGTCTTCTTAAAGCTGCATTTTTCATTCATTCATTCGTTTCTTTACTTGGCTGCACTGGATCTTAGTGGCAGCCTGCAGGATCACTAGTTCCTTGACCAGGGATTGAACCCAGCCCTCCTGCTCTGGGAGTGCAGAATCTTAACTCCTGAACCATCAGGGAAGTTCCCCAAATAGTGGGAGGTGGGTGGTTTATGTTGAAATTAAAGAAGAATCACTGACTGCTGCTCTTTCATTATTGACTTATTTAGTTAATCTACAATTAATCTAGCTATTCATTTCATCAATAATTTGTCCTAAGAGTAACATAAGAAAAAGCAACTTTAATGTGAGCATGATGAGCTTAAGTTTGTCTTTTATGACAGTCACAGTGACAGAACGCGAGGAGAGCATTTTATTTTCTCAGTGACTTTTTACTGAAGTATGGTTGCTTTGCAATGTTGTGTTACTTTCTGCAGCAGAGCAAAGTGAATTAGCTCTACATGTGCATATACGCTCTCTTCTTTAGATTCCCTTCTCATCCAGGTCAGCACAGAGCGAGGAGCAGAGGCCCTTGCTCAGACTCACTCAGGGCTTCCTGGGTGGCTCGGACGGTAAGCATCAGCCTGCAAGGCAGGAGACCAGGGTTTGAACCCTGGGCTGGAAAGATGCCTGCAGAAGGGGATAGCAACCATTCCAGTATTCTTGCCTGGAGAACACTTTAAAAAGATCAGAGACATGATCTTTAAAATATATATATATATATATATATATATATATATTTAATTAACTTAGCTGAACTGGGTCTTAGTTGCAGCAATTCAGATCTCTGATCTTAGCTGTGGCAGGTGGGACCTAGTTCCCTGACCAGAGACTGAACCTGGGTCTCCTGCGTTAGATGTGCAGGATCTTAGCCACTGGACCTCCAGGGAGGTCCCATGGCATGATCTTGATAAAGGTAACAAAGGTATGGTATTCAGAGCCATGGAAAGTGAGAGTGAAAGTCACTCAGTCATGCGTGACTCTTTGGGACCCCAGGGACTATACCTCCTTGACATTCTCCAGGCCAGAATACTGGAGTGGGTAGCCCGTCCCTTCTCCAGGGGATCATCCTAACCCAGGGATCGGACCCGGGTCCCTGCATTGCAGGTGGATTCATTTTACCAGCTGAGTCACTAGGGAAGCCCAAGAATACTGGAGGGGGTAGTCTATCCCTTTTCCAGCGGATCTTCCCAACCCAGGAATCGAACAGGGGTCTCCTGCATTGCAGGCGGATTCTTTACCAACTGAACTATGAGGGAAGCCTCAAAGCCATGGAAATAGATGTAATGCCTTCACAATAAGGGAAAGAGGTGCATAATAGGAGGAGCCCTGAAGAACCCCATTTAAGGATACCGATACAGAGGGAAGATCTCCAGGAAGAGAAAGAAGAAATGGCTCGAGATGTCAGTGGATAATCAGGAGAGTCCAGTGTTGTCAACACTTCGGTGGTGGTGGTGGTAGTTTAATCACTTCAGCGTGTCTGACTCTTTGCAACCCCATGGACTGTAGCCCACCAGGCTCCTCAGTCCATGGGATTCTCCAGGCAGGAATGCTGGAGTGGGCTGCCCTGCTCTCCTCCAGGGGATCTGCCCCACCCAGGGATCAAACCCGCATCTCTTGTCTCTTGCATGGCAGGCAGGTTCTTCACCACTAGTGCCAACTGGGGGTCCATCTGAGATCTCTTTCTTCCTTAAAAAAAACTCATTGTGGGACCTCCCTGGTGGTCCAGGGCTTAGGAATTCGTCTTCTAATGCAGGGAATTCAGGGTGGACCCCCTTCAGGGAACTTAGATCCCACAAGCCTCTGCTCTAGAGCCCAAAGCTAAGACCC
Organism: Hydropotes inermis; assembly: GCA_020226075.1. Taxonomy (NCBI): domain Eukaryota; kingdom Metazoa; phylum Chordata; class Mammalia; order Artiodactyla; family Cervidae; genus Hydropotes; species Hydropotes inermis. Next base: position 59,578,995 of record CM035286.1, on the reverse strand, counting down.
GAGAGAGTCAAATAAATCAATGTTAAAAGACACCGATCTCATCGAAAGAGCAGGATGAGTGAGCAGTGCATTGACTTGACAATAACAGCATCAGCATTCCCAGAAAGAAAAAAAAAAAAAAGCCTGGTCTCTTTCTCTGGGAACCACCTTCCAGCGGGGAAACAGCCAAGATGATTCCCCAGCACCGAGAACTCACTTCCCCCAAGATGCCGCAGACGGGAAGCTCGGCCGCCTTGCTGGGGAAAGGGGCTGCTCCCGTCTGCGAGGAAGGCCTCCCAGGCGGAGTGCGGCCACGCGGGGACGCGGAGAGCGGGGCCGGTCCCACACCCAGCGCCCAGTCCCACCGCGGCCTTTCTGCGGCCTCTCCCAGTGAGATCCACGGAGACCCCCATCCTGGCGGCCAGGGTCGGGGCGCCGGTGATTAAGGGGGCGTCTCGCTCTGGGGGTGAGTAACAGACAGGGGAGACCTCACTGCCCAACCAGCTTCGGCTTCTGCTGCTCCCTCAGCTGCAGCAAGAAGGCCTTTCTCCAGAGACAGCGAAGGCATGTGCCGGGAAACTGACGAAGCGGTGAGGAGGGCCGCCAGCCTCTGGGAAACTGGGGCCTGGATTCTTGGCTCTGGGACCTGCGAAGCCTTCAGAAGGCCGGAGAGCCGTCAGTGGGAATGAATGGCCAGCCTCTGACAGGCATGCTGTGAGCTGGGCAATTACAAACAGACCTGGCACGTTTCCTCAGAGCCAAGAGAACCGAGCCCCACTTACAAGTCATGGGACAGCAGGCGCTTGCTCGCTTCCTGGAGCCGGCTTTGGCATTAAAAAAAAAATCATCATCTGCCTTTTTTTTTGTGGTCTTTTTGGAGAGTTCAGAGCCCCAGGGATGGCCTTTGTTGTTGGGTCTGTGTCCCGAGCCTCTTCTGTCGTCCAGAGGAACTGGGCAGCAGCGTCGCTGACTGTCTGCGAGCACTGCAGACGGAGGCAGGCGGGAGTCTAACTGCGGGGCATGCGGATCAAGGGCTTCAGGGACAGACAGGCCGGCCCCACAGGCTCAGGCCTGTGTTGCACAGCCGCCTATCTGAGTCATCCTAGGTCCGCGGCGTTTTCTTTGGGATTCTGAGCTAGATGTTCAGAGTCCATCCAGCGTCTCATCTGTAACATGGGGGCTGGGGTCAGGGGGATACTGTCTGTGAGCTTTGGGAAGGAGCCAGCAGAATGAAGTGCTCAGTAAATAACAGGGTGGGATCAGAAATGCAGGCAGTGTCTCTTCTGACATTCAGAGGGCCAACTGGCTGCCTGCTCAGAAGCTATCCCTTCCACCTTCCTCATGGCAGCCAGAGCCGGCTGTTCGCTATAGATTTGGAAAAGGCAAACATTCTCATTTCCCTAACGTCTCTTAAATCCAGACTTGGGCCTGTCCCTCAATCTTGAACCGGAATGGCCACAATCACCTTGAAACTTTAAGGTAGCAGTCGCTGTTCGCAGAGGAAGAAAGACCAGGAACACAGGACGCACAAAAGCCGTGACGCTGGAGAGCTCCTGAATGAATCCTGGAACACCCTTCTCGTGTCGGGATGATCTGAGCGATGCCGAGGGAACAAGCAAGGCTTGAAAGTTACTGGTCTCTAACAGCAAAGGTTCATTTCTTGCCCAGACTGCCTGCAAACTATAGATTAGACAGGGGGTTCATCCTCTATCTCCTGACTCTGGGAGCCCAGCGCATGGGGCGACTGCATCCTAAACACTGTAGTGTCAGCGGGGCAAACGTTCCTCTAGAGGAACTGTAATAATGCTCTAAATGACCTTCTTGTTCCAGTATGTATTCCTAATCCTCATGGGCAGACTGATTTTTCCAAAATCGCACTTTTGTTAGACAGTTGCTGCTGACGTTAATGCTATGTAACAAACAGCCCCAAACTCAGTGATTTGCACTGACAGATGTGAGTTTGTCACTCACAGGTCTGTGGGTTGGTGGTGGTTTTGCTGGGCTCACCTAGGGTGGCCTACACTCGACTTCACACTTGTATTGAATTCAGATTGATCTCATGGATTAATAGCTCCTTCTTTTGCGATCAGCTGCTACCTGCTGCATGATCTTCTCATGAATATGGAGAGACGCGCAAGTAACCCAGCCCACAAAATAAAGCCTATGGCACTCACTCGGGCATTGAAACGCTCTGCATTCTCACCTTCTCACTTCCCCCCCGTTGTTTTCTCCTGTGCCTCCTTATTCAAGTCAAATAGTAGATTTTTGTCCCTGACACCCCTGATCCACTTGCGGCCATATGTCTGTGTTCTGTTGTTTGCACTCGTCCATTGAGGTAAGTTGTACACTTCTTCCATACCCCAGATAAACCCCAAGATATCATCTTATGCTTTTGGTCTTCTGAACTGTTACCGTAGCGTCTATTTGAACTGTTTATTCGGGGATTAGCAATTGTAATCCTGGATGGACTGCCTCCCTTTTTTAAATCCCATGTAGAAACCATAACTTTGAAGCATACAGCATAACTTGACCACTTGGAATGGAAATTCTTGGCTTTACTTTAGGGCAGTACCCACAGGCATGCAAGCCAGTAATCATTTTCATTTCCTTGAGATAGGAACTTTGACTGGTAACAGGATCCCTTTCGTGTTAGCCACGGACATTTGGGGACCCGTGCAATTGAAATACAGCAGTCAAGTTGCAATCCTGCTAATATAATCTTTGGAGATTTAATGGATCTCAAGATATTTGGCTGAGCACAGATCTCTCTCTCAAAATGAAATAGATGAATGAGACTAATGAAAGAAAGATAAAAAAATCCTTTTCCACTACAGTATTTTATGCTATAGTTACTTCCCAAAACTCAGCCAGAAAAGGGGTTTTTGGAAAATACTAGACTATTTCTGCTACCTATTTCTGCTACCAGATTTGAATATGTTTACTTGCAAAAGTTCTTTCCATTTTGTACCATGAGCACACAGTGTCTAGAACAGTTAGCTCCACATTTTAGTTTTGGGAAACCACCTCTGTGTCCAGGATCAATTGGTCAGGCTTCAGATACTTTAATTAAATCATTTAGACAGAGCCACCACTGGCAAGGAAACAGTTTAACACAAAGAGAATTCAGGTTCCCTTAGCGTGGCTATCTTTGATAAAGAAGAAAATGCCCCTAAATTTTGTTGTGTTTGTTTAACCTCAAAGAGGTTTATACTAGTCACAGTTCTCCAGGGAAACAGAGCCAATAGTAGGATTGATGAATCTATAGATAAATGCATAGAGGCTTCCCTGGTGGCTCACCAGTAAAGAATCCGCCTGCCAATGCAGGAGATGCAGGTTCGATCCCTGAGTCAGGAAGATTCCTTGGAGGAGGAAATGGCAGCCCACTCAGGTATTCTTACCTGGGGAATCCCACAGACAGGAGAGCCTGGCAGGCTACAGTGCGTGAGGTTGCAAAAGAATCGGACACAACTCAGTGGCTGAACAGTAACAGTAACAATACCTGGAGAGATTTATCTGAAGGAATTGGCTCACACATTTGTGGGGGCCAGCAAGTTCGAGGTCTTTAGGTCAGCAGGCTGGAGCGCCCAGGCTGCCAGCCTGGAGGCAGAATTCCTTCCACTTTCAGCACTTCAGTCTTTTCCCTTAACTCCTTCATCTCACTGGACAAGACTCTCCACATGAAAGAGGAGAAATACTTTATTCCAAGGTGACGGATTTAAATGTCAATTCCACCTGAAAAGTACCTTCGCAGTAACCTCAAGGATTGGGTTTGACCGGGCGACTGAGCGGGGCAGCCAGGGGGACACTCTGCATGGACTTCAATCCAGGACTCCTGACCTTCACGTTCAGAGTGAGGCCCCCAGCACTGGCTGAAGCCACTTCCAGGAAAGGACAGAGTGTGTTTAGCTAGCATCGCCTTGCACTAGCATGTGAGCCACTGTGGACACCAACTGGAAATGCTTTCTTAGAGAACTCCTTCTCAGGCCCCAGGTATTCAGGAGAGCTATTTGCCTCACCCGTCTTAACCTTTAACAGACTGTTTTCAGAATACATATCCTGGCTCTATTAGCTAATTTCTTCCCTTATTTTCTTTTTTACAGGCGTGCACTTGTTTTACGATGTTGCGTTAGTTTCTGTCACACAGCCCAGTGAATACACAAGTATCCGGGGTTTTTGGATTTCCTTCCCATCCAAGTCACCAACAGTGAGCCCAGTTCCCTGTGCTATACAGTCGGTTCTCACTATTCATCGGTTTCACACATCGTATCAGGTGGATACAGGTCAAACTCAACCTCCCGATTTATCCTCCCGATTCATCCTATTCACTCCTTGGTACCCTGTCCTTTTTTATCCATCCTGACCATCTCCTTCATTATTTCCAGTAATCACATTTTCCTAAGGTATTTCCAAGTTGATTACAGACAGGGTTTATATTTTTCACCATTTTTATACAGCTCATGAAATGAGGAGAGTGCTGATTACTGAGAATCGGGTTGTTTCACCCACTAAAGATCCATCTTGGTTTGCACAGCTGGAGTTCTGAAAGGTTGTCTACTCAAGGGGCTTTGAGGAGGGGACACATGTGCTAAGTGAGGTTTGCAAACAGGGGACTTCTGTGGTTAACTCGAGTTACATGGTAAACTTAAGGTGATTTGACCAAATCATTTACAATATTAATACTGAAATTATAAGATTATTTTAGGTAAAATTAAGGGTTTTGATTAAATGCTAATTTAAAGAAGTGACTATTTTATTTCCAATAGATGATCAACAACAGCCTTTTCCTAGGAGCATGCATAGGAAAGTAGGACACGTGCTCTGTAGGGTCATCACTGGGCAAAGACTGTTAGCGCAGCAGGTTCATTTTTGCCCCATACACACAGCAAGCCCAAACCCCAAGAAGCCTGGGTTTGCAGCAAGAGAGGGTTTATTGGACAGATCTTAAATCCATCTTGCCCGAAGCAAGGGCTGGTACCCGCTGGGGCTTGGGGGCTGGTTATTGATGAGAGAAGGAATAAAGAAGAAAGGTGGCCTGAGGCGCGGCCAAGGGGGAAAGGGTCAGGCTCAGTCCTGTCTGACTCTTTGAAACCCCTGGACTGTAGCCCGCCAGGCTCCCATGTGCGTGGAAGTTTCCAGGCAGGAATACTGGTGTGGGTGCCTTTCCCTTCTGCAGGGGATCTTCCTGACCCAGGGATCAAACCTTCGTGTCCTGCATCGGCAGGTGGATTCTTTACCACTGGTGCCACTTAGGACGCCCACAATATTTCCTACCCATGTATTTTTCTTAAATAGACTTAGCTATGACTCTGAGCCTCTTTTCGGCCCTTGCCTGAGGAAAAGTAGATTTCAGTGCTTATTGGCCTGCTTCCTTGTCTTCATTGTTCTCTTTGTCCTGCTCCTCTCAGCTGCCAGCAGTCACTGGCATTGAGTAAATGTTCCAAGGTCACGAAGAGCATCCTGTTGATACAGGGAAGTGAAGGGGACAGTTTCCCCCATCATCCAGTTGATCTCTCCTGTCCTGGGCTTTCTGGTCCCTTCAGAGCTTGTCCTTGGCTACTTCTGTGCCCTGTGGGGCATCTCTGTCAAGGGTGAGAGCCTGTCATCCTGGAGTCTAACATCCCTGAAGGACTTGTGTCCAGTCCCCCTGAGGTCCTGCTTCCTGACCAGCAGTCACCACGCCCAGCCGAGCTGCTAACTGAGAAGGTGAACTTTTGCTCAGTTTAAGTGAGTTCCCCTCCTCTCTGCTTAATCAGACAGCTTCCTGTCTGTTCCCACCTGATGAAGAACCTCCAGCATCATCTCATCAAGGATTCCAGGCTGGACGAAATCAAGAACCAGATAGGAGATTATCTGCTAGTGAGAAAGTCCGAAGCGGGTCACGCTTCTTTGCTGGCAGGGAGAAGACACCGCGGGGTGACAGAAGTTGACGTTTGTGTGTCTTGAGGCATGTGCTGCGGGCGCTGGTTCATCCTGGTTCTTTCTGCTTTGTTTTCCCTGCTAGACTGAAAATTCCTTCGGGCCAGTGTTTCACTCCTAAAGCTGTGTACTAGCGCTTTCAGGGCTATAGCAAAAATTAGACTGGGTAGCTTATAAACAACAGAGATGACTGCTCAGAATTCTGGAGGCTGGACGTCTGCAATCAGGTGCCAGCCTGGTGTGGTCCATCTTCTCACACGATGGCTGGCATAGGAGCTCGGTGGGGTCTCTTGTAAGTGCACTGATTCCATGGATGAGGGCTCCACTCTTATGACCTCATCACCCCCCACAGGCTCCACCACCTAATCCCATCACTTTGGGTATTAGGATTCCAACACGTGAGTTCTTCAGGGACATGAACACTCAGACAGCTGCATTGTCGTTCAGTTGCTCAGTCGTGACGGACTCTGCGACCCCATGCACTGCAGCATGCCAGGCCTCCCTGTCCTTCACTGTCTCCCAGAGTTTGCCCAGGTTCATGTCCATTGAGTCGGTGATGCCATCCAACCATCCTCAACCTCTGTTGTCCCCTTCTCCTCCTGCCCTTAATCTTTCCCAGCATCAGGGAATTTTCCAATGAGTTGGATCTTTGCATCAGGTGGCCAGAGTACTGGAGCTTCAGCTTCAGCATCAGTCCTTCCAGTGGCTGCTTTGATCTCCTTGTAGTCCAAGGGACTCTCAAGAGTCTTCTCCAGCACCACAGTTTGAAAGCATCAGTTATTCAGCACTCAAACTTTAGTGCTCCATAAACATAATTATATTTCAGTATCAAAAAATGTTACTGAATGACTGAATACAAGACAGAAACAAATACAGTTAAAGAGAATAATTTAGAATGAAGCCATCACTGGCCAACACTATCACTTGCAGAACTTTTGTTGATTTTCCTTCTGGGACCTCAAACCTAGGGAGTCCAGTTTAATACACCTTTGGGTGCAATCTGTATTTAAAGCACACCCAAGGGATTTCTAGTTGAAGAACTGCTGATAAATATTAGTAATTTCATTTTAAGGATGAAAAAAATGAAGTTCAGAAAGGTTAAGTGACTTTGCAAAGACATACCTAGTGACAGGAAAAAGGGACCTCAGTTTCATTTGTATGTTGTCTTTTTATAAACACATTCTTTGTAATAAAAACAATACATATTTATGCTAAATGTTCTAACAATATGTAGAAGTGTGTAGTACAAGTAGCTTTCCACCTCTGTTTCTCAGACTCCCATTTCTATCTCCCCAGAGAGAATCACAAATCAGCTTTCCTACTAATCCTTTCAGACATTATATATATATAATTATAAAAATAATCATATGCAAAAATGCATCACCATCACATGTGATACTGTAGTATACATACTCATATAAATTGTTGTTTTTTTCCCTCTCCAAATCTTTTTATATCAAATCTTTTTATATCAGTATCTATGCATGATACCTGTGATTTATGCGTACCTTTATATTAGCATATAAAATGTCTGAAAAGCATACCTAGGGAATGCAATTTGTGATTAGCTCTGGGGAATAAAAATAGGACTCTGAGAGATAAAGGTTGGAAATTGCTTTTTACCATATGCCTTTATACACTGTTTGAATTTTTAGCATAAATATGTATATTCTTTAGAGCAAAAACAATGTCCTGTGTTTATGAAAAGACATGCAAACCAAACCAGGACCCTTTGTCATCCTTGTCACTAGATGTGTGTTTTCAAATCAGCATCTATACATTCACTTAATTTCTTAAATAACTTCCCTTTTTAAGGATGAAAGCATTTGGTGAAGTGACTATCTATTCTATAATGGCTGTTTTTCAAATATATAATGATTTTCAAATACATGTTTGCTTATTTTGTTAAGAATAGAAATGTCTGCCTGTCATGTAGGGAGGACTGGGTCTCATGTCAGGGGCATTAGCAAGGGGTGGACTGTGATCCTGGGCTTCCCTGGTAGCTCAAGTGGTAAAAAAAATCTGCCTGCTGATGCAGTAGATGTAGGTTCAATCCCTGGAGGAGGTAATGGCAACCTGCGCCAGTATTCTTGCCTGGAGAATCCCATGGACAGAGGAACCTGGCCATACTACAGTCCTTGGAGTCACAAAGAGCTGGACACAGCAGAAGTGACTAAGCATGCATGGACTATGATTCTGGAAAGAAAGGGGTGAAGATGAACATTACTGTTGGAACACTGCCATGGATAAAGCCTCATACTCACTATACTCACTAAATAAATTTAGTAAAATTTATTCTACTAAAGAAGAAACAGGATGTGCTTACCAATTTTATAAAGGGAGGAAGCAAAATAGAAAATTGAGAAGCTGGTAAATTATGGGCTTTTGACATTTGGGGGAAAGATTCACGTTAAAAGTAGTTGAGCAAAAAACGAAAGTCAAAAGCTTCTCTGAACTTTATTCCACGTTAATTTTGACCAGAAAGGATCTAGTGATGTAATAGTAATAGGACTATGAAGGAAAATAGTCACATTATGAAGTTCATAGCAACAATGAAAGAGAAATTTGGCAACAGGTTTAACAGTTGTTGGCTTATTAAAATGTGCACTTTTGCACATTTGAAATATTATACTTTGCAAACTCCTATTTATATATATTTAAGCTTCGGGCATTCAGATAGCAGTCCTGGCTTAAATGTGCTGTATTAATTGGTTCCAAAGATCCTTTCTTAAATTTTTTTCTTCATTTTTAATTTTTTTTAAAACATAAGCTTGTTTTGATGTTTTTATTGTGGTAAAATGTGTATAACAAAACTCATTATTTTGTTCATTTTAAGTGTGCAACTTAGAGGCATTAAGTACAGTGACGTTCTTGGCTAACCATTCACTACGATCAGTTTTAAGGATTTGTTCTCATCCTGAATAGAAACTCTGTACCCACAGAGCAGTAACTCTCCATTTCTCTGGCCCCAGCCTCTGGTAACACCTACGTTTGATCTCTGTGAATTTGCCTAATCCAAATACTTGTTAGAAATGTAGACATACAATGTTTGTCTTTTTGTATCTGGCTTATTTCATTAGCATAATGTTTTGCAGATTCACCCACATAGCATGGACTAAAATTTCATTCCTTTTTGCAGCTGAGTAATATTCCATTGTATGCATATACCACATTTAAAAAGTCCATTCATTTGTTGACACTTGGGTTGACGTACAAGTATCCGTTAGAGTCTCTCATTTCAATTCTTTTGGGTCTGACCTCACAAGTGAAGTTGCTGGATCACGTGCAAATTCTGTTTACCTTTTTGAGCTAACCCAGAAGCATTCTGTTTACCACGGTCCTTGCACTTTCTCACTCCACCAGGAGTGCACGCGGGCTCCACTTGTCCCACATCCTCACATGCACTTACTGTTTCCATCCATCCTCCTCCCTCTTTTATTAAGCTTTTTTCCCCCTGTGGACCACTTTTTAAAGGTCTTTATTGAATTTATTACAATATTGTTTCCATTTTATGTTTTGGTGTTTTGGCTGTGAGGCATGCAGGATCTTACCTGCCCCATCAGGGATTGAACCCGTACCGCCTGCATTGGAAGCATTGGGGTTTTAACCACTGGACAGCCAGGGAAGTCCCGCTCCTCCTCCACTTTTGATCACAGCCATCGGTGGGGACGTGAAGTAGTGTCTCACCTTCCATCTGCATTTCCGCAGTGACTGAAGGTGCTGAGGGCTTCCCTGGCGGCTCAGTTGGTAAAGAATCTGCCTGCAATGCAGGAGACCCCGGTTCAATTCCTGGGTCGGGAAGATCCACTGGAGAAGGGAGAGGCTGCCCACTGCAGTGTTCTTGGGCTTCCCTGGTGGCTCAGCTGACAAAGAAAGATGTTGAGCATCTTTTCATGTGCTTATTGGCTCTTGTAGATCTTTGGAGAGATGCCTGCTCAAGTCCTTAGCTTAGAAGACGTCTTGGTTGTTATTGATGTTTCTGTGGAGTTGTCCAGGGTTGGCCTTTTTCCTGTTCAGGCTTCTATGGCCCAGGCAGCCTGACAGGGAGAGGAGACTTCTGATCTTTAGGTTGTTAGAGAGTGGAGGGCAGGCTCGGGAAACCTTCCTGGGCTGTGTTCCTTCTGCTGTCTCCCGGCTTATACTGTGTGTGGGGTCCTGGTTCCCTTCCAACCAGCGACAGCATCCTGGGTGCTCAGGGCACTGTGGACGTGCTCGGGGAGTAGCCCCAGCCCAGGCAGGCTCATCCGGTGACTGCTGGGGGTTAGCAGGTAAGGAATCACCCGGGATGCGATGACTCGGAGACATACATTCTGCCCTGGACCCTAGAGCTCCCCAGCGGGGATCAGGGTGTTTACTCTCAAAGGTAACTAGCTTCATGATAATTCTTTTTTGTTAAATTTGTTTTTTTTTTTTTTTTACTGGAGAATATTTGCTTTGCAATGTTGTGTTAGTTTCTGCTGCACAACAACATGAACGAGGCACGTGGATGCATACATCTCCTTCCTCTCCATCCCCCTCCCACCCCCCATCCCAGCCCTCTAGGTCATCACAGAGCACCAAGCCTAGCTCCCTGTGTTGTACAGAAGCTTCCCACTAACTCTCTGTTTCACACATGGTAATGCATATTTTGTTTTTCAGTCACTCAGTCATCTCTGGTTCTTTGCAACCCCATGGACTGCAGCACGCCTGGCTTCCCTGTGCTCTGCTATCTCCTGGAGCTTGCTCAAACTCATGTCCATCGAGTCGGTGACGTCATCCAGCCATCTCACCCTCTGTCGGCCCCTTCTTCTCTTGCCTTCAATCTCTCCCAGCATCAGGGTCTTTTCTAATGAGTCAGTTCTTTGCATCATGTGACTAAAGTATTGGAGCTTCAGCTTCAGCACCAGTCCTTCCAATGAATATTCAGGACTGATTTACTTTAGGATTGACTGTTTTTGTCTCCTTGCAGTACAAGGGACTCTCAAGAGTCCTTGGAAGAAAATCTATGACCAACCTAGACAGCGTATTAAAAAAGAGAGACATTACTTTGCCAACAAAGGTCCATCTAGTCAAAGCTGTGGATTTTCCAGTAGTCACGTATGGATGTGAGAGTTGGACCATAAAGAAGACTGAGCGTGGAAGAAGTGGTGCTTTTGAGCTGGTGTTGGAGAAGACTCTTGAGAGTCCCTTGGGCTGCAAGGAGATCCAACCAGTCCATCCTAAAGGAGATCAGTCCTGAATATTCTTTGGAAGAACTGGTGCTCTTGAGCTGTGGTGTTGGAGAAGGCTTTTGTGAGAGTGTGTATATGTCTGTGCTACTCTCTCAGTCCTTCCCACCCTCTCCTTCCCTCAACTGTGTCCACAAGTCTGTTCTCTAGGTCTGTGTCTATATTCTTGCCGTGCAAACAGGTTCATCAAATAATAGCTCTTTGTTTCTTTTTCTTCGCAGTCTCATTTCCTCATTTTCTGGCTGTCTCATATCCTTCCAAACAACTTGCATGTGAAGCCTCATCTCGTGGTGTCCCCTGGGTGATCCTAGCTAAGACGGAAGCACAAGCTGAGTGTGGTCCCCAGACAAGCTGGTTGGGGGGCGGGTTTAGAGCCTCCCTTCAGTTACCATCTTTCCAGGATATTCTCCCTCTGGGCTCTAGAAATAGCTCCTTTTCTTGGTGGGATAGAATGGGTGTGACCTCCAGCAGGCAATTGCTTCTCTCCGCTACATATGAAAATCCTTTGCTCTTGTTTTCTATGGAAAAACTGCTTTGGGTTTACTAATTTTGGCTTCTGTATACTTTTCCAATGCAATGTCCCACCATTAGACCAGAGAGTGGCTTACTACCAGAGCCTGCATACAACATTTTAAAATAAGATGCTCTTCCAAAATTTCGAGCAGTGGATAAATATGACCTCATGGTTCAACATTTCACAGGCGATTTGCCATTTACCGCTTATTGCTATGACGATTTCCATGTTACAGATGAGCAAAGTGAGACTTAAAATATCTGAAACAGTACATCCCAGCTGTGATTTTTATGATGTGAAAATGTTGATTCTATCATTCAGATATCATCTCAATCCACTAATCCGACATAGTCAAAAGGGTGATTTCTTAGACTTGCGTGTACAACAGAAGTGGAAGGAGTAACTAATATGCTAGGTAGACCACTCGGGTTTCAAATATCTTGACATTTTTAATTCAGGCAGAAAAAAAAATTACAGCACAAGTATAGGATGTGGGAGCCCTGGCTAGACAGCCGTGACCACAAATTGTGTACGAGCCAGCAGTGTGATGTGGTTACTCTAACCCCGTGTGCAGCATCACTGTCAGAGGGCGTCTGACCAGAAGCTGGGTGTACTCCTTCTTGGTCAGGTCAGATGTGTTCATTGGAAGGACTGAAACTTAATGAGAGATCTTGCTGATGCAGGATGCTACCAGGGGACTTTCAGAATGGCAAAATGTTCTGGAAGCCCTGCTGTGTGAGCAACACTTAAGGCACTAGTGTTTATTTGTTGGTGTCTGGGAGGCCGACTGTAATCATGAATGTGGAAGACAGACAGACCTAAACCAAACTTAGCTCCTTTACTTTGTAGCTCTGGAACCTTGCATGAGATACTCTCTACAGCCCTGTTTCCTGTGAAGTTGCAATGTGAGCACTTGCCCTTAGAGATCCTATATGTCCAAATAAGAAACTGTAGGTGAAGTGTTCAGCATATACTGGATGTGCAGTAAATGGTGGTTTTTATTCTTTCAAATGTTTTGGGGTTGGTTAAGCAAGGAATTAGCTCCTCCCCATCCCAAGACGAAATTAGAACCAACAGGGAGTTGTAGGGGAGAAATTTTCATTTTATTCTTAGGAGTTGTTGTTTAGCCGTTAAGTTGTGTCTGACTCTTTGTGACCTCGTGGACTGTAGCCCGCCAGGTTCCTCTGTCCATGGGTTTCTCCAGGCAAGAATACTGGAGTGGGTTGTCATTTCCTTCTTCAGGTCATCTTACTGACCCGGGGATCAAACCCAGGTCTCCTACATTGGCAGGCGGATTCTTTACCACTGAGCCACCAGGGAAGCCCCACTAATAATTCAGTTGTTTATAAAATGCAGATGCCTCAAACATCTGGTCTCTGTCTAGAACTGCACACTTGTATGGCCAGTCTATACCGCAGGCATTTTAAACACAGCGGGGTCAAAGCCAAATTCTTGGGTTACATGCATTGCCTGCCTGGGTGTGTGCTAAGGTGCTTCAGTCATCATATGACCCTGGGCTCCTCTATCCATGGGATCTCCAAGCAAGAATACTGGAGGGGGTTGCCATGCCCTCCTCTAGGGGATCTTCTCAACCTGGGGATCGAACCCCTGTCTATTACATCTCCTGATTGGCAGGTGAGTTATTGACCACCAGCATCATCTAGGAAAGCCAAACCTGGTCAACCTTTAGCTTTTCTGTAACAGCAGCTTTACCACCTGCTCAGCTGTTCGAATCAAATGTCTTCGAGTTCTGGGCAAGTTTTCTTTCTCTTATTCCCCTCCCCCCCCGGCCCACCCCAAGTCACACCAAGTACTGAGGCTTTTTAACCCTGATCTCCCAATATACTGCAAATCCATCAGCTTCCATCCCCAAGGTCACTCTCACAACTTAAGCCATCAGAATATGCATGTGTGTGTGTGTGTGTGTATGTGTATGTATTTCTGATTTAACTTTGTAATTGTTTTCCTTGCTTCTATTCCTATTGCTTTGGATTCTGTTCTCTCCACATGAGCAATAAAGTCCCCTGTTTAAAACTGTTTAATTAAAATTTTGCTTCTTTAATTTTACTGTATGTTAATTTTGGTGAAAAACTTCTACAAGTGGAAATTTCTTTTTTTATAGATCACAAGGAAAAGCAAGACAAAAGTTTGATTGTCTTTTATTTACCATTTTTAAAATATTCATTTGGTTTTCTATCATCCTCCAAATGTGGCTAATGGGGTCCTTTTTTCCTTATCATTGTAAGTTTACAGATTTTAATGTATCTGTAGTGTTTTAATCCTTTGCATTACGATTCTCATTGATGTTCTAATTTTCCCATCCTTAATTGGCATTTCTTTTAAAAAATACCGTGTTCACGGATAGGAAGAATCAATATAATGAAAATGAGTATACTACCTAAAGCAATCTATAGATTCAATGCAATCCCTATCAAGCTACCAATTGTATTTTTCACAGAACTGGGACAAATAATTTCACAATTTGTATGGAAATACAAAAAACCTCAAATAGCCAAAGTAATCTTGAGAAAGAAGAATGGAACTGGAGGAATCAACCTGCCTGACTTCAGACTCTACTACAAAGCCACAGTCATCAAGACAGTATGGTACTGGTACAAAAACAGAAATATAGATCAGTGGAACTAAATAGAAAGCCCAGAGATAAATCCACATACCTATGGACACCTTATCTTTGACAAAGGAGACAAGAATATACAGTGGAGAAAGACAGTTTCTTTAACAAGTGGTGCTGGGAAAACTGGTCAACCACTTGTAAAAAAAAATGAAACTAGAACACTTTCTAACACCATACGCAAAAATAAACTCAAAATGAACTAAAGATCTAAATGTAACACCAGAAACTATAAAACTCCTAGAGGAAAACATAGGCAAAACACTCTCCCGACATAAACCACAGCAGGATCCTCTATGACCCACCTCCCAGAATATTGGAGATAAAAGCAAAAATAAACAAATGGGCCTAATTAAAATTAAAAGCTTCTGCACAACAAAGGAAACTATAAGCAAGGTGAAAAGACAGCCCTCGTATTGGGAGAAAATAATAGCAAACAAAGCAACAGACAAACAATTAATCTCTAAAATATACAAGCAACTCCTGCAACTCAATTCCAGAAAAATAAATGACCCAATCAAAAAATGGGCCAAAGAACTAAACAGACATTTCTCCAAAGAAGACATACAGATGGCTAACAAACACATGAAAAGATGCTCAACATCACTCATTATCAAAGAAATGAAAATCAAAACCAAAATGAGGTACCATTACACACCAATCAGGATGGCTGCTATCCAAAAGTCTACAAGCAGTAAATGCTGGAGAGGGTGTGGAGAAAAGGGAGCCCTCTTACACTGTTGGTGGGAATGTAAACTAGTACAGCTGCTATGGAGAACAGTGTGGAGATTTCTTTAAAAACTGGACATAGAACTGCCATATGACCTAGCAATCCCACTTCTGGGCATACACACTGAGGAAACCAGATCTGAAAGGGACCCGTGTACCCCAGTGTTCCTTGCAGCACTGTTTATAATAGCCAGTACATGGAAGCAACCTAGATGTCCATCAGCAGACAAATGGATAAGAAAGCTGTGGTACATATACACAATGGAATATTACTCAGCCCTTAAAAAGAATTCATTTGAATCAGTTCTAATGAGATGGATGAAACTGGAGCCCATTATACAGAGTGAAGTAAGCCAGAAAGATAAAGACCATTACAGTATACTAACACATATATGGAATTTAGAAAGATGGTAATGATAACCCTATATGTGAGACAGCAAAAGAGACACAGATGTATAGAACAGTCTTTTGGACTCTGTGGGAGAGGGTGAGGGTGGGATGCTTTGGGAGAATGGCATTGAAACCTGTAAATTATCATATGTGAAACAAATGGTTCAGGTTCGATGCATGAGACAGGGTGCTCGGGGCTAGTGCACTGGAATGACCCAGAGGGATGGGATGGGGAGGGAGGTGGGGGGGGGGCATTCAGGATGGGGAACAGATGTGCACCCATGGCTGATTCATGTCAATGTATGACAAAACCAATACAATATTGTAAAGTAAAAAAATAAATAAAACTGAGAAAAAAAAAGGAAAACATTTTTATTGGAGTACAGTTGCTTTAATAGGAGCTTCTCATTGTGCTTAGAAGAGAATCCACAATCCTCACCCCATCCTGCCAAGCCCAGCATTGATCGGCCTCTGCCCATGGTTCCAGTTTCACCTTCCAGCATCTTTGGTCCAGCCCACTCATTTCCTGTTATGCTGTTTATTTCATCTCTTCTTTTGCTAGACTGAGAAGATTCCCATTAGGTCCTTCATCTCAGCTCTTCCCTCTGTTTAGAACACTTTTCTCTCTGAATGCTTTTCTCTCACCTCCTTTAAGAAACCCTCCTTGATCCACTGATTTTTAGGAGCTATGCATTTGCCCTCACATTATTCCATTTCAATGATTTGAATTCCATTTATTACTATCTTATGATTTTCCTGTCCATTAGATTACTACCAGCACCTGTGGGAGTGCTTAAATATATGTATGTAATACATAGATGCATGAATAATGGAAGAGTGAGCCACAGCACAGCAGGTTGCTTGTTAATGAAAATATATAAATATATACAAGCGTGTTCTCTCTGGTGACTGTATATTAACAGATATTATAGAAAAGATTCCTGCCCTGAGTCAGAGGACCAACTAGATGAGCACTGGGTCATCTTCTAACTCTCATGTACTATGGTTTCATTCATAATTTCCATCTTCAACAGCTCAAAATTTAGCTGTGAAGAAATCAGTGATTTGCTTCATTTTTTTTTTTTTTGAAGAAATTTAAAAGGGAAGAAGGATGGAAGGAGAGAAGAGAAATGCCTTTAGGACAAGTATAAATTTGAAAATGGATGTGTTAATACAGATAGGTTAATGAGTGGGTTTTTTATGACTTTAGTTGCTAGACCTGAGATAAATATCACACAGCCTCCTGCACCAAAAGTTACGGATATTCATCCACACATAAGCTTCCACCATGTACATTTTTCTGACTGTGTCTGCCTCAGATGTTGGCATTTGTACTTTTCTATAAAAATCATCAAAAAAGCATAGATTCCTTCTCTTCTCTGGACTTCATCTGTTCCTCGTTTCAACTGTATAAATATTATTTGCATGTCCTGGGTTTCTGACCCCTACCAGTGGAGACCAAATCGATTACCCATGAGCCGCTCAATTTGCAATCATTTAAAATTCCAGGCTCTATCTGGCGCAGATGACGAACAATGGAAACTTGTCATGGTGCTCTGTCTTGGTTTCTTTCTTTCCTTTCATTTCTTTTTTGATTTTTTCCCTTATCATCCTTCCCAGTGTTCTGCCTTTTTCTTTCCTGCATGCCCCCTGCACTCCTTAGGGCAACTCCCATCCCCTTTCACTCACCATCTCGTTTTTGGTCATCAAATGAAAGCATTTAGTGACCTTCATATCCTCAAGGTCAGTTCACCCAAGTCTGCTGGAGGCAGGTGTCCCTGCATCAGGGAGGCAGAGGGGGCCGAGGGCAGATCCTGGCCCCGAGCTGCCTGTGGCTGGCCCACCAGGTGGTGACATGGCTCACTCGGGGCCCCGCACAGCTCCACGCGCGGCCTGGTCTGTGTTTAATCTACTCCGACCACAGAGCAAATGTTTTAAATAAAGTCTCTGCATGAGTGAGTCACTACTCTTCTGGCTTTTATATGACATACCGAGGAGTGATGGTTTACTTTGCCTGAGTAACAAAATTAATACAAGAGAAACATTTTTGTTATGTGGTATCTTTAGAAAAAAAAAATACAGAAAAGAAGAAAGAAGAGACATATGGGCCTGAGCAGTGAGATTTGGATGAAAAAGTTCCACTTGACACACGGGAAATAATGAAAAAAAATGTAGTAAATTTTTTTTTTTTTTTGGCAGGGGAGGGTAAAAAAGTATCAAGACGAAGAAGTAGAAAAAAAAACGCTACACTTTCACTAAAAAGCTGCAGTGCCTCTAATAATGTCCCTTATGTCATTTAAAGTCATAATGTCCAAGAAGCACCATCTATTATATTATCGCTTGTGAAAGAGATGTTTTGTATTTAAAACCTTGTCAGTTTCCAGGGTGTGTGTGCATTCGTTGCAGTCTGTTACAGTAGAGGAACGTATTGGTGTTTTCTCGTCTTTCCTTAGGGAGCTGGTTTAGGGGTAAACGCAGGCAGTGGTGGTTGCTCTTCTCTGACTTGGAGAAAGTTTTTGTGCTATTTTGTTTGACCTGAAATGGCCAACTTCTGTAATATCAGCTCGGTTTTCATGCCTTCTGAAGTCCAAACCAAATATTCTCCATCCAATGAATGGAGTGTACCTTGAAGACACTCAAAGGTGTTTGGGGTGCCTGAGTGATTAAGTTCACTTACAAATGAGCATTGTGGTGTGTGGGCTAGTCTGTGTATCAGTTTCATTTTTCTGTGAACGGATTCTGATTCTAAAATGGAAGGGAATTTGTTTTAGTCCCAATCTCACCTTCATCCAAGGAAGACACAACTGATGAAAAAAAAAAAAAAAAAAAAAGATGTCTTTACCCAGCTCAGCAAGTTGTGCAAGGAAAGAGAAGCCCAGTATGAAATGGCAGATGCAGGGAAGATCAAAGAAACCCATGGAGCTTGGCCTTCGAGCGAGGATGGGCTCAGATTGCATCCCGTCTCTGCAGCTGGGAGTCGGCTCTCACCCTGCCAGTCACCTTATCGGGGTCCCTGCAGGCAGGTGGCTTCCCTCTGGGAGATTCATCGCCCTCATCTCAGAGTGAGACCCGCATGCCTGCCTGCTTCCACACAGTAGGAAGAATTGAGAGCATGTCTGCAGAATAGTAGCATGTTGGTGGCTTGTAATCAACACTCATCTAACGATTCCACAAATGTTGGTTTCATTATAAAGTATTTGCTGAGAGCATCTCTCAAGGCCCCTTTCTCTTTCCTCCACCTGGTGTGATGTTTACACAAACATCGATTATTTGTCCACATAATAGCATTGAAAAAGTCTAAGTTTAAAAGCAACGTCAGTCACAATAGCACCATTTTTAAGTTGCACATAATGACTTCTATTTGTTCATTTTTTTTGTGTGTGTGTCTGAGCCTGCCGTGACTCAAGCTTGATAAGTAATTGACTGGGCCTGAGTACAACACATTTGGAAAGGAACTTTAACTAAGAATATAGGATTAAGTTTGGACTGGAATTGTGAGCATGACAGTCAGTTTCAGGGACAGACAAGGGTGCCCACTCTCACCACTACTCTTCAACATAGTGTTGGAAGTGTTGGCCACAGCAATCAGGGCAGAAAAAGAAGTAAAAGGAATCCAGATAGGAAAAGAAGAAGTGAAACTCTCGCTGTTTGCAGATGGCATGATCCTCTACACAGAAAACCCTAAAGACTCGACCAGAAAATTACTAGAGCTAATCAACAAATATAGTAAAGTGGCAGGATATAAAATTAACACACAGAAATCCCTTGCATTCCTATACACTAACAATGAAACAACAGAAAGAGAAATTAAGGAAACAGTACCATTCACTATTGCAACAAAAAGAATAAAATACTTAGGAGTATATCTACCTAAAGAAACAAAAGACCTATACATAGAAAACTATAAAACACGGATGAAAGAAATCAAAGAGGACACAAACAGATGTAGAAACATACTGTGTTCATGGATTGGAAGAATCAATATTGTCAAAACGCTATACAACCCAAAAGCAATCTATAGATGAAGTGCAATCCCTATCAAGCTACCAACGGTATTTTTCACAGAACTAGAACAAATAATTTCACAATTTGTATGGAAATACAAAAAACCTCGAATAGCCAAAGCAATCTTGAGAAAGAAGAAATGGAACTGGAGGAATCAACCTGCCTGACTTCAGACTCTACTACAAAGCCACAGTCATCAAGACAGTATGGTACTGGCACAAAGGCAGAAATATAGATCAATGGAACAGAATAGAAAGCTCAGAGATAAATCCACGAACCTATGGACACCTTATCTTTGACAAAGGAGGCAAGGATATACAGTGGAAAAAAGACAACCTCTTTAACAAGTGGTGCTGGTAAAACTGGTCAACCACTTGTAAAAGAATGAAACTAGAACACTTTCTAACACCATACACAAAAATAAATTCAAAATGGATTAAAGATCTAAATGTAAGACCAGAAACTATAAAACTCCTAGAGTAGAACATAGGCAAAACACTCTCATCTCATAAATCACAGCAGGATCCTCTATGACCCACCGGCCAGAATATTGGAAATAAAAGCAAAAATAAACAAATGGGGCCTAATGAAACTTAAAAGTTTTTGCACAACAAAGGAAACTATAAGCAAGGTGAAAAGACAGCCCTCGTATTGGGAGAAAATAATAGCAAATGAAGCAACAGACAAAGGATTAATCTCAAAAATATACAAGCAACTCCTCCAGCTCAACTCCAGAAAAATAAATGACCCAATCAAAAAATGGGCCAAAGAACTAAACAAACATTTCTCTAAAGAAGACATACAGATGGCTAACAAACACATGAAAAGATGCTCAACATCACTCATTATCAGAGAAGAAAATCAAAACTACAATGAGGTACCATTACACACCAGTCAGGATGGCTGCTATCCAAAAGTCTACAAGCAATAAATGCTGGAGAGGGTGTGGAGAAAAGGGAACCCTCTTACACTGTTGGTGGGAATGCAAACTAGTACAGCCACTATGGAGAACAGTGTGGATATGCCTTAAAAAACTGGAAATAGAACTGCCATATGACCCAGCAATCCCACTCCTGGGCATACACACCGAGGAAACCAGATCTGAAAGAGACACGTGCACCTCACTAGTCATTTTTCATAAGAGGCAATGCAGCACAATTGACCTTGAACAGCACACATTGGAACTGTTTGTGGGTCCACTCAGACTTGCAGTTTTTTTGGTAGTGAATACCATGGTGCTACAACATCATGGTTGAATCTGCAGATGTGGAGTCCTAGACATGGATGAACTGGGTATATACCGATGGCTGGCCATGGATTGGATGAACTGGGTATGTACAGATGGCTGACTGTGTATTGGATGAACTGGGTACATACAGACGGCTGACTGTGGATTGATGAACTGGGTACAGACAGAGGCTGGCTGACTGTGGATTGATGAATTGGGTACATACAGACGCCTGACTGAGGATTGGATGAACTGGGTACATACAGACAGCTGACTGGATTGATGAACTTGGTACATACAGACAGCTGGCTGAGTGTGGATGGATGAACTGGGTATGTACAGATGGCTGACTGTGGATTGATGAACTGGGTACATATAGATGGCTGACTATGGATTGACGAGCTAGGTATATACAGACGGCTGACTGTGGATTGTTGAACTGGATTTATACAGACAGCTGACTGGATTGTTGAACTGGGTACATAGAGATGGCTGACTGTGGATTGATGAACTGGGTACATAGAGATGGCTGATTGTTGACTGATCATGCTTGAACTTTAAACTGGGTGGGGAGGGTTGACACCCCTAACTCCATGATTTTCAAGTGTCAGTGTACTTTTGAAGGTAAATTTAAAGTCAGACACTTAAGTCTAGGAAGGCAGTCCAGTGCTCTCGGCAAAAACTGAATTCATGACCCAGAGTAGAGATTTTCAGATGGTCTTCCATGGAGCCCTAAGCTTTTATACTGCCTTAGGGTTGAGGGTATGTCTCTGTGTGTGTGTTGGTCTTGTGTGTGTGTTTGTGTGTGTGTATGTATATGTGTCTGTGTGTCTGTCTTTCTGTGTGTGCATGTGTGTGTGTGTGTATGTATGTGTCTGTGTGTGTGTATCTTTGTGTGTGTGTGTCTTTGTGTGTCTGTGTGTGTCTGTGTGCATGTATCTTTGTGTGTGTGTATCTTTGTGTGTGTCTGTGTGTGTGTTGGGGACTGGAAAGCCTGCCTGCCCTCTTTTCTCCCCCACCATCTCAGTCACAGCAGTTTCATTTTATTTGTATTGGTAAGATTTTTCTCCAGAACAGTCTCAGGGCTAAAAATAATTATGGAAACCGCTGAGCCGTTAAACAAAGACAAGCCCCGCACAGCGACAGACCCTCAGGACAGGCGGCCGGTAGCCGGCGGGGTCTGCTCCAGGGCCCAGTGCTGGCCAGCACACAGGCGTTTTTCCATTACCTTTCAAGGGTAATTTGGGCCTTGAGGACGGGATCCGTAACTGCTGACGGACAAGAGGACTGCTCGGGAGTTCAGTTGTTGATAGGAAAATTACAGGGAACGAGTCGGCAACGTCATTGAGGCAAGAACACATCTTGTGTTAAATTGGGCTGTAAAGGTCTGAACCATAACCAGCGGACATCTGATCCAGTCAACTCTGGCCTGGAAACAGCTGTGGTCTCAGGATCCAGGGAGGGGCCAAGATGATCTGCAGGGGTGGGGGTCCCCGCTTGCTGCCCTTCAAGAGGTGGGTGTTGGAACGTTACACGTGCATCACCTGGGCAGTTTGTTTAAAATGCAGGTCGTCTGTTCCAACACCAGCTCGCTGCAGCTGGCTCTCAGGCTGAGATCCAGAACCTTGCTCTTTTTAACAAAATGTGTGTCCTGGGGAATCTGATAGCCTCTAGTGTGTCAGGACAACCTGCCAAGTTTCTCAGAATTTCCTGTTGCTAAGAATCACGCGTGGTCCTGTTAAACACTCAGCTCTTCAGACCTGTTCCCCAGAGAAGCCTGGATGAGACTGAAGAATAGTCGGTTTATAATATTGTGTGAGTTTCAGATGTACAGCAAAGTGATTCAGTTATGCATATGTATATCTGAGATTATTTTCCATTTTCCATTATTACAAGGTGACTGAATACAGTTCCCCGGGGTATACAGTAAACCCTTACTGCTTTGTTTTGCGTACAGTCGCTTGTGTCTGTTAATTTATTGTTCCCTTCTCTCCCCTCCGGTCACCATGTTTGTGAGTCTGTTTCTGTTTCACAATATATAGATTCATTTGTGTTATTTTTTAGATCCCACGTATAAGTGATATCATATATTTGTCTTTGACTTCACTTAGTTTGGTATTCTCTGGGTCCATCCATATTACTAAAAATGGCAATATTTCATTCTTTTTTTTTATTTTGCCAGTTTATTTTTATCATAGATACTAGTAGTGGGGAATATTGAGGTAAGAGTTGAGTTTGTGGAATTTCTGGCTTTTGTTGAAGAGCTATTGTAATGTTACAGAAAACTCCCAAGGAATATTTAAAAAAATCATTTTCGTGTTTCCTTCCTCTCATGGGGAATGGTTTTATGAAAGTGTCATTGTAAACAGTTTCATGAGATTGGAACAGATGTCATGTGCGACAAGAAGCCCTATTTTTGGTGAACTGACAAGGGGGCCTATTTGTCATTATCTGCGTGAATGTGACATGGGATTGCAGATTAAATCAGCTGACATCAGATGCCATTGCTTTCCATGTTTGCTCAGAAAACCACTTATTAACCTCAGTGGATGCTTCCTTTAGGTGTAACTCATATATGTTAAATGTCTTTTTTTTTTTTTTTTGCATTTTTACACTTTATTCCCAGACAACGAAGTAGGAACCACAAAATTACAGCAGAGTTAATTTTGGCATCTTCATAAAGGCAAAGAAATGAATTGGGTCTCTGGAGAGCATTTTCTCTCTGTTTCTATGGAGTGAACTTGTTTTTTCCAGTCAGTGGATTTGTTGACTTTCCTTTTGTGTTGGAGTGCAGTTGATGTCCAGTGGGCAGTTAGGCCCAGGTGTGCAGCAGAGTGATTTAAGTATGCATATACATGTGTCTACTCTCCGTGTGAGCTCAGGCTTTCAGATTCCACATGTAAGAGAGATCATGAGGCAAGCTCATGAGGCTGAGTGTGTTTGGGAACAGCAGAACTGCATTTTGGGGTGAGCAGATGGTAGCAAACTACAGTGAGCTTGATGAAGGCTTGGGGTAGGTTGTATTTACAGGCAGAGGACGTAAAGCGAGAGCAGTTCGGGAGCAGTTCTGTTAGTCAGTTAAAATCAACAAGAGACAGAGGCCGGGCTTGAAAGCTTTCTGAGCAGATGGTCAGTCCCGTCACACAAGCGAAGCTTAGTGCAACCTTCTTGGTGAGACCTGTTCCAGCTGGGGCGCTTTCCATTTGTGCCTCTGGCGAAAACTCCCAAGGGTAATACAAGACCACCTTTGATCAATATCCTGCCGTCCGAGTCCCTTAGTCTTTAAGTTTGGTCTTCCTGAGTCTCTAGTTCACTCTCTGGTTCTCTTTTAGATTGAAATTCTTTCACGCTAGTATGTCTTCTTGTGAGCAGGACCGAATTCAGAGCAACCTATGATGTCATCTTGATGGTGTCACCCCTAGGGAGGAATTTCATGTTGTGGCTCCTGGGAGGGCCCCAAAAACAAGCATGAGGGCTGGACAGAAGGTTCCTGAAAGTGTCCCTCTCCTCACAGAGCAGCAGGTGGGGACAGGAAGTGCAGGTAGAAGGTGACGTGAGGCCATATGATCTCCCAGAGCTCTGAACAAGCGCGTGGATTGAGTGCCTGCCTGTAGGCCTCTCAGCAGGGAACCGGCAGCCAGTGCCGCTGGAGAGGGTTGAAAACATGATGCTGGGTCTGGGCCCTCACTGCCTGACCTGGGAGCTATTTGGACAGTGACAGACAAGTGGCCACTCAGGAGCCAGGAGTGAAACCAGGTGAAGTCTGGGCTTGCCTGTGGTGACAGTGTTCTGGGGCAAAGAAGGAAGCCAGGATTTAGTTTGGGGCCGTCAGAGAATGGGCTTCCCTGGTGGTTCAGTGATATAGAATCCTCCTGCCAATGCAGGAGACATGGGTTTGATCCCTGGGTTGGGAGGATCCCCTAGAGAAGGAAATGGAACCCACTGCAGTATTCTTGCCTGGGAAATCCCATGGACAGAGGAGCCTGGTGGTCTACAGTCCATGGGGTTGCAAAGAGTTGGACATGGCTGAGTGATTGAGCAACAACAGCATGAGAGAATAGAGATTTAGGGTTTCTCACTTTCCTGAGTGACTTTCATCCTTCGAAGAAATCTGGCTGGGTTAGAAGCCTAGAAACAGGTAGGTTGGGGCATATGCTGTGGGGATGGGGACAGGTCAGAGTGCTGTATTCAGGTAGAGACCCTTCGACCCTGGGCACTCAGTTTCCACCCTAGACAAAGAGGGCCATAGAAGTCCTCTTCTGATACAAGCAGGGAATTTTCAGAATTCCTTTATCATTTTCCACTGTAGTACATTGGGCTTGACCTTATTTCTTCTTGATCCCTGCTACCAAACTCCAGCAGTTCATAATCTTTCTGGAGCAGGTGGAATTTGTTTCACATGGCTGGTTTTGCACTGTACTTCCTCTAGAGACTGTTGTGAAAGCTTTACTTCTCTTCTACAGAATATGGGTGCTTGCTGTGATGTCCTTGGCTGCAAAAATTAGATGAGTCTTTATCTCAGTAGAATATTAGCTTTTCCATAGAAATTATAAATTTAAATTATGCACCATGAAAGGGAGTAGAGAAGCTGAGAAAATTGAATGAGAAAAGAGTCTATGTTCAAGTGTCCTATTTAATAGTTTAAAGTGCGCACTAATTTAAGAATCTAGGATTTTGGAATTGGTCATCTCTAATGAAATTTCAGTATTTGGGATAAAGGGGCTGAGGATTAGAGGTGGACTGAAATGGGCTGTCACGTTGCCACAACTTTAGTAGATAGAAAAGCTTTAATAACTTTGTTTATAACTTTTGCTTGAGGATAGTTCAAAGAAAAGGCTCCACCCCACCCCCGTTCTATTCTGTCTTTATTTTCTTAGTCCTTTGGCAGAAAAGAAAACCAAGAAATCCGAAAATAGACGTGGCAGGTTTGGAGTGATGGGGAGCAGGTCTTTAACTGTGACTGCATGACTCCACACGTTTGCACTTAATTCTAGGAGAGTGTTTCTTTGGCCATGGTCCAGTCTGAATCAAATGGCCCCTTTTTCAGCTACTGAATGTAGGGAAATCTGCATGCAAGTGACCTCAAGCGGTCTATGATAAACGGTGGTGCTGATGGCTTATCAACGCCACAGCAGGAAAAAGTGTTACTGATGAGTAAGGCGTTGGGCTTGTTGAAGGCATCTAAATTGGCCCCGACACATGGTTAGTGGCAGATAAGATATGATCAGAAGGTGCTGACTCCAGTGCCTTGGAATTTTTTGAAGCAAATTTTGGGTTCAAAGGAAAAACAAGCAAACAGGAAAATGAACATGTAGTAGAACAAGAACAAAGGAGAATTCATACCCAAAATGAAAGGAAAATGAGTCAAAGAGATGAGTGTGGGTGTTGATTAGTTTATTCTGACTTTACAGATGGTTGTTTTATATCGGCATCGTGCATGGTGTGATCTCATTGCCTTAGGATCCCACAAGTGGAATCTCAGAATTCACTAGAACATGTTTTCCCTCCCAGGAGACCTTGGTTAACTCTACTTACTCAGACCTTATTTAAAACATGTCCATCCTGTAGGTAATGACTAAACGTAGTATGAAGACATCTTACACATCTGACTAAAAGCTCGATGGAAAAATAGGTTAAGAATACAGACATTTGGCAATTGAATGTAGAAATCATTATTGAAATATGAAAACAGAAGTTCACTCTGACAATTTTAAATGAAAATAACTTGACAATAGCATTATTTTTAAACCTCTGAAAGTAGCAAGTAAAAATGAGAAGAATATGTTTTGTGATGATAACCTGTGGTCTTGTAAATTGCTATAATTTTCTTTTAAAAAATTGTTTTTCACGTGGACCATTTAAAAAGTCTTTATTCACTTTGTTACAATATTGCTTCTGTTTTATGTTTTGGCTTTTGGGCTGGGAGGCACGTGGGATCTGGGATCTTAGTTTTGAACCTGCACCTCCTGCATTGGAGGGTGAAGTTCTAACCACTGGGCAGCCAGGGAGGCCTTTTGTGTAACTTTCTAAAGACCAGCTTGGCGACACTATGTTCATTCAGAGACTTGTCTTTGCATGATCTGACCCATCCTAAAACATGAACTTGATTGTGATTTTTCTGGAATATGATCTGCTGTTGGTTTAGCCTGAAAGCAGGGTCAGTAGATATTTTTTCATCAAAGGGATAGATGATGAATATTTAGGGTTTGTGCACCACACAGTCCCTGTCTCACTCACTCAACTCCGCCTCCAGCATAGAAGCGGCCATGTCGCTGAGCCGCACTCGGCCCTGTCTGACTCCTGCGGCCCCACGGACTGCAGCCCGCCAGGCCCCTCTGTCCGTGGGGCTTCCCAGGCAAGAACACTGGAGTGGGTTGCCATCTCCTCCTCCAGGGGATCTTCCCAGTCCAGGGATTGAACCTGTGTCTCCAACATTGGCAGCTGGATTCTCTACCACTGAGCCTCACCTGGGAAGCACCTCCCCCCAAAAAAACAGTCATAGAAAGTAACTTAAATACACAAGCATGACTGTTTTCCAATCAAAATTTATTTATAAACACTGATATTTCAATTTCACACAATTTTCTCATCTTCCTAATATTATTACCCTTATAATATTTTCCAACTTAATAGTATAAAGCCCATTCTTAGGTCATTGGTGGTTCCAGGAGAGGTGGTGAGCTATGTTTGGCTATCTGGCTCTGATTTATTGATTAATTTTTTAAAAATTAATTAATTTATTTTACTTTACAACATTGTGCTGGTTTTGACATACATTGACTTGAATCAGCCACGGGTTTACATGTGTCCCCATCCTGAACCCCCCTCCCACCTCCCTCCCCCTCCCATCCCTCTGGGTCATCCCAGTGCACCAGCCCCGAGCATCCTGTATCATGCATCGAACCTGGACTGGCAATTCGCTTCACATATGATAATTTACATGTTTCAATGCCATTCTCCCATATCATCCTGCCCTCGCCCTCTCCCACAGAGTCCAAAAGGCTGTTTTATACATCTGTGTCTCTCTTGCTATCTCACATATAGGTTTATCCTTACCATCTTTATAATTTCCATATATATGTGTTAGTATACTGTATTGGTGTTTTTCTTTCTGACTTACTTCACTCTGTATATTAGGCTCCAGTTTAAACACCTATGACTTAAGACATAAAAGCTCAAAACCCCCAAAATTTTACTGTAGTCTAATAAGTGTACAACAATAGTCTGCTTAAAAAATGTACCTTAATTCAAAATACTTAATTGCTAAAGAAAGCTAGGCATCATCTGAGCATTCAGTGAGTCATAATTGTTTTGTTGGTGGAGAGTTTTAGCTCGATGTGGATGGCTGCTGACTGATCAGGATGGGGACTGCTGAAGCCAACCGTGACGTCTGCTGCCCTGATTGACTTCTTCTTCCACTAGTGATTTCTCTGTAGTGGGCAATGTTGTTTGATCGCATTTTACCCACAGGAGCCCTTCTTTCAAAATTGGAGTCAGTCCTCTCAAACCCTGCTGCTGCTGTATCAACTAAATTATGCAGTGTTCTTAATTCTTCATTGTCAGTTCAACAACCTTCACAGCCTCTTCACCAGGAGTAGATCCCAGCTTGGGAAGACACTTTCTTTGCTCGTCCATAAGAAGCACCGCCTCGTCTGTTAAAGTTTTATCACGACATTCAAGTGTCGCAGTCACATCTTTGGCTCCACTTCTAATCCCGGTTCCCTTGCTGTCTCCCCCACGTCTACAGGTGTCTCCTCCCCTGAAGCCTTGACCCCTCAGAGTCGCCTGAGAGAGCTGGAATCAACTTCTTCCAAACTCCCGTTAATGCTGATATTCTGACCTCTCCCCGTGAATTACAGTGTCCTTCGTGGTGTCTAGAATGCTGAATCCTTGCCAGAAGGTTTTCAGTTCACTTTGCCCAGATCCAGCCGAGGAATCACTGTCAATGGCAGCTAGACCTTGCTAAGTGTATTTCTTAAAAAAGTAAGACTTGAAAGTCAAAATTACCCCTTACACCAGGGGCTGCAGAATGGATATTATGTGAGCAGGCCTGAAAACCTCAGGATCGCCTTGTCCAGCCCCGTCAGAACCCTTGGATGACTGGGTGCATGGTCCATGAGCATTAATATTTTAAGGAGGGTCTTTTCTTTTTTCTCCTGAGTAGTAGGTCCCAACGGTGGGCTTGAAATACTCGTGAACTGTGCTGTTGACGGATGTGCTGTCATCCCGGCTTCGTGGTCCCACCTGCAGAGCACGGAGGGGACCGGGCATGATTCTCCAGGGCCCTGGGCTGTCTGGAATGGCAAGTGAGCGCTGGCTTCAACTTCAAGTCACCAACTGCTTTGGCCCCTAATGGAAGTAGTCAGCCTGTCCTTTGAAGCTTTAAAGCCAGGCATTGACCTCACTCTATAGAAAACCCTAGATGGCGTCTTCCAAAATAAGGCTGTTTCTCCTACACCACAGTTTCTTTGTTTAGTGTGGTCACCTTCAGCGGGCTTCCCTGGGATCACAGTGGTAAAGAATCTGCCTGCCAGTGCGGGAGATGTGAGAGACGCGGGCTTGATCCCTGGGCTGGAAGGTCCCCTGGAGAAGGAAATGGCAGCCCACCCCAGTATCCTTGCCTGGAGAATCCCATGGACAGACGAGCCTGGCGGGCTACCGTCCATGGGGTCTCAGAGTCAGACACGACTGAGGGACTAACACAAATTAGTAAATAAGCAAATAAAAAGCAGACAGTGTAACAGCACCCTCTTCTTGTAAAAGCAGACCGTCCGTCATCTCAGCTAGATCTTGGATCTGCTGCAGCCGCTGCAGAGCACCTGCCGCTTCTCCTGGATGTTGCGGAAGCGGCTGTTTTCCTCCGGCCTCATGGACCAGCCTCTGCTAAGCGCCAGGCTTTTCGTCTGCAGCTTCCTACTGTCTCTCAGCCTTAAAGGAGGTGAACAGAGTTAGGGCTTTGCTCTGGCTGAGGCTTAGCTTTAAGGGAATCTTGCACTGGGTTTGATCTTCTAACCAGACACTAAGACTTTCTGCGTGTCGGCAAAAAGGCTCTTTTGCTTTCTTATCACTTGTGTGCTCACTGGAACAGCACTTTTGTTTTCCTTCAAGGACTTTTCTTTTGCATTCACAACTTGGCTGACTGCGTGGAGCAAGAGGCCTGGCTTAAAGCCCGTCTCAGCTTCAGACATCTTTTTCTCACTAAGCTCAGTCATCACTAGCTTTTGATTTAAAGTGAGAGACTCGAGACTCTTCCTTCCTCTTAAATACTTAGAAGCCCTGGTAGGGCTGCTCATTGGTCTAATTTCAATATTAGGGAACAGGGAGGCCTGGGCACAGGGGGAGAGGCGGGTCTGATCAGCTGATGGAGCAGTCGGAACACACACAGCATTTATCCGTGAAGTCCTCTGTTTTTCATGGGTGGAATTCATGGTGTCCCAAAACATTTGAAGTGGTGACATCAAAGATGTCACCAAAGTGAATAAAATACCTATAAAAAATTTGGACATATTGGGAATACTACCAAAATGTGACACACAGCCAGGGCGTGACCAAATGCTGTTGGAACAATGCAGCCGATAGACTTGCTCAAGGCAGGGTTGTCATAAATCTTCAATTTGTAGAACCATGCAGTATCTACAAAGCACAGTAAAATGAGGTCTTCTCGTGTCATCAGATATCCAGCATTCAACGTTCCAGTCATCTCATAAAAGTTAAACACGGGTGTGTTTGTATTTTTAATTTTTAAAAAATTGTTTATTTGAACTGGGATCCGACTGATTTCCACATATGACAAATAGCTTCTGATTCATAGGTGCCCCCATTCTTCCTCACCCTGTCTCTCTCTTTCTTTACTTATAATTTATTTATTGAATAGGCTGGATCACTTGTCCAGAGTCTGGCTTTGGCTGGTTGCACCCCAGGGTGGCCCTGCCTTCTAAGTTTCCTATAAGTTGATAACTCTGTGTGGAGGCTTGATAAGGTCAACCTGAGAGTAAATTGTAGGGAGGGCAAGGAAGACTTGCGGGTGCTTTGTTGTCTTTTGAAGGGAGGCTTGTTTTCTCCCTTTTTATGATTTTACAGATACTGTTGTTAGTAACCTAGATTCATTAACTAAGTTGTTCAGTCACTAAGTTGAGTCTGACTCTTTGCAACCCCATGGACTGTAGCCCACCAGGCTCCTCTGTCCATGGACTACTCCAGGCAAGAATACTGAGGTGGGTTGCTCTTCCCTTCTCCAGGGGATCTTCCTGACCCAGGGATCAAACCCATGTCTCCTGTGTCACCTGGATTGGCAGGCAAATTTTTTATCCCTGAGCCACTAGGGAAGCCCAGACTCGTTAATTAGCATTTCCAAAATTGTTATAGTCTAATTCTAGCAACTTTTTTCATTGGCTAGAGACTTCTGTTTAAAAAAATGTCTTCTCAATTACAACTTTTCTCCCAAGTGGTACACTTTATGTAGGAAAGTCAGGGCGAATGCTTCATTCCCCCTCTATATTTACTACTTTTTAATTAATGAGTTCATAAACATCTGTGATCAGTTAGTGTGATTATTTATTTGGGGAGGGCCACTGTGATTCATAGATTATATATACATGCATACATGTACACATGCATACACGCACGAAACCTACACTCTTAGAATCTTTCAGTCCATTATG
Organism: Hydropotes inermis; assembly: GCA_020226075.1. Classification (NCBI taxonomy): domain Eukaryota; kingdom Metazoa; phylum Chordata; class Mammalia; order Artiodactyla; family Cervidae; genus Hydropotes; species Hydropotes inermis. Next base: position 59,547,734 of record CM035286.1, on the reverse strand, counting down.
GTAACTTTTCCTATCACTGCTCAGAGTATCCCACTTTGATGGGAACAGTGGGCTGAGCTTCTTCAGGTTGGTTCCTGAGCCCTTTTGTAAGAGGCCTGTAGTCCTTGCTAGGGTCCTTGTCATACAGGGATTTCAGCCTCTCCTGTACACTTCCAGTTTCAAATCTGTAATCAGTCATTTTTTCAAGAAGCCCTGGTTCTTTTAAGAAGGAAAAAATACTTGGACACCACTGTCTAATCTGCAGGGGTCGTCACTGGTACTGAGACAGCTTTCTCAGTGGGACGATACTAGGCAATATGTAGATATGTTTTAAAAATAAAAAAAAAAAAAGGTGAGTTTTTATTGATGCTTCCAGTTCCACTTCAAGGATGTTTAAGGTTTGTACTAAACCTATTTTTATATCAGATCTCAATCTTCTTTCTCTTACCCTAGAATCCCAGTTTTCAACAACACTAGGAATTTCATTTACTTTTTATTTTTCTTTTAAAAAATTTCATTGTAATGTAGTTGCTTTACAATGAGGAATTTTAGAGTGAACATATCCTGTTAACACTCCGTGGTTTTATGTTTCTTGCCCTCCCAACATTCTAGGAATAACAATGTCACACTGCTGCCAAATGTGTGATTACAGAAGAGACTGTGCAACTTGTTTGGGTTGCTTTCTTTGTCTTGAGCACATTCAGAGGACACCCTCCAGAAGCATGCAGACAGATTATTGTGCTTTAAAGTTGCATAGAATGGTTAGATTCCTCTCTGTGTGATGATGCTACCACCTAGATACATATTTAAACCGTTTACTTTTGGTTTTGGCACTGCATTTTGAAAATAATATCTAGGTTTTATAATTATCTGAAGCATTTACATAGTTTCAAAAGGAAATACCCAGAACAATGTAGATTCAAGGAAGGCTAAACTCATCTATACACAATTCTACCATTGTTTTTAAAAAATAAGCAGATATATATTTGTCATATATTTATTATGTCGTTGTTCAGTCACTACATCACCACAGGTGTCATGGACCAAACATAAAACAGAGGTAATATTGTAACAAAATCAATACTTAACAGAATGGTCTACATCAAGAAAAAAATCTTTCAAAAAAAAAAAAAAACCAAATATCAACTGCATGATAATCAAACTTGTCCCAAGAAAGTGACTATTCGTGAACTATGTCATGGCTTAGTTCGGAATAATATTTACCCAGCAATAATGATATCATGATTAAGTACTAATGTAACAAATTTTGATATAAGTGAGTTTGGAGTCTGACTGGAAGGCAAGACTGTATGGAGACTAGATGTAAAAGAGATGTGGTAAATGAGTTACAGCTTAGGATTTACAGCAAGAAGTCCACAGGTAATATTCTAAAACGGAACAATTAAGAAATGGTAGTATTTGTTGCTTAGGTTTTGGAGAGGACATGTCCAAAGAAACATCTAAGAGAGTAGAAAGTAATTGTTTCAGGGAGATGGGAATAGAGTGTATGGAAGAAAAGTGCCAATTTTCAAAGAAAGTTCATAGAAGCATTTGACTCTGAAACTCTTTAACTGTATGGCATTGATGTGTTACCTTTCTTAAAGAGCAGCTGGGGCAAGAACCAGAAGTGGAAAGGGCCACGTGGTGGCAGGGTGACCGTCAGTGCCGTGGTTCATTATCGTGTCAGCAACGTTGCTGTTGAGCCTCTCAGTCGTGTCAGACTCTCTGCAGCCGTGCCAGGCTCCTCTGTCCATGGGCTTCTCCAGGCAAGAACACGGGAGGGCATTGCCATCTCCTCCAGGGGATCTTCCAGACTCAGGGACTGAACCTACCGCTCCTGAATTGCAGGCCGATTCTTTACCATCTGAGCCTTCAGGGAAACCTATCAACATTAACAAATTATTTTTTTTGTAGAGACTGGGAGTAGAAACAGTTAGACGTATAACCCCAGCTAGAATAAATAACAAGTCAAATGATGTCTTAATTGAGCAAATATTGATGGGTTCCTAAAACCAAGAAAATGTATGCTATTTCCAAATGGAATTCCTATTTAAATGAAATGACCTTCTTCTCTCAACCGCTAATTAAATGAGAACCCCAGGGAGAGAATGAAGAGCTGTGAACTGTGAGTACATCTTAAAAGTGAAAATACTGTCCTCTGGGGTAATGTATTAACACCTTCAATTTGCCAAAGAATCAGCAATAATGGTCAATTCGTTGCTCTCAGGGAAATCATATGACTGCTGAAATGTGTAAAGAGAGCATCTAGAATTCCAAAACCCATTGTTTCTTTTGGAGAGGGGCAGGGATCATTGGCTGAGGTCGTCAGTTACCTTCCAACGATACCCCCTTGGAATTCACAGTGTCATTATTATCTTTGGGATTTGGGGGCCTGGAGGGATGGTGAGAAGGAAAAAAGCATAGACCAGTATAAACCTCATTCAAACCACTAATTTTTAAACATATTATATCTAAAATTTTGCAGCTTGGATAGATTTTCCCCCTCAATTCCCCTTTTCCCATTTATTGCAAAGCATGATAAAACTGAAAATGAGCTGGATGTGGAAAAACTGTGTGTGTATATGAGTTCCTGAGTTTTGAAATGTGTATATTGAGTTTCTATATACTCACAAGTGCAGGAGGGACTAATCTGAGGTCCCAAGGGTTGAATTTATCACTGGTGTTTCTTGATATTTGAACATAGAAGATGGAGCTGAGATGAGTTCTATACTAGCTAGGCTATCCTGTGGTCTCTCTTCCTGCTTTCAAACTATTTTGGCTCCATCATCTATATTAAATATTAAAATGAATGATCTGGGAATGAATGCTTATTTAATTTTTTATTTCTTTATTTTGATAGCTCTTTTTCTTCCAATTTTATTGAGATATAATTGACATGTAACACTGTACAAATGCAAGCTATGAGCTTCCCTGGTGACTCAGTTGTTAAAGAATCTGCTTGCAATGCGAGAGACCCGGGTTCAGTCCCTGGGTTGGGAAGATGCCCTGGAGAAGGGAACGGTTACCCACTCCAGTATCTGGCCTGGAGTTCCATGGTCTGTGTCGTCCATGGGGGCACAGAGAGGTGGACTCACTGAGCAACTTAAAACAACAACAAAAAAGTGTGAGCTGTAAGTGTGAGCTGTGGTTTTCCCAGGGGTCATGTGTTGGTGTGAGAGTTGGACCATAAAGAAGTCAGAGTGCTGAAGAATTGATGCTTTTCAACTGTGGTGTTGGAGAAGACTCTTGAGAGTCCCTTGGACTGCAAGGACATCCAACTGGTCCATCCTCAAGGAGATCAGTCCTGGGTGTTCATTGAAACGACTGATGCTGAAGCTTAAGCTCCAATTCTTTGGTCACCTGATGTGAAGAACTGACTCGTTGGAAAAGACCCTGATGCTGGGAAAGATTGAGGGCAGGAGGAGAAGGGGACGACAGAGGGTGAGATGGGTGGATGGCAGCATCGATTCAGTGGACATGAACTTGGGCGAACTTCAGGAGATGGTGAGGAACAGGGAGGCATGGCATGCCTCAGTCCATGGGGTCTTGAAAAGCTGGACAGGAACATAATTACAAATAGTTTACTAAATTACAAAATATGTTTGGTAACAGAAAAATAACTAACAAAACGATCCTTTAAAATATACTTCAGTTTTCTAGACACCAACTCATTTTAACTTTGTGAAATGAGTTTAACAGTATGCTATTCAGTTTCATAATGTTTTTTTTAATATAAATTTTCCATCCCAATTAAATTAAAATATGCATAAAATATGTTAATAATATAAATCTTGGAAGATAACAAAGCATAATTATGTATAACATGGAGTCTTATGATACTAAAAAAGAATTCTGAGGTAAATTGAATCAAAATGGAAATAATTAAATTGATATTTAGCTGGAAATAAACAAGATTTTATGATAAGCAAACACATCTTCTTTTTTTAAACTTTTTATTTTGCATTGGGGTATGACCAGTTAGCCAACAATGTGATAGTTTCAGGTGAATAGCAAAGGGACTCAGCCACACTTATACTTGTATCCATTCTCCCTTCAACTCCCTCCCATCCAGGCCCCCAGGCAATGTTGAGCAGAGTTCCCTCTCCTCTGCAGTAGGAACTTGTTGGTTATCCATTTCAAATAGAGCAGTGATTACATGTTGCTCTAACTATCCCTTCTCCCCATCCTTCCCTCCCACACCCCCAGCAACCATAAGTTCATTCTCTCTTTCTGTTTGTAAGTTCATTTGTGTAATTTCTTTGTAAATTCCACATCTAAAGGATGTCATAGGTTTTATTTCTCGTCTGTCTGACTTCTCTCAGTATGACTGTCTGGGTCCATCCATGTTGCTGCCAATGGCATTATTTCAATCTTTTTTATGTCCAAGTAATGTTCCATTGTATATACGTACCATGTCTTTATCCATTCTTCTGTCGATGGACATTTAGGTTGCTTTCATGTCTTGGCTATTGTAAACAGTGCTGCAATGAACTTTTTTCTTTTTGAGTTATGTTTTTCTTTGGATTTATGCCCAGGAGTAGGATTGCAGGGTCATATGATAACTCTATTTTTAATTTTTTGAGGAACTTCCATATTATTCCCCATAGTGGCTTTACCAATTTACATTCCCACTGACAGTGTAGGAGGGTTAAGCAGATGCTTATTTTTAAAAACTTCTGGACTGGCCTCTGAAATCCTTCACAGACACACATGTAGGTTTTGGGGTGGTTCGTCACCATCTCAGTGCATTGGATCTTAGCAAGGAATTATGGCTGTGAAATGAATTTGACCTCTGTCTGAAGTTTGTTTTGAGCTGGGAAGTCATTCCATGACAAATGGGTTCACAAAGATGACACCACAGGGAAGTATAAATTACTGGCAATTGGGGCAGAATTTGAGCTTCCAAATAAAGTTTCAAATTAGCCAAAATAAAAAAAAAAATTAAAAGTGGGGAAGAGGACCCATGGCCTCCATCCCAGATATGACATTTATAATTTTTAGGTGACATTCTGTGTTTGGGGTGCAGGGTTTGGAAGTCATGGTCTGTTGGTAAAATATTGTCAGAAGTCCCAAGGAGAGGCTCATCCTGAAGATGAGTTCTTTGGGAAGAGAAGGTTTTAATTTGTTTTGTAGATTCTGAATCCGTGAAACCAGGGTGGGGAATCTGGGCTGTTGTTCCCCCCATCGGAATTCCCCTCCCCAATCTGAGTTCAGGGCTTCTCTAGGATTGTTTCCACAGTGGGGTAAACGTCGGGACAGAGGGGCTGCTTCAAAGCAAATGAGGCCCTTAATTTATCATAAAAAAGAAGACTGGTTGTTAAGGTTTTATTGGATTACAATAAAGGCTCCTAGCACTAGGAGCCTGTGGTTTTATTCCCGGCATCACTCAGGGAGGTTGAAATCATAACCACAGATTATAGCAATGAACTTCCAAATTTCCATACCCTAAGCAGAGATGCTGCCTTCCTGGAGCTAACGTGGAATTACATGCTCTGCGATTTTAGGAGATGTATTGGAAAACTTTCTGTTTGGATATCGCTGGGGGAAGGCTGTGATTCTCCAATCACCTCTGTGGTCACAGCTCCAGTGTTCTTAAAAAAGGAAAGGAAAGAAAAAGAAAACAAAAACAAAACAAAAGATGATTGTTGCAACTCCCTCGCCTCTGTTCTCTTGGACAGTTTGAAGGTTTTCATTAATTTTTTTTTTTTTCTTTCACTGAGTTCAGTAAAAGTTCTTATAAGGTCATCCTAGGTTGTAGCAGTGGCTTCTGCAGATTGCCCAAATGGCCTCTGATCAAGTTGTATTTTATTAGCCAAATAGACTCTAAAATCTACCATCTGATGTAAGTTGTATGTACGATGTGAAGTGCCACCTCATTGGAAAAGACCTTGATGGGGAAGATTGAAGGCAAAAGAAGAGGGCGGCAGAGGATGAGATGGTCAGATAGTATCACTGACTCGATGGTGAAGGTCAGGGAAGCCTGGCGTGCTGCAGTCCATGAGGTCACAAAGAATTGGACACAACTTAGTGACTGGACAACACCAACATATATTTAGGAGGCTCTAGTAGTGAAGAGGGTTTTCCTTGTGGCTCAGCTGGTAATGTGAGAGACCTGGGTTCGATCCCTGGGTTGGGAAGATCCCCTGGAGAAGGGAAAGGCTGCCCACTCCAGTATTCTGGCCTGGAGAATTCCATGGACTGTATAGTCTATGGGGTCCCAAAGAGTCCCTGCCAGTGCAGGAGACCTAAGAGACTTGGGTTCGATCCCTGGGTTGGGAAGATCCCCTGGCGAAGGAAATGGCAAGCCACTCCAGTCTTCTTGCCTGGGAAGTCCCCACGATGGTGCCTGTGTTCTCAGGTGTGTCCGACTCTTCGCGGCCCCGTGGACCGCAGCCCGCCTGGCTCCTCTGTCCCTGGGATTCTAGCTCCAGTACTTTGGCCACCTGATGCGAAGAGCTGACTCATTTGAAATGACACCGATGCTGGGAAAGATTGAAAGCAGGAGGAGAAGGGGACGACAGAGGATGAGGTGGTTGGATGGCATCACCGACTCGATGGACATGAGTTTGAGCAAGCTCCGGGAGTTGGTGATGGACAGGGAGGCCTGGCGTGCTGCAATTCACGGGGTCGCAAAGAGTCGGACGCGACAGGGACTGAACAAGAGAGGCTGTGGCCTTCCCTGGCGGCTCAGTGGGAAAGAACCTGCCTGCCGCTTGGGAGACCCGGGTTTGATCCCTGGGTCAGGAAGATCCCCTGGAAGAGGAAACGGCAACCCACTCCAGTCTTCTTGCCTGGAGAATCCCATGGACAGAGGCGCCTGGAGCACTGCAGTCTGTGGGGTCACAAAGAGTTGGATACGACTCAGTGACTCAGCAACAACCCCACCCCTCTGGGAAGAGCAGGCTTCACTTCCCCTCCTCCCCACTCCCCTGCAGTCTCCCGGGACTGTGGGCTCCAGCCCCAAACAAGCTCTCGCGGGGGTGAGGCTGCAGACAGGACGCTTTCACACAGAACCTTTCAGAGGCTGGCTCGCGCCTCCTTCGCTTGGGGCTGCTCTCTGCCGGCTGAGCAGCTGGTCTCATCAGCAGCTGCAGCTTAGCCCCAGTCTTAGCCCCGGTCTGGGAGGAACAGGCATGTGGTGGTGGTGGGGGGACCAGAGCCCAGAAGTCCCACAGCCCTCCCAGGACAGAGGGAAGCAAATGTGTGTTGCCTTAAGCCACTAACACGTTGGAGTTGTTTATGGCCGCTGGAAAGAATGACTAATTTTAGAGCGCAGAGTCTGTCGGTCTCTCCACGCCGGTCCTGGCCAGCGGCGGTGGGCTGCTGTCTGAAGCTGCTTCGGCTGGACAGCAGAGCGCCGCACGTCGCCTGCGGAGGTGCCGGGAGGCCCCCGGCCGTGTGCCCTGAGCACACTCTGGGGAAGACCTCTTCTGGTCCCTTCCTGAGCAGAGGCGGGCCACAGTCCACCTCCGAACGTCTCTGGAAGGTGGTGACCCTGCAGCTGGCTTGTGCCGGTCAGGATCGGCTTCTCGGCCAGGAGGGCTGCCGCTTTTTAAAAGAAATAGCTGCTTTTGTCTAACTGAGGCATAACTGACTCGCATTAGTTTCAAGTGTGAGAACAATGGTTCTGCATCAGTGTGTGTTGTGAAATGATCACTATGATATCTCTGGTTAACATGCTTCGCTGTGCGTGCTCAGTCGTGTCTGACTCTGTGTGACCTCGTGGACCACAGCCCACCAGCCTCCTCTGTCCGTGGGATTCTTCAGGCAAGGATGCTGGAGAGGGTAGCCATTCCCTTCTCCAGGGGATCTTCCCCACCCAGGGACTGAACCTCCGTCTCCTATGTCTCCTGCATTGGCAGGCGGATTCTTTACATTAGTGTCACCGGGGAAACCTGAAATCGCCACGGGGACAGCCAGCTTGGTTTCAGATATCGCGATGCCACGAACTTTAATAAACGACCATCTGTCAAGTTTTGCTGTCATATGGGAGATAAATTTCCACAATTGTATGAAAAGGTCTTCAAAACATTTCTCCCTTTTGCAACTGCGTCACCTGTGAATTCCGATTTTTAAACCTCGTCAACCAAAGCAGCGGCTTCCCAGGCGGCTCACTGTAAGGAACCCGCCTCCAGCACAGAAGATGCAGGTCCATCTGGGTCAAGAAGACCCCCTGGAGAAGGAGATGGCAACTCACTCCAGTGTTCTTGCCTGGGAAACCCCACGGACAGAGGAGGCTGGTGGTCTAGAGTCCACGGGGTCACAGTCAGACACAGTGAGGAACCGAGCATGCAGCCAGAACTGAGGACCACAAGAACAAAAGCAGGAGTGGGTAGGAGAGCCTGAAATCTTAGTGTTTAATTAGGCCAGACTTGAAAGAGATGTGCAAAATATAAAACCAGTCCACTCTTTCCACTACATTTTTTTGGGAGGGGGAATATAGTTATTATTGATGAAATATTTATGTTAACATGGAATAGGTTTATATTTTAACAGATTAAGAAAAAATTATGAATATATCAGCTTTAATTTCCAATATCTAAAAAAAGGAAAAGCTTTGGTTCTAAGGCCATGTATAGCTATACATAAATACATAAGACTCTATAATGAATGGACTGTTCGATTAAAGTCTGTACCACATTTTGAAGATGGCCCTTGGAGTAGGAAATGGCAACTCACTCCAGTATTCCTGCCTGGAGAATTCCATGGACAGAGGAGCCTGGTGGGCTACAGTCCATGGGGTCACAGAGAGTCGGACAGGACTGAGCGACTAACATTTCACTTCCCCTTACGCTTAGGGTATCAGCTGAAAGCTGTGGGAAACCTGGGCCTTTTGATCTCTTAACCCTCTGCCAAGGCAGGCTGGCATATTCACCTGATTTATTCTATAGGCCGTCGTCTCTGATCTTCAAAGGCCATTCCAACACTGTATTAGGATGGGCTCCAGGTGCGTCTGCCAGGACGTTAAATCCCAAGACACGGGAGAGTTCCCCTTCAGTGCAACATCCTCTCCTATGGAGGCTTATCTTCCGGCTCTGTCCTCCCCGCCTCCGGCCCTGTATCCTCAGCATCAGTTTCCAGGCCTTTTCTCCCAGTTACCGCAGGTACAAAGAAGCCATACCTTTCAACTGTTTTTGATCCTAATCCCTTTCCTCCCATAGCAGCCAGTGGACTGTCCCAACTGGACTATGCTGAGAACTCCCCCTTGTTCTGGGGACTGGAAACAATAAGAGGACAGAAAAGATAGTCTTGAGTGGCCCGTCATCAAGGCATCTTTCTCCAGTGATGGTCTTCAGGCCACAGGATGCTCTTGTTCACTAGCAATGACAAGAGACTGCTTTTCTGTAGCTGGGCGATGCACATGGCTTGAGCAGTTCAAATTTTCTAGAAGTGTCAGCCCTCCAAAATCTCTTTTCTGATGAGTACCATTGCTGCCTTTTTAGGGTGATGAGGTTTTCATCTGGGAGGTTTTGAACTGTAAATTTAGGCTCCTTTGTACCTCCACCACCCTGAAGGTCAAAGCTGGTGCCTGATTTTCAGCACCATTTGCCTGCTGGCTGCAGGACACGTAGGCTTCCGCAAAGCTGCCTGTGGGCTTCCTGGCTCCCGTGATGTGTCAGGAGGTGAAGGCTGGCTGTCTCAGCATGTAGGTCTCTTTCTGCTAGGCTTCCAGGGTATTTAACAAAAGCTATTCAACTCTATGATCTTTATAATTGTCACCGCTCTTAGATGTTTCCAGGACGAGAAGAAATGCGAAAATCAGTGCTTCCTCTTCTACCTGGACTGGATCCACCGCAGGTGAGCGTCTCAGCAATCCTGGCAGCTGCCCAGTGTTGCCACTCCCCGACTTGTCATCAGTCACAGGATGCCTCTTGCCATCTGACTGGTGAGTGAGCCAATTCCAGTGTCTCCTGAGGGTCTCTATGCACTTGTCTGAAAGGCAGACATTGAGGCAAGGCTTCAAGTACCGGTAGCTCAGGTGGGGGCCAAACCCAGTGGACACAGGCCAAGGCCAGTGAGCTGAGAGAGGGGGGAGGGGAAGGCAATAACAGCTGTTAGTAAATGGGGCCGTGCCGTGGACCACTGGGCTCCATCCTGCTAAAGCTTCCACATGGAGTCTCTGGCTTTGTATCCACAGAACACATCTCAGCATCCTCCCCTCCATGGAGGATGTTTCTCCATCAGCTTCTGTCCCTCCTGGTCGCCCAGAGCAGTAACTCCTGGCATTTCTGGCCTCATGCACTGTGGGCTGAGCTTGCACGCGTTGCCAGAGCCTTCGGGTAGAAAGTGCTGCAGATGGACCGGGCGGGAGACCATAAGGGCGAGTGAGAACTGCCCAGTGAGCCTGCGGGAGACCCCCGTGGGGCTGCAGCGTCCGGGGGTGGCCCTGCCGCCTCGGGAGGTAGACAAGGGCGCGCCGTCGCGATGTGGCGAGGGACACGGATCCACGGAATATTTTTCACGCTCAGTGTCTTCATGTTTTATTGTGCTCCTGGTGGTTTAATGTGAATTGTTTCAGTCTGGAAGAGGCTAGAGGCAGACGGGCCGGTGAGAGAACTGTGAGAGTCACGTGAGGATGATGCAGAGAGGCCCAGTAACGGGCGAGGACAGCAGATCAACCACACGGCTGTCCCTCTCGCGTCGCGTGTTATGCTGCGGGAAGACGGAGCAGGATGTGCCTCACAAGCATCGCGCAGGCCGTCAAAAGACAGATGGCACGACACGCCAAGAGAAGGCAACAATGCGCCACTTACGCACAGTGGAGAGACGCATGTGCGACATCGACACCACAGGTAGAAGGGAACGCATCAGAATAGTGAATATCGCTTTGAGGGTAGTGGTTACTGTCTGGGGACCAACAGCAAACATGTCTGGAGTTTCGGCTGCATGGTATGGCTTTATTTCTTAAAGCTGGGTGGTGAGTACATGGGCTGTCATTATATAATTATTTTACTGTTTTGGTGTTTCTAAATTGATACAAGATATATTTTAAACCATTTTAACACATAGGACTCGATAGCTTAGGGAATAAAGCAAGTTGATTCTGTGTCTTTGTGGCCTTTTACAGTATGATTAAAAAAAAAAAAAAGTTTCCACACAGGTGTGTACATACTCACATAAAACAATAATGAGGAAACGGTTCTAATTTGTTACACGTTATTCACTGTCTATGCTGACACCCCCATAAGCGAACATTTTAATTAACTGGTGACCTGTAATTTCCATTTACAAATGATGACTTATAGAAGTCTCCTAATTATAAACCCAAATCACTGAGTTTGAAGGGACCTATGATTAAATGGCAACCCACTCCAGCATTCTTAGCTGGAGAATCCCATGGACAAAGGAGCCTGGCGGGCTACAGTCCATGGGGTCTCAAAGAGTCAGACTCGACTGAGCGACTAACACACACAGACACAGGATTAAATGAAGGCTTTCCTGGCGGCTCAGTGGTAGAAAATCTGGCTGCAATGCAGGAGACTCAGGTTCGATCCCTACGTTGGGAAGATCCCCTGGAGGAGGACATGGCAACCCACTGCAGCATTCTTGCCTGGAGACTCCCCTGGACTCAGGAGCCTGGCGGGCTCTGACGCATGAGGCTGCACAGAGTTGGAGGACTGAGCCCGTACGTATGATTAAATGAAGCATTTTTATAAGCGTGTCTTCAGGAATAGTAGTAAGCTTTAAGATGGATTTTTCTCCCCCCTCAAAGGAGTGAATTGTAGTGAAAGAAAAGTGAAAGTGAACGTTGCTCAGTTGTGTCCGACTTTTTGCAACCCCAGGGACATCCATGGAATTCTCTAGGCCAGGATACTGAAGTGGGTAGCCTTTCCCTTCTCCAGCGGATCTTCCCAACCCAGGAGTCAAACTGGGGTCTCCTGCGTTGCAGGCAGATTCTTTTATCAACTGAGCTATCGGGGAAGCTTTAGGATGGACTTTTTTTTTTTCTCAAAGGAGTGAATCATAGAGCTTCAGTTAAATCGTGTGGATGGGTTTTTATGTTGGACTGCTCTATTGCGGGCAGTGATACTTCTTTTGGGCACGAGTTTTCCAGGAATAACGACATCATCTGCCTGTGTTCCTGCATGGGAGGGCGTTAGTCTTTCTGTGGCTGCTCACCCAGGGGGTTTGGCTAATTTCACCACTGCTGGGATGACACCTAGGAGAGAAACAGGATTGGTGGGTCTCCCTCAGCTGTGGTTTCATTCACCATAACCTCTCTGCTCTCGCTGACTCTTAGAATCATCCAAGTGCCCATTCAAAGGGAAAGATGGAAAAGAACTCAGAAATCATACTGGGTTTCTTAACTTGCAACTGAATCATTCCATTTCACAGTAGGACTGAGATCCTCCATGGGGGTGGGGGGAAAGACAAGACATTTAAGTCACCTTAAGAGCTCTGATGTTTCATCTGAGTATTTGTGAAGTATTTCTGAAGACAGCCTCTGCAGTTTCACAAGGAAAGAGTATAAATTGCTTTGTATAAATGAGATCCAAGCCGTTTCGTCCCTCCAGATTTTATGGACTCGTTCCCCAGGGCGATATTACTTGCCATATCCTTGGACTTTGAATTTTATTATAATTTTTATGGGAGGAGGGACTGCATTTAATAAAACTGGAATAAAACAACACTTTTCTTTGGCGGCCAAATAAAGCTGAACCTCAGGATATCTGCAGGAAAGACACGTCCTGGGTTTGCGGTCAGCTGGTCACAAGGCAGGTGAGACAGACCCAGGAGCCTTAGGTGTGACCTGGAGAGTCAGGTCCACCTATTTCTCCCCCTCTAGTTCTGGCTTTTTCGTCTTTCTCTTTGAGAATGAGAACAGATCTGGCTCTTGTTTTCTCAGTGACCCAGGAGGACGGAGGCTGTGTGGTTGTTTATTTTTCATAATCTGAAAGAGTGTTTCCCCAGTTTTCCAGTGAGGGGAGCCATCAATCTCTGATAAGTGGAGACCTGAGTTCATGACTCTGTATCTTGTTTTGAGGTCGGGGGTCGGGAGAGGTTATGAGACATAAAATGCAGACATTCTTCTTTCATGTACGTGCGTGCGTGTGAGTTAAGTCGCTTCGGTCATGTCCAGCTTTCTGCAACCCCACGGACTGTAGCCCACCAGGCTCCCCGGTCTATGGAATCCTTCAGGCAAGAGTACTTGAGTGGGTTGCCAAGCCCTCCTCCGGGGATCTTCCCCACCCAAGGGTTGAAAACGCCTCTCTTGCTCTCATCTCTTGCATTGGCAGGCGGATTCTTTACCACCTGGGAAGCCCTCTTTCATGTGCAGTTATGCCTGAAAAGATACTTATTAGTCCTTGAGTGTTTACTGTTAGTTATTTTAACTGGATCACTAAATCACTTTTCTCTTTACAAATAGTAAAGAGCAGGACACACATCAGTCCTTAATTCAACATAGGTCATGTGGGGCTATTTGCCTGAGGTTTTTCACCAGGGTTTAGATATTTGGGTGTGAGAGGGAGGGAAAATCTGGGAGAATGTAGTCCGTTGGGTGAGTTCTGTGGAGCTGCAAGGCAGCAGAAAGTGTTAAAGAGCACATTGGATCTGTGTGTGTGATGTTGCTGAGCACATACGTGTGTGTGTGTGTGTGAGGTGTGTGTGTGTGTGCACACGTGTGGAGGAAGGGGAGTACTTCATTTGTTTTAATTAGTTTTTATTCGAGGTCACAAAGATTCAGACATGACTAAAGAGGCTGCCTCTTGTTTGGATTTCCTTCCCACTGAGGTCATCATAGAGCTCTGAGTAGAATTCTGGGGTTGTGGAGTAGGCTGTTGTTCGTCATCTCTTTGATACACAATGTCAGTGTATTTATGTCAGTCCCAGTCTGGAGGGGGCACGCTTCCTTCATTTGTTGCCTTGAGCTGTGTCTGCTAAGCGTCCTACAAGTGCAGCGGACAGGGCCGTGGGAAGGATGGACCTGTCCCAAGTGTCTTCCTTCTGCTGAGAACCGGTTGAAGAAACAGACTGAATTGAAACACTCAAACCTCCTGTACTTTGCAGTTTTGCTCAGAGTCCTGGTGGCAGCGATAGTCAGCCACTAATTTATCTGATGCTACCAGCCTTGGTATTTTCTTGGCTTGTTGTTGCCTGCAGTGGAGCCCAGAAATCGATGAGTCAATTGAGAGGTGAGTCAAAGCAAAGCCGCCAGAAAAAGCAGGCTGTTAACTTGTCTAAAGTATCATAAATTATGCCCAGAGCAGCAGATCTGTGAATTGTAAAACTGAAAAAAAAAAAAGTTCTTGTTTGTAAGCAAGACATCAATACCTAGTAATCTTCTATCCCAGTTTCTTTTCTTCCCCACTAAGCAGTTACATACTGTCTCCTTAAGCATCTTTGAAAAAACATGCTTTAACTTTTTTTGAGTGATAGCAGCGCTGTGAATGGGTTTCCCAGGTGGCGCTAGTGGTAAGGAACCCACCTGCCAATGCAGAGACATAAGAGAAGCGGGTTCAACCCCTGGGTCAGGAAGATGCCCTGGAGGAGGGCATGGCAAGCCACTCCAGTATTCTTGCCTGGAGAATCCTCTGGACAGAGGAGCCTGGCGGGCTGCAGTGCATGGGGTTGCAGAGTCGGACACGACTGAAGCGACTTAGCATGCATGCGTGCAGTGCTATAACTATCTCAAGATCATGGTACATCATTGGTGCTCTGTATATTAGGCACTTCCCCAGTGGAATCAAGACATTCAACTGTATGGGAGTGATAATTATCTAAAAATAGCACCTCCAGTCCCTGCAGGTGATGAAGTCTTTGGAATCATCCATTTCAGACTATGAACAGCGGCAGATGTTTCCACGCTGGGTCCTTTGTTTGCCGTGGCAGGCGCTGACGCACCTTTGCTGAGTCTGGCCTTGGGAAGGATGGCCTTTGCCGAGCATGTTAGCCTCAACGCTGCTTAGTGATTTGTACTGAGCTTTTAAGCTTGAAAGGAAAGCAGTGTGATCTTTCTTCAGAGAAAGAACAGATAAAATGTCCCTGAGTCAATACTAGAAGGGCGTTATGACTTTTAAAAGTTGGCTCAGGCAAGCTTCATTTAACAATGCCTGGGAGGTCCCTTTGAGTGAAATAAATCATGGGTAATGATATAATAATTTCTTTAAAATATAGTGTGGAAAACCAACGTCTATTTGCAGATGTCAGATCTGGTATCCAGGAAACCGGCATCGCTTCTTTTCAAGAAGGGTCTGTGTTTGAAGACTGAAAAATATTCCTGATAGCCTTTGATACAAAAAAAAAATGGATGATTTGACAGAGTGGGAAACAAGGAAGAGAGGGAATAAGACAGTTTTCACTTTTCATTTGAAGGCTCAGTTGTGGCCCAGGGAGCTTAGACCCCAAATACTGCATGCAGTTTCCTAACATTTGGTTCAAATTGTTTGATAAAGAAATATAGTGCGACTGGTACAATAGCTACAAGGGATTAAAAAAACATGACTTCTTCCGGTGCCACCCAAATAATCAAATAAAACCACACTGAAATAGGAGGGACGTTTCTAATTGCTTGGTTCATGTTGAGACTGTCTGGTGACAATTTGGAATGTGGTCGTTCTTGTCCTTTACGCACTAGGAACGTTGAAAGTGGATGAAGAGCAGTAGCGACGTGTCCGAACCGTGCAGGGCTGACGCAGGAGTCCTGGGAAGCGGCTGAAGGGGGCCGTCAGGGACCCGCAGGCATGCCGCTGAAGTGCTGTGTGTGTCCAGATGTCTGTGCTGGCCTTGGGCCCCCAGCTGCTTTTCCTCTTTCTGACAGTAGAGCGCGCGACAGGCAGGTATTAGCTTTTACTGTTGTGTGGATGCTTCTCTGTGACTTTAATAAGACTCACAAGAAGAACCACATCTTTATACCAACACCTACTTTTTCACAAGGTGTGTGCTTGCTAAGTCGCTTTAGTTGTGTCCAACTCTGCGACCCCACGGACTGTAGCCCACCAGGCTCTTCTGTCCATGGGATCCTCCAGGCAAGAATACTGGAGTGGGTTGCCATGCCCTCCTCCAGGGGATCTTCCCAACCCAGGGATCGAACTTGTGTCTCTTATGTCTCTTTAACTAGCAGGCAGATTCTTTATCCCTAGTACCGCCTGGGAAACCTTTCACAACATGGGTGCTGCCGAAGAGGGGGGTGTTGTTGAAGGGAAAGCTTGAGGTCTCTTGAAAGAGGGAGTAAAGGTAGAGATTTCAGGATTCAGTCTGTGATTCATAAGTCAGTGGAAGAGACTATCAAGGTGTGAAAAGAGTTTCCCATGAGCCAGCGGGGCTCAGGAGAGCCTCGAAAGTACGGCAGCAGGTCAGGCTTTGTTGCCTTGGCAGGGCACATAATTAGCCAATCAGCTTGAGCTTTGCATTTCTTGGGAACTAAAGCAGTACATTATAATGATCTCTCAAGAGAATTACAATACGAACCCCTTTGATAGACATCACGTTATTTTGGATCACTTGATGTTTACGAGTTTCTCAGGAAATTTGGCACGATCCTTATTTTTGCCAGAGTTAATTGCCCTTGCAATCTTGGTACTGCAAAACCTATGTTCTGTAGGATTGAAATTTCTAGACCCAGAGCCGTTGTGCCAGCTGTGAGTTCTGGGTTAAGGGATTAGAGTGGCAGAAAGGTTAGGGAGAGAAAGAATTAGAAATGGGATAGGTGGCTTTCCAGATATCAGCTTAGATTCGGGAACAGAGATGGCAAGCACAGGCTCTGGCTCATTCTCAGTTTAAAGGGGATTTAGAATTATCTCAGACTCCTTCCCACGCTAAAGGTTCACCCTTTATGATGACAACGACAGGCTGGGAGCGAGAGCAGAGGCAGAAGGAAGGTCACATTGAGGAGGCTGGCCTGGCGTGATGAGCGAAGTGGCCAGCCAGGGCGGTTTTCGACAGACCGAGTTTTGCCTTCAAAATACCTCCAGCAGTTTGTCCATCTAGCAGTTTGTCCAGGTGTGTCACTGTGCATCAGAGCGTCCCAGTTACATTGTCCGATTGGACTCACTCTAGTTAGGATTGTCTTGAGGTGACAAAATCAAAGAAGGTGTCATAGTATAATGGTGAGGGTTTGGACTCTAGAAAGAGAATACCTACATTTGGAGTTCAGCTTTATCACTTGCCAGAATATTAAGGAAATGGTTTACCATTCTCTGCCTCAGTTTCCTTTTCTGTAAATGAGAATTATTATGCACCCATGTCATAGGATTCTTTTGACAGATGCATTCATTTTCTTCCCTTTACCATCTTCTCCATCAGGGCAAGGATTTGCATACACTTTATTGACTGTGGCATCCTTGGTGCCAAATGAAGATCTTATTATTGTTCAGTTGCTCAGTCATGTCCAACCATCCCATCCTCTGTAATCCCCTTCTCCTCTTGCCTGCAGTCGTTCCCAGCATCAGAGTCTTTTCTAATGAGTCAGCTCTTTGCATCAGATGGCCAAGGTTATGGAGCTTCAGCTTTAGCATCTGTCCTTCCAGTGAATATTCAGGGTTGATTTCCTTTAGGATTGATTGCTTTGATCTCCTTGCTGTTCATGGGACTCTCAGGAGTCTCCTCTAGCACCACAGTTTGAAAGCATCAACTCTTTGGCACTCAGCCTTCTTTATGGCCCAACTCTCACACCCGTACATGACCGCTGGAAAAACCACAGCTTTGACTCTACAGACCTTTGTCAGAAAGTGGATGTCCACGCTTCATGTTTGTTGAATGAATGCATACACATGGTGCTTGGAACAAACCCGGAACACAGGAAATCCCTTATAAATGTTGGTTGATGATGTGATTTTTCTTGGAAGTGCCTGTTCTGTTAGTTTCCTTCATGATTTCCATACCCAGTACAGGGCTAGCACATGGAGAGAAGATGCTTGTGGGGGGAGAATAATGTCACCATCCTGCAAAGATGTCTCGTTCCTCATCCCTGAGTTGTGAATATGTTAAGTCACATGACAAAGGGGAATTAAGATTGCAGATTGAGTTAGGATTGCTAGTCAGTTGATCTTAAAATAGGAAGACTATGTTAGTTTATCTGGTTTGGTCCAACACAGTCTTAAGAGTCCTTCAGAGTAGGAGAGAGGCAGAAGGGACTCAGAGAAAGTGACGTGACATTCAGTGGGTCTGAGAAGACATTGCATCACCGGCCTTGAACGTGGAGGAAAGGACTTCAACGCGAGCAATGTGGGCAGCAGCAGAAAATGGTTAAAAGGCTTAAAATGTCCATTGAACTGAGCATGCATGGAAAGCTTTTTTGTTTCAACAGTCAATTAGATTTTATCTTTCCTTCATAATATCAATGCTCAATGATATGCTTCATGTGAAGAAATCTAACAATACATAAAAACTTAATAAGGAAAGTCAGAGTCCTGTGGGACCCTGGTATCTACAACAAACACAATGAACCTGTAGGTGTTATTGCTTCATGAATCTCTTGATGCATGCATATGCATGCACTAGTGTGTGCAAACCTGTACACACATAGACACATACATGCACACACAGCATTCCTTACGTGAGGTTATACCCTGCATGGCAGCTTGCGTTTTTATCATAGACACATCCCCACCCTTCCTAACCCCGGTACCTCTCATTCCAACTCTGTCTACACATCCAGCCATGAAGGTGTGATAACTCCCTAGTGTGTGTTCTTCAATATATTTTTTGCACTTTGGTGATCTCAGAGTCTTCTCTTGTGTTGCTGAAAGAAGGTGTTTGCTATGACCTGTGCATGCTCTTTGCAAAACTCTTGCTGGTCTTTGCACTGCTTCATTCTGTACTGCAAGGCCAAATTTGCCTGTTACTTCAGGTGTCTCTTGACTTCCTACTTTTGCATTCCAGTCCCCTGTAATGAAAAGGACATCTTTTTTCGGTGTTAGTTCTCGAAGGTCTTGTTGGTCTTCATAGAACTGTTCAGCTTCAGCTTCCTCAGCTTTACTGGTCGGGGCATAGACTTGGTTTATTGTGCTATTAAACGATTTGCCTTGGAAACAAACAGAGGTCATTCTGTTGTTTCTGAGATTGCACCCAAGAACTGTGCTTTGGACTCTTCCATTAACTATGATGGCTACTCCATTTCTTCTAAGGGATTCCTGCCCACAGTGGTAGATATAATGGTCATCTGAGTTAAATTCACCCATTCCAGTCCATTTTAGTTCACTGATTCCTAGAATGTCGATGTTCACTCTTTCCATCTGCTGTTTGACCATTTCCAATTTGCCTTGATTTATGGACCTAACATTCCAGGTTCCTATGCAATGTTGCTCTTTATAGCATTGGACTTTACTTCCATCACCAGTCACATCCACAAATGAATGTTATTTTTTCTTTGGCTCTGTCTCTTCATTCTTTCTTGAATTATTTCTCTACCGATCTCCAGTAGCATACTGGGCACCTACTGACCTGGGGAGTTCATCTTTCAGTGTCCTATCTTTTTGCCTTTTCATACTGTTCATGGGGTTCTCAAGGCAAGAATACTGAAGTTGTTTGCCATCCCCTTCTCCAGTGGACCACATTTGTCAGAAGTCTCCACCATGACCTGTCTGTCTTAGGTGGCCCTACACAGCATGGCTCATAGTTTCATTGAGTTAGACAAGACTGTGGTCCATGTGATCAGTTTGGTTAGTTTTCTATGATTGTGGTTTTCATTCTCTCTGTCCTCTGACTGATAAGGCTAAGAGGCTTATTGAAGTTTCCTGATGGGAGAGACTGACTGTAGGGGTGTGTCTTGTTCTGATGGGCAGGGCTATGCTCAGTAAATCTTTAATCCAATTTTCTGTTGATGTGTGAGACTATGTTCCCTCTCTGTTGTTTAACCTGAGACCAAACTACGGTGGAGGGGATGAAGATAATGGCGGCCTCCTTCAAAAGGTCCCCTGCACACACTGCTCAGTGCCCCTGACCCTGCAGCAGGCCACTGCCGATCCACGCCTCTGCCAGAGACTCCTGGAGAACTCACAGGCGAGTCTGGGTCAGTCTCTTGTGGGGTCACTGCTACTTTCTCCTGAGTCTTGGTGTACAGAGGGTCTTGTTTGTGCCCTCCAAGAGTCTGTTTCGCCAGTCCTGTTTAAGTCTGGCAGCTCTATGTGGGATTAATGGGGACCTCATCCAGGAGTGCTTATGCCATACCCAGGTCTGCTGCACCCAGAGCCTCTGCCCCTGTAGCAGGCTACTGCTGACCCATACCTCTGCAGGAGAGAGTCAAACACTCAAAGGCAGGTCTGGCTCAGTCTCTGCGGGGTCTCCTGGTGTGCACAAGGTTTTGTTTGAGCCCTCTGAGTATCTCTGGTGGGCTTGGAGTTTGATTATTAATGAGATTTCGACCCTCCTACTATCTTGTTGGAGTTTCTCCGTTGCCCTTGGACATGGGGTATCTTTATGCAACATTCTCCTGTCGATATTTGTTCATCAGTGAGTTGTAATTTTGTAGTTCTCTTAGGAGAAGGTGAGTGAGCATCCTTCTACTCTGCCATCTTGTGTATCACCAGATGGTCAACACTGAAATCAGATTGATTATATTCTTTGCAGCCAAAGATGGAGAAGCTCTATACAGTCAGCAAAAATAAGACCAGGAGCTGACTGCAGTTCAGATCATGAACTCTTTATTGCAAAACTCAGTCTTAAATTGAAGAAAGTAGGGAAAACCACTAGACCATTCAGGTATGACCTAAATCAAATCCTTTAAGACTATACAGTGGAAGTGACAAACAGATTCAAGAGATTAGATCTGATAGACACAGTGCTTGAAGAACTTTGGATGGAGGTTCATAACATTGTATAGGAGTCAGTGATCAAGACCATCCCCAAGAAAAAGAAATGCAAAAAGGCAAAATGGTTGTCTTAGGAGGCCTTACAAATAGCTGAGAAAAGAAGAGAAGCTAAAGGCAAAGGAGAAAAGGAAAGATATACCCATTTGAATGCAGAGTTCCAAAGAATAGCAAGGAGAGATAAGAAAGCCTTCCTCAGGGATCAGTGCAAAGAAATAGAGGAAAACAACAGAATGGGAAAGACTAGAGATCTCTTCAAGAAACGAGATACCAAGGGAACATTTTATGCAAAGATGGGCACAGTAAAGGACAGAAATGGTATGGACCTAATAGAAGCAGAAGATATTAATAAGAGGTGGCAAGAATACACAGAAGAACTATTCAAAAAAGGTCTTCATGACCCAGATAACCATGATGGCGTGATCCCTTACCTAGAGCCAGACATCCTGGAATGTGAAGTCAAGTGGGCCTTAGGAAGCATCCCTATGAACAAAGCTAGTGGAGGTGATGGAATTCCAGTTGAGCTATTTCAAATCCTGAAAGGTGATGCTGTGAAAGTGCTGCACTTAATATGCCAGCAAATTTGAAAAACTCAGCAGTAGTCACAGTATTGGAAAAGGTCAGTTTTCATTCCAGTCCCAAAGAAAGGCAATGCCAAAGACTGCTCAAACTACTGCACAATTGCACTCATCTCACATTCTAATAAAGTAATGCTCAAAATTTTCCAAGTCAACAGTACGTGAACTGTGAATTTCCAGATGTACATGCTGGATTTAGAAAAGGCAGAGGAACCAGAGATCAAATTGCCAACATCCGTTGGATCATCAAAAAAGCAAGAGTGTTCCAGAAAAACATCTACTTTTGTATTATTGATTATACCAAAGTCTTTGACTGTATGGATCACCACAAACTGAAAAATTCTTTGAGAGGTGGCAATAATAGACCATCTGTTCTGCCTCCTGAGAAATCTGTATGCAGATCACGAAGCAACAGTTAGGACTGGACATGGAACAACAGACTGGTTCCAAATAGGAAAAGGAGTACGTCAAGGCTGTATATTATCACCCTGCTTATTTAACTTATATGCAGAGTACATCATGTGAAGTGCTGGGCTGGATGAAGAACAAGCTGGAATCAAGATTTCCGGGAGAAATATCAATAACCTCACATATGCAGATGACACCGCCCTTATGGCAGAAAGCAAAGAAGAACTAAAGAGCCTCTTGATGAAAGTGAAAGAAGAAAGGGAAAAAGTTGGCTTAAAATTCAGCACTCAGAAAACAAAGATCACGGCATCTGGTCCCATCTCTTCATGGCAAGTAGATGGGGAAACAGTGGAAACAATGACAGACTTTATTTTTTTTGGGCTCCAAAATCACTGCAGATGGTGATTTCAGTCATGGAATTAAAACACGCTTCTTGGAATCAAAACTATGACAAACCTAGACAGCATATTAACAAGCAGAGACATTACTTTGCCAACAAAGGTCCATCAAATCAAAGCTTTGGTTTTTCCAGTAGTGATATATGGATGTGAGAGTTGGACTATAAAGAAAGCTGAGCACTGAAGAATTGATGCTTTTGAACTGTGATGTTGGAGAAGACTCTGGAGAGTCCCTTGGGTTACAAGTTCAATCCAGTCAATCCTAAAGGAAATCAGTCCTGAATATTCATACTGATGCTGAAGCTGAAACTCCAGTACTTTGGCTACCTGATGTGAAGAATTGATTCATTGGAAAAGACCCTGATGCTGGGAAAGATTGAAGGCAGGAGGAGAAGGATGAGATGGTTGGATGGCATCACTGACCTGATGGACATGAGTTTAAGCAGAATCTGGGATTTGGTAATGGACAGGGAGGCCTGGAGTGCTGCAGTCCATGGGGTCTCAAAGAATCAAACACAACTGATAGACTGAACAGAACTGATCTCAGGGTGGGGCTCAATGACACGTTCTTTTGCAGTATTCCTCTTCTTAGTGATACCTCAAGAAATTCCTGCAGGTCATTTTTGGAGGATTTGTGCTCCATTTCTCTCCCCTTGTTGATGGACAGTCCCTGTGGTTTTAACTATTGATGACTGCACACAGCACTGCAATTCATGAATATAATAATTCTTGCACAAAACAAAGCATTCCTAATTTGTAAAAGACTATTTTCACAAAGATGCCTCTTTGTGATGCTAAGAATTCTTAAGAGACATGTGTTTTCTCCCCAGAAGTTATTATCTGGGGGCTGCAGTTAAGGTCCACAAGAATTGTAGCAAGTGGAGGAGACAGTGATGTTTAAGGGTCTATAACCAGCCAGTCTTAAAGAAAGTTGACCATGAATATTGTGTGATTTTGTTGGTCCAGTCTGAAACACTTGCCCTGTAACATCCATGTGCTCTAAATTCTTCAAAGGGAAATCTGCTTAAATACAACCTATCATTTCCTGGAATCCTCCATAAACAAGCAGCTATTCTAGTTCCACTAATAGAACTCTGAATATTCACTGGAAGGACTGATGCTGAAGCTGAAGCTCCAGTACTTTGGCCACCTGATGTGAAGAGCCAACTCATTGGAAAAGACCGTGATGCTGGGAAAGATTGAGGGCAGGAGGAGAACAGGGCGACAGAGGATGAGATGATTAGACAGCATCACCAACTGAATGGATATGAATTGGAGCAAACTCTGGGAGACAGTGAAGGACAGGAAAACCTGACATGCTGCAGTCCGTGGGCTTATACAGAGTCAGATGCGAGTTAGTGACTGACCAAAACAGCAGAAACCGGGAAATACCTTTTCTCTCTCTCTAACTTAAGAAAGTCTCCCACTTGCAGTCAGTCCTGTCTGTCAACTTGCTTGGAAGAACAGGGTATTTATTTACACTGGCTTACCCCTCTAAGGAAATTCAGCATAGCAGAAGGCCCTCTAGGAGAATGCTGTTAGATCATCGTTGTTTTTTGTTTATACCAGTGATATGCAGAGTAATTCAGCTCCTTGTTGGGTAAAAAAAGGCATAGTAATTAAAACGGGTTCATAAGGTCACTACTATTGAGACGTTCATTGGTTCCCTCCGTGACTGTGTTTCATTAGTTCTTCGTAGGCAGGCAGTAGCTATGACTAGTTTGGTATAAGAGCTCTCATTGATGCTGTTTCTTAAGTACAGTCATTCAGTGATGTATTTTTAGCATCTGAATCAAAGAAACATTCTGCAATCTGCACAAACCTGTTTGGCATGCACTCTTGTTTATGGGAAATCCAAATATATATTTGTGTTCTTTTGAAAGGGGTGGCAGTTGGAAGGAAGGTTGCATAGGAGGTTAGGACTCCACAGCAAGCTGGAGTCTTAAAGCCAGATCTGGTTTCCTAAAGTAAGCAGAAGTCTGAGCTCAGTCTAGACTCTGGCTGACATGTAGACAAAAGAAGGAATCCGGTCAGCTGTGGGCTGGCAGCAGGTTCCGCTGAAGAATGCCCTTGGATGGAGAGAGTCCTTGGGCCATTGTCAGGGAGCCCTCCACATCCTCTCTCCTGTGACTGGTCACTTTCTCTGCACTGGCCCTGTCATTTCTTACAGCTCCACAGGCATTAACAGGCTGAGAGAGCAATTGGCCCAATGCTCCACAGCTAAGAAATGATTGTTGTTGTTGTTTGGTTGCTACGTCATCTCCAACTCTCTGCAACCCCGTGGACAGCAGCATGCCAGGCTCCTCTGTCCTACTCTGTCTCCCAGAGTTTGCTCAAACTTATGCCTACTGAGTCGGTGATGCCATCCAACCATCTCATCCTCTGCCACCCCTTTCTCCTTGTGACTTCAATCTTTCCCGGCTTCAGTGTCTCCTCCAGTGAATCAGCTCTTCGAATCTGCTGGCCAAAGTATTGGAGCTTCACCTTCAGCATCAGTTCTTCCAGTGAATATCCAGAGTGGATTTCCCCAGTAAATACAGAATACAGAAAGACACATTTTTAAAAGCTTCTTTGTGGAAAATGTCATTCATATGAAGAGTTGAGACCGTACTAAAATTTGTTGTCCTGAACCCATCACTTAATTTCAAAAATGATCAATTCATACCCAATCTGGTTCATTTATGTCTCTCCAACCCCCTCTACAATTGGGTAATTCATTGGGTTGGCCAAAAATTTCATTCGAGTTTTCTGAAAAATGTTACAGAACAAACATTTTGGACTTCCCGTGTCTGCCTGCAGTGCAGGAGACACAGGAAACTCGGGTCCAGTCCCTGGTTTGGGAACATCCCTTGTAGAAGAGCATCACTACCCACTCCAGTAATCCTGCCTATGGACAGAAGAACCTGGTGGACTATAGTTCATAGAGTCAGAAAGAGTTGGACAAGACTAAAGCAACAGTGCACGCATGCATGCAAACCTTTTGGCCAACCTGATATTTCTAAAAGATAAATATTTATTAAAAACGTGATCACAGTACTACTTATGCCTAAATTAAAATAATAATTCCTTCATTCCATCAAGTATCTGACTTGATACTGGCAGGTATCTGACTTTCCCTGAATGTGGGGCTAGAATTTTAACTTGGGTCTACACTAGGCGTCCTAGGTACACTTGTGTGATCTCGTTGGTCCAGTCTGAAACACTTGCCCTGTAACATCCATGTGCTCTAAATTCTTCAGAGGGAAATCTGCTTAAATACAACCTATCATTTCCTGGAATCCTCCATAAACAAGCAGCTATTCTAGTTCCATTAATAGAACCCTGAATATTCACTGGAAGGACTGATGCTGAAGCTGAAGCTCCAATACTTTGGCCACCTGATGTGCGAAGAGTCAGATCATTGGAAAAGACCGTGATACTGGGAAGGATTGAAGGCAGGAGGAGAAGCGGGTGACAGAGGATGAGATGGTTGGATGGCATCATTGACTCAATGTACATGAGTTTGAGCAAACTCTGGGAGACAGTGAAGGACAGGGAAGCCTGGCGTGCTGCAGTCCACGGGGTCACAAAGAGTCAGACACAACTTAGCGACTGAACAATGAACAACAGTGTAGTTCCATTAACATGCGTTATAGATGTAAAAAGTAAGAAAAATGAGAACAAGGAACAGCTCACCTCAAATTATGAGTATCCATGGACGTGAGGGTGCTGAAACAGGAAAACAGAAGGGGAAGGAGTCTCCCCCCTGCAGAAACAAGGAGGAAATCTCCACTTAGAGCCAGGAAGTGACAGTATTCATGAGCTCTTAACTCTTGTCAACACGAAACGATTGGCAAAGGAACCTGGTTGATTAACCAGGTTTAATTGCCATTTCTAGTGAAGGGCCTCAGCTGGGAGGTCAGGTGGGTGGACTGGTTTCTAAGCTGAGGGGAACCCAGTTTCTCTCTGCTTCTCTGGCCGTGCTCTCCTGGAGTTCATGAGCTCTGCCCTGGGCTTTTGGAAGTGAGGGCTGAGGTTCGGACACAACTTTTCAATTAAATGCAAGACCATGAAAAAATCATGGTCTTGGGTTCTCCTGCAAGTCAGCATGTGACACGGCTGGAAGCCTGGTGCCTGCTCAGAGCAGGGACCATGCTAATGAGTGCATGCCCTTGAATATCTAGTGAGTGTGGCCAGCGTGTGTGGGCTGGCACTGCAGCTGGCCCCGCTCAGCTTTTTAACTCCACCCCTGTCCCGCCCAACAGTGTTTGTTTCGCCCCATTAGACCGGGGTTGGTCAGCTCGGGGCAGGGGTGCAGTTGCGCTTTTAGGTCTCAGGCAGGGAGCACAGTCATGAACAGCACCTGCTGTATATGATTTGTGGGACCTGCCCACTCTGCCCCTTGGAAGAAAAGGTGAGACAAAGCCAGGCAGTGTGTTAAAGAGCAGTTTGATCACAGCGCGGCCAACAGAGGTCCCTGCAGTCAGAGCTCTGGTTTTCCCAGTGGTCACGTATGGATGTGAGAGATGGACCGTGAAGATCTGAGCACCGAAGAATCGATGCTTTTGAACTGTGGTGTTGGAGACGACTCTTGGGAGTCCCTTGGACTGCAAGGAGATCCAACCAGTCCATCCTAAAGATAAGTCCTCGGTGTTCATTGGAAGGACTGATGCTGAAGCTGAAACACCAATACTTTGGTCACCTGATGTGAAGAGCCAGCTCATTGGAAAAGACCTTGTGCTAGGAAAGATTGAAGGCAGGAGGAGAAGGGGATGACAGAGGATGAGATGGTTGGATGGCATCATTGACTCAGTGGACATGGGTTTGAGCAAACTATGGGAGAGACAGTGAAGGACAGAGGAGCCTGGCATGCTGCGGTCCCTGGGATGGCAAAGAGTTGGACACGACTGAGTAGCTGAACAGTGACAAAGATAGTTAACGAGGCTCTCCTGACAGCTCAGGCCGCATTGTTAGTGGACAGTGCTGTATCCAGCACTGATCAACTGCTCAGTGCTTATGGTTGACCTACATGGAGGGAAATCCAAAACGGGGGGGGGGACATATGTAAACATACAGCTGATTCATTTTGCTGAACAGAAGAAATTAACACAACATTGTAAAGCAACTGTACCTCCAATTAAAAAAAAAAAAGCAATAAAGGGAATGGGCAAGTCCGTTTTCTTTATCCACTTCTCTTTCTGCCTCCAGCCCCCTTTATGAGTTCCCCAGTTCCCCGTAGAGAGGAAAATGCTCACAGGCAAACAGCAAAAGACCCAAAGCAGCCTCTTCATGGCCTATGAGCCCATCTCGAACTTTCCAGCCGCTGGTCCTTCATAGGAAAAACACTGAGGCACTTCCTCTGTGCTTTTGCATCTGGAAAGGAGGCCCCCCTCTCCAAGTGCTGAGTGACATCTCAGAGCTTCTTTCTTTCCAGTCAAAGTGGAAAATATCAACTAAGGTTTCAAAGGAAAGGAAATGTTATGTATTTTCTCATCAAATTTGGCATTATCTCTCTGGCAGGCGGGCCTTTAATCTTCGGCACAGTATTTTTCCATTGTATAATTTTGAGCTTGCCTTCAATCTGTCTCGCGCTTTTAACTTAGGCTTTCTAAAATACGAAAGTGCTTTGCACAACTTATCTTCTTTTCTCATTTGTTTCCGTGATACTTCTGATTATCATTTGCCAGGGTTTCTCCAGAGAAGCTCACCGTTTTGCCCCTGTGAATAGTGAATGTAACCCAGATAAAGTTCCTTTGTTAGTGGGAATTTGTTAACGACCTTGATAAAAAGAGCTTTCCAAATCCAGCATCCTGGGAGGACTGAAATGATTCAGGGTCTGTTGATAGGAACACATAAATGAGAAAGTGCAGTAAGAGGCCTTTAGAGAAAATCCCATTAAATTTTCAAATGAGAAGGAAAGCAAGGCGCTTCTGTTCAGGTGCTGGAGAACAATGGTGACGCACCTCTGCCAGCCTCTCCCCCTAAGCCCTGGAAAATACAGTCGTGAGATTGATCTCTAGGAGTCAAACTTTTTTTAAAATAATTTTGTTTCGGTGTTTGTTATTCTTGGCTGTGCTGGGTCTCTCGTGCTGAAGGGGCTTTTCTCTGGCTGTGGTGGGAGGGGTCCTCCCTGCAGTGTCTTCTCTTGTTGCGAGCATGGGCTCCAGGCGTAAGTGCTTCAGGAGTGTGTCTCCCGGGCTCTGGAGCGCAGGCTCCTAGCTGTGATGCACGGGCTTAGTTGCTCCGCAGCACGTGGGATCTTCCCGACTGGGGATGGAACCCGTGTCTGCTGCGCTGGCAGGCAGCTTCTTTATTACTGAACCACCAGCGAAGCCCCTTGTCAAACTTGTAAATCAGTCTGTCATTGCATAGATCACAACAGAGATGTGTAAAGATGGAACTGCACGCAGCCTGATGAAATGTATTAGGAAAACATACGTCAGACAGACACGTGAGCAATGCAAACAGAATTCACAGAGAGAGATGTTGGCAGGTTTTGTCAGAAGCTGTCCGGGCCAGCAGACGGGGTGGGGGTGGGGCCCAGAACTTTATTAGGTGGACTTAAACATTCCTGCGTGCTCGGTCGTGCCTGACTCTTTCGACCCCTTGGACTGTAGCCTGCCAGGCTCCTCTGCTCCGGGAATTTTCCTGGCAAGAATGCTGGGAGTGGGTTGCCATGCCCTCCTCCAGGGAATCTTCCTGACCCGGGGACTGAACCCACATCTTTTGCGTCTCCTACCTTGGCAGGCAGATTCTTCACCACTGGCGCCACCTGGGAAGTCCTAAGCACTCTTGACTCCCTGGCAAGCGCATCCGGGTTGTCGGGATGGCTCTGTTGTTTTCTTAGGCTGAGCGCATGGAACACTCGCACTGCTTGTTAACTGTCCTTAGCCATAACCTGCACACGCCAGTCTTGGCTCACTCTGTTGAACAGGGATGTTTCACACTGTTCATTCACAAGTAGGTAATTCTTGATTCTCAGGGTGAATTAACAAACCACAGCTCTGGCATAAGACCACTGACTCGATGGGCTGAGCCAGCCTCACGAGGAAGACCTGGACCACGGATGCTGGCGGGAGGTCCCAGCATCATCACACGGCTCCCCTGTGAGCACCGTCCTGACGGATCTTGGGCCGCTAAGCGTTTCGGGAGCTTCGTCCTGATGGATTCAGGGTGCTGAGCATTCGGGGAGCAGTTTGGGTGTTTAGTTTCTCCTCTTCCACATCTTAGTCCTTGATAAATAAATAGATGTTTATCATTCCTGATCCCTGATTTAGATCATGTCATAAAGTGATACTCTGAAGGCTAAAATGGGTGGAGTGACACAATGAGCCCCTTGGCTTTCCATGTTGGATGCAATTAACTCACTGTGTATAAATCTGTCTAGAAAACATCATCTATACTCATCATGAGGTTCAGGCTCATTCTTTTAATAATGCATTTTACCTTCTTTTTCGCTGTGTCCTTGACACTGCCTTTGCTTGTTTCTGTTGGGTATCTCCTAGCTGCTCACATTCTCAAATCTGCATTTGCTTGGTAAAGTAGGATTTTTTTTTTTTTTTTTTTACTTTATTTATTAATGTGGACCATTTTTTAAAGCCATTATTGAATTTGTTGCAATATTGCTTCTGTTTTATATTCTGGCTTTTTGGGCACAAGGGATGTGGGATGTTAGCTCCCCAACCAGGATGGAAACTGCACCCATTGCAGTGGGGGGAACCTTAACCACTGGACCACCAGGGAAGTCCCAGCAAGCAAGCTTTTGATGCCTGACTTCTGCTCACGTCTTCTTACAGCTGACCTCGGCTGCTTGTCTGTACTTTCAGCCTTTTCTGCATCTGTTTCATCAGTGACTCCTCACGGCTAAGCCTCCTCCTCATAGTCTCCCCCCACCATCCCTGTTGCTTTAGTCTCTCCAAAGCTTTAAAAAAAATGCCTTTCAAAACGGGGTGAATGGACTTAATCCGCCTGCCAGTGTGGGGACGCCGTTGCGGCCCATGGCATGGGAGGATCCCCTGTGTTGTGGGGCAGCTGAGCCTGTGGGCACGACTGCTAGAAGCCGTGCTCGGCAACAGGACAGGCCCGCACACCACAAGCAGACAGAAGCACCCTCTCCCTGCAGCTGGGCAGTCGCCCCTGCAGCAGTGAAGATCCAGCAGGGCAATAAATAAACGAAGGATGTATTAAAACGGAACGAATCATCTCCTTCCACGGTGCAGTCCAACCAAAGAGCAGCAAGAAGGACTCTGAGAAACCGGTGAAAGGGAGGCATCCAGACGGAAACCTGGCCACACGACCGGGACGAGGTCATTTCCCGCTGCAGGTGGCCGCTGGGCAGAGGCGGGCAAGGTCCTGAGAGTCGGTAGGAGGCAGAGATGTCTGGAAGAAGGGGCAGGGAGGTGAAGGTGTCTTGGCTCCAGGGAGGGAAAGTGTGATGGGATAATCCTGCACTTGAGCAGCCATGTGAAAGGCCTGGGATCCCCGAGGAAAATCCCTGCACACCAGTCGGGAGTGACCACCGTCTGGAGGGGTGTAGATGAGCCCCCTGGGGACTGAGCGTGGCGTTGCTGCAGTCAGGAAGCCTCACCCACACACCTGTTTTTCATCGTCAGCATATGGTGACTTCGTGGTAACATTCCTCCATGCTTTGGAAAATAGCGGTTGATTTGCAGCCTAGTTTCTTGGCGTCAGATGGGGACCTTGGGAGTTCACTTCAATTCCTGTGAATTCTCTGGAGTCACGTGGTTTACAGTGAATCTTTCGAAGGAAATTTCATATTTTCTGAGGCTGGAAAATGGGCCCCTGAAAGGGTAGGAGTTTGATTTACCCAAACAAAAATATCTTCATAATTTTCCTCTGCATTCTCTACTCTATACCCAACTCTGCTCCTCACTGATAAATTTGACTTCACCTTTGTGGAATGCAATTTTGCTCTGAATAGCTTTCTATACATCAGTACCCCACAGTGATAATAACATCTAAGTATTTTGTTAAACAACAGACTACTTTTGTAAATGACACGTATTTTGAGAAAAAAGAAAATGTCACCTATATGAAGGTGAAGCACATTGACAAATGTTTCTTTAAGCGAAGCTAATTGCATGGAATATTTTACGGCATTTCCATGGAAAATGTTACAGGACATCCCTTGAGGATTTCGGGGGACGTTTTATAGCTGTTTCCTGCTCCATCAGCATTTTATAGGATCCTGTGGAGAGCAGGGCTGCTGCTTGTTGCTGCATCTGGGAAGTCGTGGCCGTCAGTTTTTGTGGGATGATGGAGGGGCTTAAAGCGCGAGCACGTTTGGGGGATGGGATGGGGTGCTGGGGAGCAGGGCTGTGACCCTGGAGTCCAGGACGGCTGGAAGAGGGTAGGTGGGGGGAGCGTGTCCTTCTCAGCTGCTGTAGAAACTTCATTACTGTAGTCCTCAGATGAAAGACTTTTTGACAACCTCATGTATAGTAGAGACCAGTTCAGGTGTAGAATATGTTTCAGAATGTAGTAGAGCTACATTCAGTTCAGTCGCTCAGTCATGTCCGACTCTTTGTGACCCCGTGGACCGCAGCACGCCAGGCCTCCCTGTCCATCACCAACTCCCGGAGTTTATTCAAACTCGTATCCATCGAGTTGGTGATGCCATCCAGCCATCTCATTCTCTGTCGCCTCCCCCCACCTCCTGCCTTCAATGTTTCCCAACATCAGGGTCTTTTCCGATGAGTCAGTTCTTTGAATCAGGTGGCCAAAGTATTGGAGGTTTGGCTTCAGCATCAGTCCTTCCAGTGAATATTCAGGACTGATTACCTTTAGGATGGACTGGTTGGATATCCTCACAGTCCAAGGGACTCTCAAGAGTCTTCTCCAACACCACAGTTAAAAAGCATCAATTCTTCGGCACTCAGCTTTCTTTATAGTCCAACTGTCACATCCACACATGACCACTGGAAAAACCATAGCCTTGACTAGATGGATCTTTGTTGGTAAAGTCATGTCTCTGCTTTTGAATATGCTGTCTAGGTTGGTCATAACTTTCCTTCTAAGGAGTAAGCATCTTTTAATTTCATTGCTGCAGTCACCATCTGCAGTGGTTTTGGAGCCCAAAAAAGTAAAGTCTGTCACTGTTTCCAATGTTTCCCTATCTGTTTGCCATAAATTGATGGGACTGGATACCATGATCTTTGTTTTCTGAATGCTGAGTTTTAAGCCAACTTTTTCACTCTCCTCTTTGACTCTCATCAAGAGGCTCTTTAGTTCTTCGCTTTCTGCCATAGGGCATTAGCCCTTTTGAATCACTGGGAGATTGCTTTTTCAGTTTTTTTGAGGATGGTTGATTTGCAGTGATGTGCTGGTTTCGAGTGCGCAGCGCAATGAGTGAGTTTGCCCGCCCCGTTGTGGACACTTCTCCCATGCAGGCTGTTACAGCCCTGAGTAGCGCCCTATGCTGCATGGCGGGCCTTTGCTAGTCGCCTATTTCACATTACTAGTGTGTGTGTATCAGTCTCGGCCTCCTGATCCGTCCCCCCATCCCATGTGGTAACCACAAGTTTGTTTTCCACATCTGTGACTCTCTGTTTTGTAAATAAGTTCATGTCTGTCTTTTTCCCACATATAAGCAGTGTGTGCTAAGTTGCTAAAGCCTTGTCTGACTCTTTGTGACCCCATGGATTGTAGCCCATTAGGCTCCTCTGTCCATGGGATTCTCCAGGCAAAAGTACTGGAGTGAGTTGCCATGGCCTCCTCCAGGGGATCTCCCCGGCCCAGGGATAGAACCCGCCTCTCTTATATCTCCTGCACTGGCAGTTCTTTACCGCTAGCACCACCAGTGACACCATATGATGTTCGTCTGTGTCTGATTTACTCCACTCAGAGGGACTTTTTTTTTGAGAGAGATTTTAAAATCTCATTAGATACAGGTACAGTCAGTATCTACTATTTTGAAGACGTTACTATGTGTAAGAAGTCCAAACAAGGGTAAGTGCAGAGCATATGCCCCAGAAACTAATTAGTCATGCTGGGTAATGGCTTTGTTAACATTTGCCTGCAATAGTCTACATTTAAATGTAATGCGCACCCACTTGTCCTTGACCCCACGGCATCTCTCTGTGAGGTGAATTTTAACACATAATTATTAAGGCACTTGCGTTATCCCTGGTAGCTCAGTTGGTAAAGAATCCGCTTGCAATGCCAGAGACCCTGGTTCAGTTCCTGGGTTGGGAAGATCTGCTGCAGAAGGGATAGGCTACCCACTCCAGTATTCTTGGGCTTCCCTATGGCTCAGCTGGTAAAGAATCCACCTGCAGTGTGGGAGACCTGGGTTCTATCCCTGGGTTGGGAAGATCCCCTGGAGAAGGGAATAGCTACCCACTCCAGTATTTTGGCCTGGAGAATTCCACGGACTGTATAGTCCATGGGGTACCAAACAGTCAGATACGACTGAGCAACTTTCAGTTTCCACATTATCCCTGATGAAGATTTAAACTAGCACATTAAAAAGTTCAAGTCATTGCACATGGTTATGTCATAATTTGGTAACTATTCTATTTCACTCATTCTTATGTGCTGTTAACTCTTTAAACCAAATGTGTAATGGAGAGTAGTTGGCGATTTCAAGGGTGGGCATTTGCCATGAAATTAACACTTGAATTGGCAGAGAGCCTGTGTACCGTAGACAGAATATTAAGTTCAGAGACCCTTAGGTGACTGTTGTCCTTGGATTTAAGCTGATTTAAGCCCTGACACTAACTAGGCGGTGTTCTCACCAGAACTCAAGACTCTTCCGATTCTTGTTTTCACACTGGGCCACTCTGTCTTCTCTTCCTCTCTCTTTCTTAAAAGACTTTTTTATTTTGTATTGGAGCACAGCCGATGAACCATGCTGTGATCTCTCGGGTGGGCGGTGAAGGGACTCAGCCATGCGCACACGTGTCTGCCTCCCCCAGACACCCCTCACGTCCAGGCTGCCGCGGGACCCGAGCGGAGTTCCTGTGTTCCACGGCGGGTCCTCATTGGCTCTCCATTTTAAACATAGCTGTGTGCACATGTCCATCCCAAAGTCCCTAACTGTGCCTGCCTCCAGCCTTTGCACCCCCACACTCGGCCTTCTCTTGAAGGGACATCATAATGGGCAGTATCAATAATGGCACTTTTCACTAATTTAGAAAATGCATATTCCTACCCTAGGCTTTCTTATGCTGTGAAAAAATAGGAACTGAAATGGTTATCCCAGCTGTTGCAGAAGACAAGGAGTGTTGGAGCACGGAAGATACCTGTTTCGGTTTGCAGGTCTCTTTGTTGAAAGGAGGGGTACCAGAACCCAGGGGTCCACACTCCTGAGTCTCAGATACAATCCGCTGAGCAGAGCAGAGCAGAGGGATCCTCTGGAGAGGCTTTTGAAGGCTGCCAGTGTCTCCAGACGAGGCTCACCGTGAGCTCTGGGTCCTGGTCTCCTGGAGGCAGTGACGTCTCCCCGACAGCCGGGGTTCCTCCTCTGCCTGTGTGCTGTTTGCCATGTTCATATGGTGGCCCGTCTCCAGGATGCCACAGCAGCTAATCAGTTCAAGATATCTTCTGAAGAAGTAAAACCAGTAGTGTTTAGTGTCATGGAAACAAAACAGCTCCTTGATAGGACTTTTATCCATTTTCAGTCAGCGGTTTTAGAGCTTTGAAGAACCCGCCTGTCTTGTTTCATTTTATGAGGTCTTTCCCCTCCCTCTCCTGTTCCCTCTCCCCACCCAGGTCTCCCTCTCCCTCCCCACTCCCCTTCCTTTTTATCAAGACACATGTTTTTTTTTTTTTTTCCTCACCCCAGGTAACAAATTTGAAATACAAAATGTTGAAAGAAAGAAAATGAGTATGATTATAGTCATATAGCATACTGAAACATTTTTTCTCCCTTGGATTCATTAAAACAAGTTATAGTAGCCTTTCCCTTCCCTACAATTGACTTGCTGAATTTTCACTATATGTTGGAAATTTCCTCTTTGATGGGGGTTTCCCTGTGGCTCAGATGATGAAGAATCCACCTGCATTTCAGGAGACCACAGTTCCTTCCCTGTGTCGGGAAGGTCCCCTGGAGAAGGAAATAGCAACCCACTCCAGTGTTCTTGCCTGGAGAATGCCATGGACAGAGGAGCCTGGCGGGCTGCAGTCCAGGGGGCCACAAAGAGTCAGACACGACTGAGCGGCTGACACTTGTCACTTTCTGGTTTATTTATTATTTCCTAGCTGGTCTCTTTACTCGGTGATGCCCCGTTAATCTTCTATAAGATCTTCATGAAGCTCTCTTGGATCTGACCCTAGTTAGCACTAATGATACTAGGGAACGGTGATATTTGCCTATTTTTATTCACAAATTTTAAGCTCTTGTTTTACTAATTTGACTAATTTTTGCTCACTGAGTGTGAACTGAATTGGGAAAACTGGGAGTCCTGGGTTTTGAGACCCCATCATGTGTGGAAATAGAGTGATTTGGCTACCTAATGTCACATCATATCTTGCTATGATGTTTGTTCATTCATTCAGGAAGTATTTTTTTACTGCCTCCTGAGTTCCAGAACACTGTTGCACATGATGGGGATATGGTCATCAAAAAATCACATGGGTTGGTTCCTGTCTTCATGGAACCCATCAAATGCATATACGTGCAAACTAGAAAAATGGTATAGATAATCCCATTTGCAAAGCAGAAATAGAGACGCAGACCTGGAGAATGAATGTATGGATGTCAAGGGAGGAAGGCGGGGGTGGGAGGAACTGGGAGATTGGGATCGCACATATAAACTGTTGATAAGTGTATTAGCATAGAATAGGCACGCTGAGAGAATATGCTGAGAACATGCTGCGCTGTGCTGACCGATCGGGACTGCGTCCAAAAGGGAGGGCATGTGTATACATGCGGCTGATTCACTTTGCTGGGGGAGAAACCCTGCACAACATTGGAAAGCAGCTGTGCTCCAATGAAAATTAAAGTGAAAAATCCTTAAACTTCCTGGTCGAAGGTGCTCAAGGATTCCTGGAGTGTCTACTGGTGTGTCTGGTAGGATGCATGGGTGCTGCTGAGTGAAGCATTGTGGAAGTTTGTAGAAGTCATAGATGATATTTCATCTTTTCTCTAGCAGTTAGAGCCAAGGGCTCTATGTTATATCGGTCCTTCAGAGGGAAAAAAAACCCAGGGATGTAGCTGAGTATTATGTTTGTCCTTCATCTGTCTGTCTGTCTATCTTTCTATCATCTATTAATCATCTTTCTGTCATCTGTCTACCTATTTGTCTATCATCTATGTATTGATGTCTGTCTATCTTTCTAACATCTGTCTGTCTTTCTATCATCTATCAATCTTTCTGTCATCTATCTACCATCTATCTATATTTCCATCATCCAT
>CM035286.1:59354406-59481268 GCA_020226075.1 Hydropotes inermis | reverse complement strand
GGCCTTCAGGAGCTGGTGAAGGCCAGGGATGGGTCCCCTGGAACCTCCAGGAGGAGGGCAGTCCTCTGGACCTGCGTTGGGTTTCTGACCTCCAGAGCTTACCTGTAACATAGAAAATGAAACTGGGGAGCTGAGCTCTGCTCTCTGTGGTGACCTAGATGGGTGGGGGGAGCCTCAGGAGGGAGGGATATGTGTGCATCTGTGGCTGACACATTGTTGTACCACAGAAATAACACAACAGTGTCAGTCAACTATACTCCAATAACAAACATTGTAAAAATGAGAAGAAAAAATTATGCTTTTTTTAAGTCAATAAATTTGGGGTAGCTTGTTACAGCAAGAATAGAAAGGAATACAATAACATTTTTTTTCATTTTTAGAAACTTTTGTTTTAGTTTTCCTTGACTCTTAACTTTCATTTTGATGATTTTATCTTTTTCTTGTGGGTTTTTGAAGGCTGTTTTTGTATTAATTACATTTCAGTCACATATATGGTCAGTATTTTCTCCAATTATTTGTCTTATTACTTCATTTCTAGTTTTTCTTATTGCTCCCTCCCCCCTCGATAAGATAAATTTGTGGAGATTCTGGACTGTAGTGTCAGAAAGTTCTCGACTTAGGTCTCATCCCTGATTTTGGACAAATTTCCTTGCCTGAGCCTTAACTTTCCTATGTCTAAATTTAGAAAATAAAAGATAGTGTGCATAGAGGATTACTATCATGTCTCATGTGTAGTCAATAAGTAATACATATTAGACCTTTTTTTCTTTTTAAATTAAAAATACTTTTTTGGTCACACCATCCTTCATGTGGAATCTTGTTCCCTGACCAAAGATCAAACCTGTGCCCCCAGCAATGGAAGCATCGCGTCTTAGCCACTGGACTGCCCAGGAAGTCCTGTGATCGTCTACTTCTTATCAATATCTTTTCTTCTATGGTTTCCTATTTTGCTCGACACTGGAGGTGGGAGATTTTGTGTTTTACCTTTAATCATTCAGTGTCTCCAAATTTTAAGTAGCTGATAACTTGCTGTTTTCTTGCCTATATCAGCTTATTCCCACCACCAGTGACAGCCATTTTCTCATGTCTCAGACCTTGCAGAAGAGCAACGCGTCCCTCCCTTATTTCTTCTGAGCCCTGGTGCATCTGATGACTTGTCATTCCAGCCCACTGAGCATCGTGGTTGCTGACGGCTGCCTTGCTCTTTTGTTCATGAAGTGATTGGTGGGGAACCAGGAGTCAAAAAGAAGACTTCTCCCATTGTTCTGTCTTCCGAGTCTGCAGAAAGTCATCTGCATTTCGATCTGAGTCATGGCAGGGGATGAAACCACCCATACGTTCCAGGCTTATCTAACAGCTGACTCAGAGGTGATACCTGTGGCCAAGTGAGCCAGCGTCCAAGAGGTGTGCAGAATAGACCTTCTAGATGTCAGACATCTGTTAAAAGGACACTGAATTCTAAGGCAGTGTGTATCTAGGAGCAGTTTGGATAACCCTCCAGTGCTCTTTGTTCTCATAATTTTTCAAGTGAATTTGCTTTTGAAGGAGGTATGCATGGTAAGAGTAAGCAGAAATGTCTTTAAAAAATACTCCAAGTGTATCAGGTTTTCTTCTCTTTAATTTTGGATCCACATCTTTGACAGGATTTATAACCTGAATTATTATTATTATTATTATTTTTAAGAGGGAAAGGACTTCAGTGGAAAGTGTTTTGCTCTCTTTATCATCAGAATTCTGAGGTCATCATTACAGAAAAGGGTGGTTTAGGTCAGAACGCGGCTGACCATTTTGCTCAAAGATGGAAAGATCAGTCTCATTTGCCCTGCGAAAGTTCCTTATCTTCTTTTCAGAGTGTCAGGCTTCTTGTAGACAAACCAACAGGAAGCCCAGCGGGTTGTAAACGGGTTTCCTTATACTTGCAGTCTCTTATGGACGTGGCAACAATTATTGCATGAATCCTTCAACTTGATAGCAACATTTAGAGTCACCTGTTGAACATCTCCCTTCCCAGGAGATGTGGCAGAGAAGAGAGCAGGGTTAGTCATCCGCATTATTGCAGTGGGGCACGCCTATGTGTCGGCTGCCCTGGTGGTTCCATGGTAGAGTCTGCCTGTCAAACAAGGAGACATGGGTTCCATCCCCGGGTTGGGAAGAGTCCCTGGAGGAGGAGATAGCAACCCACTCCAGTGTTCTTGCCTGGAAAATCCCATGGACAGAGGAGCCTGGAGGGCTGCAGTGTGTGGGGTCGCAGAGTCGGACATGACTGAGTGACTAACACTTTCTCTTCGTTTTTCACTTCATGATCTGACTTCAGATTAGGGCAAGGTTCACAGGCCGGGGAATGTTTCACAATATCAAACAGTCCATATCACTCTTAACAGTCACACTTATGCAAGTAACGCACGTGATGTGTAATTCTAAGTCTTCATGATGCCAATGGGGCAAACTTCAGATACTAGAATTAAGAATTATTTTATTTTTACAAAAACATTTTTAATGTTTAATTTTCTTTTTACAGTTTAATAATTTTGAGTCCGTAGAGAAAAATAACTTTTTAGAAGTCAATCCTTTTTCTATCTTGCATTTAATTTTCTTTTTTAATGAAAATACACCCAAATTCATATATTTAGAATACATTTTGTGTTTCAATCCTTTAGTCACTACTCTCTGTACATCATAAATTATGGTGAAAATTATTAGTGAATCTGCTGGATTGAAAGCAAGAAAGATAAATTCTATAGGGTAGTTATATAATAAATTAAAATTATGTATTTTTTAAAATTTGGTGCTTATTCAAATATTGCCAACTTATCAACAGAATGCTCAGATATAATAAGAACTAAACTCAGTGCTATTTGATATTAGATCAGTTCTCCGTGTCATGATGGCCATGACTTATTTCTTTTTTGGGAATAATTTTATTTATTTATTTTTGGCTGTGCTGGATCTTTGCTGCGACACGGGCGACACGGGCCTTTCTCCAGCTGTGGTGCGTGAGGACTCCTCTGTCGCAGTGTGCAGACGGCTCCCTGCCCCGGCTCCTCTTGTGGAGCAGAGGCCCTGGGGTGCTGAGGCTTCAGTGGTTGCAGCAGGTGGCTCAGTAGCTGCGGCTTCCAGGCTCTAGAGCACAGACCCCATAGTTGTGGCTCATGGGCTTAATTGCTCAGCAGCTTGTGGGATCTTCCCAGACCAGAGATCTAACTCGTGTCCCCTGCATTGGCAGGCATATTCTTTACCACTGGACCACCAGGGAAGCCCAATTTATTCATTTCTTATTTTGTTATCGTGAATGTTTATTTTTTCAAAGTAGGGGGCGGAGAATGTTGAAATCAAGCTCCACTGTGCTACTGTTCTGAGCCCAGCAAATACTAGGGACCAGGTCTGCCTACAACCTTTCCCGGTAACTTATTCTAGACATGTTTTGTTTTTGCACTCTGGGAGCCCAACGATTTTCCTTGTGTCAAGCAAAGTCTTTCTTATTATATCTTAAGTCGTTTTTTCCTCATATTTCAGAATACACACACACATTTATATACATATGATGAGGATTACCAGGTGTATTTTGTAAAAATGTGTCTTACTAACAATCTTCCTCAAAAAGGCCAACTTGAGAAATTTTCTGGTATTTGTTCAGTTTAGTTCATTTCAGTCACTCAGTTGTGTCCGACTCTTTGCGACCCCACGAACCACAGCACACCAGGCCTCCCTGTCCATCATCAACTCCCAGAGTTTACCCAAACTCGTGTCCATCAAGTCGGTGATGCCATCCAACCATCTCATCCCCTGTCATCCCCTTCTCCTCCTGCCCCTAATCCTTCCCACCATCAGGGTCTTTTCCAGTGAGTCAGCTCTTCCCATCAGGTGGCCAGAGTATTGGAGCTTCAGCTTCAGCATCAGTCCTTCCAATGAACACCCAGGACTGATTTCCTTTAGGATGAACTGGTTGGATCTCCTTGCAGTCCAAGGGACTCTCAAGAGTCTTCTCCAACACCACAGTTCAAAAGCATCAATTCTTTAGTGCTCAGCTTTCCTTATAGTCCTATTCTGACATCCATACATGACTACTGGAAAAACCATAGCCTTGACTATACGGACTTTTGGTGACAAAGTAATGTCTCTGCTTTTTAATATTCTGTGTTTGTATGTTTTTGTAATTTATTTCTCAAGTCTGTCGCCCTAGCACACACAGAAGTATCTCTCTGGTTTTGAGAGGTAAATATAGGCTCCCTGATGTTTTTATTAGAATATCATTGAAAACCTCTGTATTTGGGAAGGATACTTTATAGAAATACATTTTACAGATTGGTTGAGTACTTCCTTCCCCGCAGTGGATCTGAATTC
Organism: Hydropotes inermis; assembly: GCA_020226075.1. NCBI lineage: Eukaryota > Metazoa > Chordata > Mammalia > Artiodactyla > Cervidae > Hydropotes > Hydropotes inermis. Next base: position 59,476,927 of record CM035286.1, on the reverse strand, counting down.
ACACTTTATTTGGCTTGCACGCTTCTACACGACAGCGTGGAGAGTGTGTTCATTCAACTGGTGGGGTGTTTCTCTTTCTAGCCTCTCGGGACTCTGACGTGCTGGCTGGAGCTTGAGCGACTTGTCTATAAATTACAGAGCTACTATTCCAACCTACTACCTACTTTGTAGACATGCTGTAATATTTTAATGAAAAGGACTTTGAGCTCCTTAAAGGGGAAAAAAAGATCCTCTCTATAAACATAGAATTGTTACCAAAATATTCTTTTGATTAGTTCTTTGGATCCCCGTATGAAAGTCCCAGGCCAGCTAATGGTTGGGGATTTATAGATAGCCATTTGTGCAAGAACATCCAAAGACACTCCAACGTTAAACAAACACAGATGCGCAAAGGAGATGATGAAGCTGTCCGACGCTGGTACAGCCTGTACCTGGGAGTTGATGGGAGGGACTGAATTTTCATAGCTCTTAATTATTCTCACTCTCTACCATACACTTGAGACTTGAATGGCCTGAGCTGGCCAGTGTGGAAATGGCAATCTTTTTTATAAACTCTTAATAGTCCTCCAAGGGCAAAGCAAAATTAGGAACAGATTGTCTGAAGCTGGGCCTCCACTAGCTGTTGGAGATTTTCGAGGTTTTGAGATCTCATCTAGATTGCTGTAGATACCACACCATAATGCTGAAGGACACACAGCTAGTGACTTGTGAGCCAGATGTCTAAACTTTGCAGTTTCCCATCGATTTCATGCGCTGCAGTGGAAAGAGTTAAGCTCTGGGAGCATCTGAGAGCTGCCTCGGGTTTTGTTCAGACACAGGCTGACGCTCCTTGCACGGCCCCCTCAGTGACAGACTGGAAGGCATGGATCAGAAGTCCTGCCTCATCGAGGCCACGATGACACAAACAAGAGGCAATTCTAACAAGGACACAGACACATCGGCTCTCATTATCCACACCAGTGGCCTCCTCTCCCCAGATTCCCTGAGCTGCCTCCCTGTGTTCCGCTTGACTTTGCTCACACAGGCTATCTTCTGTTACCATTTGGCAGAGGTCTTCTGCCCGAAATAGTCCTGTGTCTTGCACAATGGAGACGGTACCCATAAGGTCTCAATCAGATTGTCATGTGAATTATTTTACATTTCATGAGGGAGATAAAAATAAACCCAGATTGGGATTGGAAAAACCATTTCACATCCTCAACCTTATGCCCTCTTCATCTGTAGTTTCTCCAGCCTGCTTTCATCCACTTTCTAACTTCTCCTAGCTTCCTCTCCTTCCCGGTGACTCAGGCCACTCTCCTATTGCCCAACTCTTGTTACGACTTGGGAGGTTGTTGTGATTGGTTTGTTTTTAATATCTTGCCCAATCTTTCCATTTTTAGTTCCAGACTGTTGCTTTTGACCACTTTCAACTATCCCGTTCCTTACAGAGTGACATAGTCCTGTGTACAATCCAGCTCAGAGGCCTCTTTCACTCCGGCTCTAGGCTGGCTGCGTCATACGCACGGATTCTACAGAAATGGCCAGTGGGAGGCTGTTAGGCAGTTTCTGTTTATTCTCTTAGGGGCCCAGCACGAGGGGAACCGGCCCGCCAGTTACAGCTGCATTGCTCTCATAACAGTCTGAAATGTGCATTGGCATCTGAGGATTGGGGGTCAGTCAAGAGAGCCAAGGTCATCCAATTAGTACTTGATGATTTAGTAGCTTGCGCCCAAGCCTGACTGATTCCGAAACCCATTTTCTAAAAAAATTTCCTTCGCTTTTTTATTTTTTTAAATTATGAGAGTATGATAACACATTTACAGGAAACATGGAAAACACAGAGCAAAATTACATATAGTTCTATTATATATTACAATTATTTTTTAAGTATTTTGGATTTTAGATTTATTTTTAACATTTTTAGTTGGAGTTTCAATAGCAAACTCTGAAAAATTGATAGACTGAATATACAGAAAAGTAGAAGGATACAGTAAACCTGAAAACACCATGAACTGCAGTGCCAGAGACACAGATTCTATCCCTGGGTCAGAAAGAGCCCCTGGAGAAGGGAATGGCTTCTCCACGGGTATACTGGAGAGTTCCCACTCCGGTACTCTTGCCTGGAGAATCCCATGGACAGAGGAGCCTGGTGGGTTACAGTCCATGAGGCTGCAAAGTCAGACACAACTGAGTGCCTAACACTTTCACTTTTTTCAAGACTTGTACAATTTTCACACAACACTAGGATAGAAAATTCTATTCAAGTTCCCATAAACTAGGAGACACTGGAACATACGCAGGGGCATAAAACAAGGTGCAAGAGTCTTAAAGTATTGAAATCGGCTCTCTTATCACTGTGGAATTGCATTAGCAAAACCCATTTTGTCTGTTGTTCACCTGTCTCCCCATTAGTCTGATCCTTTTTTTTTTGTTTTGTTTTGGATCCTGTAGATGAGCTTCCATTGTTTTTATACAGCTGCAGCCAGAGCATAATGAATTTAAACTTGGAAGCAGCTCCCCTCATAGGACCTGGCCCAAGAAGCTTATCGGCATAAATGAGGGGAAAAGGGGGACGCCCTGTGAGGAGGGAAGGACACCAAGAAGCTGTCCTGAAGGGTGTGCATCCTGCGCGAGGCACCGATTCTGCTCAGAGTCACGAAAGGACCTGACTCCTGACCGCACTTCTGGGCGCGTAGAACGCAGCAGCTCGTGCGGTTCCTAACCAAAGTCCCCCTGCCAGCGTCAATTGCCATTTTACCCTCTGAACCCAATTTTGTTCTGTTTTCATCACAGTTCGTGCTATCGTCAGCTTCCATTTTGCTTTAAGAGAAATAGACCTGGGGTTGGCCCTCTGTCTACACCCCATCTGCCTCCATCCGCTTCTGGGAAGGTGCCCACCTGAGGAAGGCAACAGCCAGGTGAGCATCGGGCATCTTCCTTAGAAGCAGGGCAACCAGGACATTACAGAGAGGCGCATGTGTCACCAGGACCTCGGGGGTTCATGGAACAAACACATGTCCTTCATCCTGAGTTCCAGGGAAAAGGTTCTGATCATTCAGCGCATAGAGACCGTTTGCTGATAAGGTCAGAGAGCCCCACCTGCGGAAACTCGTCACTGAAGCCATTGCAGAATTTTGCCTTAATTATTACTTATCCCAGCTCGCTGGTTCTTTTTTTTGCTTGTTTTGTTTTGGGCTTACTTCTACATATGTCTATATGACAAAGGCTAGAAAAAGCAAGCTTTTTTTAATTTCTTTTTTTAAGCATTGAAATGCTTTACTTCTGTAACTTTATTTATTCTTGGCTGCGCGGAGGCCTCACTGCTGCAGGAGGGCCTGCTCTAGTTGAGGCGAGCGGGCAGGAGCTCCTCCCCCCGAGGCTTCTCCTGATGGAGACTTGGGCTCCCGGGCGTGCGGCCTCGGTGGTCCTGCGCGTGGGCTCGGTAGGTGCGGCTTCCGGGCGCACAGCTCAGGCTCAGTAGCTGTGGCTCAGAGGCACGTGGGATCCTCCCAGACCAGGGATGGAACCCGTGTCTCTTTCACTGGCAGGAAGATTCTTCATCACTAAACCACCTCACTGGTTCTTTATCCAGTATGTGTTTTCGCATTTGACCTGCTCACTCTGGTTCAGTTGGTGGAGACGCGTCTGTTGCCGACCAGCACTGGCAGGAGACAAAGGAAGTGTTTGCTCTTATTCAAGTTCAGCTGCAACTCTTTGTTTCATAACCTGCTGCCAAGGTAGGTAATAGTAGAGACAAACACAGAAAATGTATTTTTTTCCTGGTGAAATGTCATTGTCGGTTTCAATCACGCACTGTGACTAGTGTGAGGTAATGGCTGTTACTTTCTTAGAATTGTGTTCTGCAATGCATTTTGCTTTACTAAAAATCAGGATATCATTTTGAATGTCTTGTTCTTCCATATGAGCCTGGATTTCATCTGGTAATTTCACGTGTTACACAGGTACTTTGCTTGGAGTAGGTACTACAGCTGAGCCCAAAGTAAAAACTTGAAAAAGTGAACAGGATCTCAAAAATGCTTCTTTCACCACCTCCAGATTTCTTTCTTTCTTTCTTTTTTGCTTAATTCATAACATTTCCTTTCTCAAATATATTTATCTTATTCATTGAGCAGCTGCGTAAATCCTTAAGAAGGGGCCAGGAATGTAGGTATGCCCCCAAATACCCTTCTTTGCTCTCTTACCTTTATTTTAATATAATAGAACCAATGCCAGTGCCAGTGTTTTTACAGTGGTTGGTTGGGGCTTGAATTAATTTTCATTCGAATCATGGGGCATCATGGGCCTTGAAAACCAAGTGGAAGGAGCTGCAAGCTGCAGGTCTTCTGTCTTCCTAAGTTGATGGACTAATTTCTTTCTACTACAAGAGGAGATTTTTCTAATATTCTGATTTTATGTTATTGTTTTATATAAGAGATCTAGACATCACTTAAGATTTCTAGTAGATTGTGAGAGAGAGAATATGGTGAGTCATAAAAAATTAAATTGGCTTACAGTAAAAGCAAAGATAAGAGATACTCAAAACTTGTCACTTCATGTGGTATATGCATTCAATGGAAGATTACTCAGCCTTTAAAAAAAGAAGAAGATCCTGCTACCTGTGACAAGGATGAACCTAGAGGACATTATGCCAGGTGATGCCAGCCAGCCGCGGAAGGACGAACACCCGCTGGGCAATTCCACGCCTGTGAAATATCTCAAGTAATCAAACCCACAGAAACCGAGTAAAATGACGCTGCTAGAGGTTGGGGTCGAGGGAGGGGGCAATGGGGAGTAGCCACTCGACAAGAGCAGAGTTTCCCTTCTACAGGACGGGTGGGGTCTGGCGATCAGCTGTACACCCGCTGCCTATGGCTGACAGTGTGGTGCTTGCTAATTTATTGAAGGCAGACCTCATGTCAGGCGTCCTTAGAAGAAAAATGGTGATGATGATGATGAAGAAGAAGAAGAAGCTGCCTAGGGAATTGTGGTGCTCAGTGGTGGTTCAGGGCATTTGGAATCCCCTCGGGAATTATTACAAGGGAAGACGTTCTTAAACTTTTTTTAAATTGATGGACAGTCGGTTTACAATGTTGTACAAATTTGCTATGCAGCAAAGTGACTTGGTTATCTTCATATAGACATTCTTTTTTTTTAAATGTTCTTTTCCATTATAGTTTATTGCATGACATTGACTATAGTTCCCTGTGACATACAATAGGGTCTTGTTGTTTATCATCCTATATATAACAGTTTACATCTACTAATCCCAAACTCCCAGTCAAGGGGGAAGATTTTCTAGAAGGGGTGATGGCTGAGTGGAGGCTTGGAAAGAACACCTGAATAATGCAGGCAAAGAAGGAGGTCAGCTCTTGGAATTATACTGGGCTTCTCCCATGATGCCCACAGAAACCCAGAGCATTGTCATTTCTCAGTCAACTCTTATAATAATCAGGATAAAATCACACTGATGTCAAGTGTTTACCAGCACCCCAAGGCAGGACCTATAGACCGAAAAGAGACTAAAGAAATAACAAAAAACTCTTTGAGGCATCAGTATGCTTTTGGCTGGGATGGACAGTTGGATTACAGAGTAGAGATGAATAAGGCTGAGGTCTAGAAGTGAGGTCTAGAAGTGAGAAAATCCTTAGAATCTGACCCAACCCCTTCATTCTTCATTTTCACAAATGAGAGATTGAGGCTCCACACCCTGGTGAGTTTCCCGAGACTACGCAGCAGGTACTGCGGGCAGCCCGCCTCTTGCACGGGGTACCTAACTGTTAGCTCCTCTCTCACCGTTTCCCGTGAAGTGCCTCGGGGCAGGGCAGCCCTGGTGGCTCAGCCCGGAACGAATCCGCCGCGAAGCAGGAGACATGAGTTCGATCCCTGGGTTGGGAAGATCCCCTGGAGGAGGCTTTGGCAACCTGCGCCAGTGTTCTTGCCTGGGGAGTCCCACGGAGAGGGGAGCCTGGCGGGCTGCAGTCCTCGGGTCTCAAGAGTCGGACAGACTGTGCCCCGGAGCACACACACACCGCCCGGAGCACTGCTCAGCCTCATCGGCCCTTGGGCCACAAGAGGCACGGGGCAGATGTCTGTCCCGCGGCGCGCGGGTGCAGACGCGCGGGCCTGTCTGAGTGGCGGCCTGCGCGCTGGCTGGAAGGCGCCTGCTCCGAGCGGGCCGCAGAGAGTGGGCGCGCGGGCGGCTGGCGCAGGAGCTGCCGGCCTGGGCTCCGGGGCCGCTCAAGGCGCCGGGACGGCGTCCGGTGGGGAGACGTGTGGGGTTACGTGTGGGGTGAAAGCTGGGCCGGTGGGAGCTCTCGCCCCCGTTCACCCTGTTTCACAAGAACAGCTCCAATGCCTGAGCGGGCTTCCAAGCAGCAGTGATGGGCGAACGCGTCCCGCTAGAGCAGTGGAGCCGTGAGGAGCACTGGGCCGGTGGGGACAGCCGTCTCCCTGCAGGCGGGCGGCGCGGCTGCCTGCGGAGCGGCTGACTGCGCCTCCCGGCGCAGGGCCCTGTTGACCTGTCCGCTGCGGCGCCCGCCAGGGCGGAGGAGCCCGGCGCTCTGCGCGCGCCCGCCCTGGGGACAGGTTCTCTCCAAGGGCCGCTGCGGCTCCACTTTGAATACGGCGGAAGCGTTCAGCTTGTTAGCTTAGGCACCCAGCGGGAGCTTTACAAACCAGCTCCACCAACCTGATCGTCCTTTTGGTACCTTTTCTTTTTCTTTAGCATCACAGCATAGCCTAGCTTGTCTTAAATATGCTCACAACACTCATTAGCCACAGTTGGGCAAAATCATCTAACACAAAGCCTCGTTTATAATAAAGGGTTGAATAGTGCTGTAATTGTGTTTTTGTTTCGTCTTGTTTGCTTATATTTTATGTACAGTGTCTTTGCAGCTTTTAAAGTTTATTTACTTTGATTTGAATGCTATATTTTATTTCATCTACTGCATACATCCAACACATTATCCTTTCAAAATGCAATAAGATAAAAATTATTAATGAGATGCATTATGTATATTTTTTCTTGGTAGTGAGTATTCAAAAAAATCTGACATGTATTTTACAGCACATGTAACACACTTTATAGTTCATGCCAGCCTGACTCCAGTGTTTGATAGTCACTTGTAGCTGGGGTGGTGGTTTATTTGCTCAGTCATGTCTGACTCTTTGTGACCCCGTGGTCTATAGCCTGCCAGGCTCCTCTGTCCATGGGATTTTTCAGGCCAGAATACTGGAGTGGATTTCCATTTCCTCTTCCAGGGGATCTTCCTGACCCAGGGATTGAGTGCGCATCTCCTGTATCTCCTGCTTTTGCAGTCAGATTCTTTACCACTGAGCCACCAGGGAAGCCCCTACTTATAGCTAGTGGCTATCATACTGGAGAGCACGGATTTAGGGGACAATTGCTGACAATATTGTGTTGGCTTCCGCTATACCACAATGCCAATCAGCTATAAATCCTTTTCGGGTTTTAAAGATAACATGTGGTAGTGTGTTCACTTCTAGACTGAGCTAATGGAAGCTTTCCATCCCGGAAAAATCACAGCAATAATAGTCATTTACCTTTTGGTTTTCAGTGGCTCTTTACCTCCTTCTCACATAAGATTCAAAACAACCCGGCTGGGCCAAAAGGCAACCCTACGTTCTTCATTTTACGGATTAAAAATCGAAGCCTGAGGAATGAAATGAGCCATTTATCAAGGTTACTATCCATCTCCCTCTCTCATTTTGTTCCTCTCTCTGGGTTCCTTGGTTCCAAAGCTGGACTTATTTTCTTATGGAGAGAGCCAATCTCACTTGATTTCCTTGAGTAATCTTGACCCAAGAAGTATTTAAGTGAATGTCAGGTCCAAGTCCACCCACTCCAGCAGAGCCTAGGAGGCTTCCTGAGTGCATTTCCCGTCTCTGATGACTTGGAGTTCCCCCGAGCTTGGGGCTCTCTCCCCGCAGTTCCTCTTTCCCAGCAGCAGCGAGTCTAATAATACACCTGCCACCCCCCAAAGCTTCCTCCAGGTCACAAGAGCCTCCGACTTTGGCCGGCAACTTGGGCACAGCTAACTTCCCCCAAATGGGACTGAACATCATGGTGACTTTGCATTTAGTCGTTTTCCCACAGAGTGGCTTTTCCCTGTCCTCCAGTTTGTCCGTTCACCGTCTTCCTTGCCTCCTCCATTAACCCACAGACACCTGTCCCGCTTTCAGGGCCTTTCCTGTCATTTCTGGACTTCCCCACAGCCACATCCTGCCAGGAGACATCAGACATGTTCGTCCCGCTTCGATCGTGACAGAGGACCCGAGCCGACACACAGTCAGCGCCCTCGGAAAGGGGAATGTTGACACCTGCGGCACCAACCAGGCCAACACGGCTCATTCATCTGTTAAATCAAGAGTGACGGGAGGATGGTCCATCCCAGGAGAATAATGACGAATCATGTGTGAAAATGTTATAATTGAAGGCATACGCCTTCCTCTGAGAAGGATTCTAGGTGAAATTCAGAATGGTTATTTATAGGCCTGGAGACCAAAGGCTGAAGGGCAGAGCAGTGAGGCATTTTAGAAAAATATTTTTCTAGGAAAGGAGAGAGAAAGGACACCGAGAAGGTTAGCCGAGGCGGGAACATGCACGCAAGGACAGGAACGGAGGATGAGGCAGGGTTCAGAAGAGCTTTGGGAGGGTGGAGACTTGGACTCTCCAAGACAGGGAGGGACTGGTGCAGAGATGTGGTGAGAATCGAAGCCTGGAATCGGTCCTGGCAGGGACCCCGCTCCTGGCACGGTGGGGAAGATGGATGAAAGGGCAAGCGAGATGAAAGCAAGGGAAATTGAGTCATCGCCCCCCGCCCCCCACGCTTACCCACTGCTGAGGGCAGCTGGCAAACAGCTCAGAAAGAACTGATGACCGGAGAGGCTCGGGGAAGGCAAAGGCCCTTGCTTCCAGTTCCTGTTTGAAAATATAAACAACATGCAAATTCAAATAAAAAAATTCTTCCTGTGTCACGTTGAGAAACTCTTGTTTCTTTTTTGCCGTGACTCACTGGGGGACTATTCTTACAAGAATGCAACTTGTAGGGATGGGCAGACCTGCTGGGGAAAAACAAGAACCTCTCTGGAATGTTTACCCATTCTTCAGAAAAGGCTCTCTGTCAGTTTAGATTTGAAGGGGAAAACGTCTCAGATATCCTAGCCTGGCTGGGGTGAGGCACCCAGGACATCCTGAAATGGTTCTTAAAGAAGCCGTAGGGGACGCCTGGTGCCCGCAAAGCCTCTTCTCATCTCCCATCTCACCCCATAGATAGAGGCAGCTACTCTCAGGAAGGGAGTGGACGAGAGGCGGCCTGGTTGGTGGGTGCCGCAGAGCCATTGCAAAGGCTCAGGCAGTCAGAGCTGGTTTTGCTGAGAGCGTGGGGATGAAGGTGGGAGAAGCCAGCGGGAGCCGCTCCAGTCAGGTCGCAGAATCAAATTCTGTGCTTAGATGAAACGCCTGCCTAGGACAGGGCGGCTGCTGGAGGCTTACTCGGGCAGGCCTGGGGATTCTGCCTCAGAACTAAGCTTTCTTTCACAAATGTAAAATTCACATGGAACGTTTTTAATTAGATACATGAGGAAAAGGTAAATTCTCTGATTCGCTCTAGGTTTAAGATGCTGTTTAAGATGCCGAAGGTTTGGTGAGCATTTTCCTTCCATCCATCCTTCCTTCCTCTTTTATAATAGTAATTAATTTAATTGGAGGCTAATTACAATATTGTGGTGGTTTTGCCATACATTGACATGAATCAGCCGTGGGTGTACATGTGTCCCCCATCCTGAACCGCCTTCCCGCCTCCCTCCCCATCCCATCCCTCATGGTCATCCCAGCGCACCAGCCCCGAGCACCCTGTCTCATGCATCGAACCTGGACTGGCAATCCATTTCACATATGGTAATATACATGTTTCAATGCTATTCTCTCAAATCATCCCACCCCTGCCTTCTCCCACAGAGTCCAAAAGTCTGTTCTTTACATCTGTGTCTCTTTTGCTCTCCATCCTTCCTCTCTGTTTCTCTTTTTCTTTCTTTCTGTCTCTCCCTTCCTTCTTCCATTTCTCCCTTCCTTGATGTCTCTTTCCATTGCCTTGGCATTAGAACATCTAATCCTGAAATATGCTACAAGAGATGCCTTAAATTTTTTTAAAAATTCAGTGAAGTATTTCAACATTCCTAAGGTGTCTATCTTTTATCTTCTCTTAGAAGAATCTGAGGTAATGGTGAGAATCTAAGGTGAGGTATTTAGAAAGAAAACAAATAAATTCAGCATAGAAAGTGTGCATGTGTGTGGAGGATGGTGGGGTTCAGCACAGTCCTGTTTATTCCAGGAGCTGCAATGGTACCCCTGAGCTAAGGGGGTGGACACAGGGCAGACGGTATTTTGAAGAGCACCAAATCAATACCATTTTATCTGTTCTTTTCTGACCTTCTGCTTATGATTTTTTTTTTTTTCCTGGAAGTCACACTTAAAAAAGTCACACTTAAAAAAGGAAGCATTACTAGAGGAGATAATACACAGACTTTCCTATTCTTTTTGAAGCCAATGTGACTCAAATATGCTTCAGTTCAGTTCAGTTGCTCAGTCACGTCCAACCCTTTGCAACCCCATGAATTGCAGCATGCCAGGCCTCCCTCCATCACCAACTCCCGGTGTTTACTTAAACTTATGTCCATTGACTCGGTGATGCCACCCAGCCATCTCATCCTCTGTCATCCCCTTCTCCTCCTGCCCCCAATCCCTCCCAGCATCAGGGTCTTTTCCAATGAGTCAACTCTTCACATGGGGTGGCCAAAGTATTGGAGTTTCAGCTTCAGCATCAGTCCTTCCAATGAACACCCAGGACTGATCTCCTTTAGGATGGACTGGTTGGATCTCCTTGCACTCCAAGGGACTCTCAAGAGTCTTCTCCAACACCACAGTTCAAAAGCATCAATTCTTCGGTGCTCATCTTTCTTCACATTCCAACTCTCACATCCATACATGACCACTGGAAAAACCATAGCCTTGACCAGACGGACCTTTGTTGGCAAAGTAATGTCTCTGCTTTTTAATATGCTATCTAGGTTGGTCATAACTTTCCTTCCAAGGAGTAGGCGTCTTTTAATTTCATGGCTGTAGTCACCATCTGCAGTGATTTTGGAGCCCCCCAAAATAAAGTCTGACACTGTTTCCACTGTTTCCCCATCTATTTCCTATGAAGTGATGGGACCAAATATGCTTAGCCCTTCCTAAATGCTTTCTGTGTCCTGATAAGTAAAATTAAGCAGTAAAGTTGCATCTGTCAATGCTTTCTATGAGGACGGCTGTGAAAGTGCTTTGCCAGATTTGCACAGCTTATTTGTAATGATATAACCTCAAATACAGTTATGTGGTGCATGAGTGATTAACTTCGGAGGCTCCTTGGGAAACACATCAAAGAGATACTGGGTCATCCTCATGAAAAGATGGCACCAGACAGACAGGAGGTCCTCACGACTGTTCAGAACAGACCTAACATTTATACTGAGGACCATGGACAGAGAACATGGCGGGTCCACATGAGCCCCACATCAAAAGTCTCAAGAAGAAAGCCTGAAACATTTCAATTTCTGTGAAGGCTGTTTCTCACAGGGTACCTCTGTGATCCAGAGTAACAGCAGAAAGACACTCATTTCACACCAGTTAAGGATTCTGAGGAGCCTTGTGGGGAGAGATAGCCAGTAGAACACTGGCATTCAAGGGATTAGAAGACTGTTATTTGCATATATGATTTCCCCTTCTATTTATGGGCAAGTTATATTTCTGAAAGAAAGCACATCTCATCATTGAAGTTGTCCATATTCACAAGTTTTATTTTCCCCAACTAGATTTTAAGATCCTGAGCATGAACAATGCCGTATAACTTTCTGCTGTTCCTTCATAGCGCCCACCCACGGTAAGGACAGACACAGAGTAGTTGTTAAATAATTTTGGTTAGTTGATTAAATTGAAAAGTTCGGTAGGTGAATCAAATACTTGGTTAATTCACAATTCTGGGAGATTAGACTTGTAAATTTGTAAAAGTCTTTCCAGTTGTTTTGGTCATGTAGTGAAAGTGAATTGCGTATTTTTTTTCCCCCAACAGAGTTTGTTTTGCAATGTGAATCTTTTTGGACCTTGCTTTGAAAATGGTTGAAATGGAAGGCATGGCAGTGAATCAGCAAGTTAAGAAGGTTAACAATTAGTCATAACTTTAATAGATGAGACAATTACGCCATCTCTACCTTTTAAAAATAGCCGTATTTTTAATTAGATTTTAATCATAAAGGTCAGAGGTAGTGTAAGTTTAGAAAATCAGAAACACAGACTGTGTTGGCAAAACTGCTTCATCTCATATGTGTTAAGTTGGACAAATTAAGTAAAACAGATGGTGAGAGGCTTTTGTTTCTCAAATGATCAGTTGTTGATTGCATGGTTTTAATGGCTTTAATGTCTGACGACTCCGTCTCGTAACTCAGGTTCCTAAGTATTGCTTCCATTTCTTTGTTCCTTAAAATGGTCTGTGAAATATGATTTACTTATTCTTCTGCTTTAATGAAGCACAACATGGCAGTTTAAAAGCTTGGTAACTCAGCTTTGATTGCGCTTCTGTGGAACATATGAAGATCCCGCTTCCTGATGCAGATTTTAGAGACTAGTGAGCTATTCGTGTTGAAAGTGCTCATCCAGACCAAAAATATTGACTTCAAGTGTTAGTTGCTGTTCTGGATACCTATTCCTGCAGACAGAAAACCCAACTCAAATTAACTTAAACCAAAAGAGTGTGTACAGGGCTAGGACTAGCTACTTGCAATACCTGTTTTCAGGCTCCAAAGATGCCAGTGAGATCCATTAAAAACAAACTATATTTTGTATTGTGGTATAACAGATTAATTGGACTTACCTGGTGGCTCAGATGGTAAAGAATCCGCCTGCGATCCAGGAGACCTGGGTCCGATCCCTGGAGGAAGGCATGGCAACCCACTCCAGTGTTCTTGCATGGAGAATCCAGTGAACAGAGGAGCCTGGTGGGCCACAGTCCATGGGGTCGCAGAGTTGGACCTGAGCGAGCGACTAAGCGCACACGCAGCTGATTAGTAATGTTGTGATAGTTTCAGGTGGACTGCAGAGGGACTCAGCCATACATGTGACATGTGTCCGTTCTCCCCCAAGCCGCCCTCCCATCCAGGCTGCCACATGACATGGAGCAGAGTCCCCTGTGCTGGACAGCAGGTCCTTGTGGCTTTTTCATTCTAGATATAATACTTTGTCCATGTCGATCCCAAACTCCCTGGCTATTCCTTCCCTCTAGCCTCCCTGTGTCTCCCCAGGCAACCGTAAGTTAATTCTCTGTGAATCTGTTTCTGTTCTGGAAATAAGATCATCGGTACCATTTAACAAGACCCATTTCTTATCTCCAGTTTCTCTGGATGGCTCCCCCGTCAACCCCTCGTGGTGGCCACATTCTCAACATGGTACTCAGGTTGCCATTGAGAGGAACATCTTTTTCTCCAGTCATTTAATGGGGTCTCCCAGTTGAGATTCCCTGGCTGTGGTCAGTGGGGTTTGGGGCAGGCTCTCACAGCTGAGCTGTGTAGTGGGATCCCATGGCCTGGGATGTGAAAGGCACAGTCGGCCTTATCTGGATGGGTTTCAAGTTGGGAGCTGAGGGCTGGTATGAGCTCCACTGGAAGCAGGTGGAGCTCAGGGTCGGGGGGCGGAGCTCAGGGTCAGGGGGCGGAGCTCAGGCCGGGGGGCGGAGCTCAGGGCTGGGGGGCGGAGATCAGGGCCGGGGGGTGGAGCTCAGGGCCGGGGAGCGGAGCTGAGGTCGGGGGCAGAGCTCAGGGCCAGGGGTTGGAGCTCAGGGTCGGGGAGTGGAGCTCAGGGCCGGGGGGCGGAGATCAGGTCGGGGGCGGAGCTCAGGGCCAGGGGGCGGAGATCAGGGTCGGGGAGTGGAGTCCCAGGCGAAGCAGACACCCGGCGCGCCTGCGCCTGGAATGGGCAGACAGACGCAGTCGCCGAGCACCAGCTCCTGTCACCCAGCAGACCTCCCCGTGTCCATTCTCCCCATCCTGACTGTTCTCCTGGTGTCACCAAAGCACGCTCCTCTGCGTTCGCTCAGTTTCGGTGAATCGTCAAGAAACAAAGCTACGCAGGAGTGGCTGGTGTTCCTCCCAGACCTTCGTGTGTCGCATTTTTGCATGGTCTCATGGAACACTGTGTGCCTCAAGCTCAAAAAACACTCGTTCCCAAAATAGCCCCCCTTTTCTCCCGTGCCATCTGCGTTTCTTCTTGGTCGCCAAAAGACAAAAGCTCTCACACATGTTCATTTACATAAATAGACTCCTGAGATTATTCACATTATTATTCACTAATTTTTATTTATAATCTTTGGCCCAAGAAGTAGGGTTAGGGGAAGGAAACATGGGAGGAAGAGAGGAACAAAAGAATGATGCCCATTTAGGGAGTAGAGGCCCATCACTTCTGTGGGTGATGGATTACAGACCCCTACTTCATGCAGTCATATGTGATTCCAGTCCAAGTGATTCAGATAATTGGATCAACCCCAAACTTTATTCATTATTTTTGGAAATGACAAATAAAACTTTTTTGGGAGAAAAATGTATTTTTGGATAAAGGGAGTAAGGTCATAAGCTGTCTTAATGAGCTTCTTTAGTTTGTTGTCATATCAGCTCTCATATTTGGAATTTTTACTTTCAATTAGAAAGAAGGCTAGTAAGTGAGCATTTTCAAATAGAATTGCATTTTTTAATGTGAAATTCATCTCCCTTGATACCCAGTCCTTTTGTTTGCAGATAGAGAATATCATTATAATTGCTGATTATTTAAAGAGGATCATCACATTTTTTTTTCTCATTTGACTCCACATCTGGAAAATTAGTAATTCCCAGGAGATATATATTCTTGGACAAATGAGTAACCATAATTTACTTGCATTCTTAATTGGGTACAGTAGAAAAGAGACAGCTAGGAAAAACAAAAGCCTACAAACACTAGAAGAATATTGCAATAGGGATGTCAAGGCAAACAAACACTCTGCAGTGCATCCTACGGTTCTGTGGTCCAGAGTCTGTGGCGATGCTGGTGGTAGAAAGGGAAGAATGAGTGTGCTTAGACACTCAATCAAGTCTCATTCTTTGTGACCCCATGGTCTGTAGCCCATCAGGCTCCTCTGTCCGTGGGATCCTCCAGGCAAGAATACTGAGCGGGTTGCTTTTCCTCCTCCAGGGGACCTTCCTGACCCAGGGATTGAACCCACATCTCTTACGTCTCCTACATCGCCAGGTGGATTCTTTACCACTAGGGCCACCTGCAAAGCCACTGGAATCCATGAAGTGTGTGCTTTCTCATGACTTTCTCTCCTTGAGCCCCTGAAGTGATGACACATTAAACTCTGGGAACAAGGAAGTATACGGTATGCTTGGCAAAGGGTGAAGTGTGATGCAGAAGGATCCTTTCATTTACTGAATGTCGAGGTTTGAAGCCTGCATGGTGCTGTCACTGGTACACAGTCAGCCACGTGGGAACAGTCAGATTTGGGGCCGAGGACAGAGCAGGGATCTGCATACCCTGAGCATGTGCAGCCCCTAAACTCTTCTGTATTCATCAGGGTTGTTGTTCAGTTGCTAAGTCGTGTCTGACTCTTTGCGACCCCATGGACTGCAGCACATCAGGCTTCCCTGTCCTTCACCATCTCCCAGAGTTTGCTCAAACTCATGTCCCTGGAGTCAGTGATGCCACCCACGCACCTCACCCTCATGAGAGTTCCATGAGCAGTGCCTGTCGTAAGAACCCTAGGGAACAGACCACTATGATTGCTTCATGGTTGGCGGTCCGCCGCTCGGGTAAGTTAGAGACCTCGTCCGAGGGGCAGAGCTGCGCCTCAACGTGTGGCCTCTCTGAAACCCCTTGCTCCACACTCACCTCTCCGGTTGCATGGCCACGGTCATGTTTCCCAACCCAGACAGCTTTTCTTTTTGAAATATCACGCGTGGCTGGCTTCCTGTGACTCAGGCTGCCACGGTCTCTTCTCGTTCCAGGATCCAAGCCTGTAAAGCGAGCTGCTTTCAGCAGCATGCCCAGCTCTCATCCTCTCTCTTCAAGGATGCTTCAGGTTCTGCTCTTTCCCTTTGGCTGCTTATGCTAGAAGGAACCTAGTGGTGCCTGCTCTGTCCTCTGCCCCAAGTCCGACCTCTCCTGCGTGGTTGGCTGTGTACCAGTGACGGCGCGAGCAGCTCCGTAGCTTCGGCCTCGTGGGACACAGTATATCCGTATCTGGGTCTTTATCTTCCCGTTGTTGCTGGCGGTGCCAAAGTCCTATAAGTAACGGAAGCTTGTTTATACTTGTCCTTGGTTAGTTCTTTTGCTTTTCTTTTTTAGTTTTTGGCTGTGCCCCACAGCATGTGGGATATTAGATCCGTGGCCAGGGATCGAACCTGTGTCCCTGCACTGGAAGCCAGGACTCTAAACTGCTGGCCTCCCAGGGAAATCCCATCTGCCCCTTTGTTTCTGTCATGAAAATCTTCCCTGCCCTTCTCCTGTGCCTACCTGATTATCCATACAAGTTCTCTAAGTGTCTCGTCCTTCACACAGTTCTCAAGTTATAATAGCATTCCTACAAATGACCTCTGTCTCACAGACCTGCTGGGAGGATTAACTGAGACGGTCCCTGTGAGGTGCACAGCACAGAGTCTGGCGTGTCGTAAGAGTGGGAGCTACGGTTGGTGTTATCTCCGTCGAGCTGATGTAGGGACTGAGCTGCTGAGAGTCCCTGACCGGTGCTGGAGTCCATTTTTCTTTGTCACTCAAGGTGGCCCATATATTTGCCAGCTGCCAGAGTCACTTTCAGGTTCCTGTGGTCAACGTTTGGATGAGAAACCCTTTCTTCCTGGATGCACAGCTTATTCGACCTGTAAAATCGGGAGTATGTGTGTGTGTGTGTGTGTGTGTGTGTGTGTGTGTGTGTGAGAAACACAGTATATACCTCAATACCCAACAGGCTACCAGCAATATAGAAAACAAAGATGATCTAACAGAGGAAATCTCTCCAAGGATACGGTTACTCCTGGGAATCACCAGATGTAACTGTTCCTCTAGCAGCCCTTGTAAATTACCACTCCTTCCTCCACGCAGGCTGTTCTGCTCAGCTCACCTTCATGGCCATCAGATGTGCTGGTCATTGAGGAGACTCTAATGCTGTCATTCAGTCCTTAAGTCACGTCTGACTCTTTGCGACCCCATGGACTGCAGCACACCAGGCTCCTCTGTCCTCCACTAAATCCCAGAATTTGCTCAAATTCATATCCACTGAGTCAGTGATGCTATCTAATCATCTCATCCTCTGTCATCCCCTTCTCCTTTTGCTCTCAATCTTTCCCGGCACTGGGGCCTTTTCCGTGAGTCAGTTCTTTGCATCAGGTGGCCAAAGTATTGGAGCTTCAGCTTCAGTCCTTCCAATGAATATTCAGGGTTGATTTCCTTTAGG
Organism: Hydropotes inermis; assembly: GCA_020226075.1. NCBI lineage: Eukaryota > Metazoa > Chordata > Mammalia > Artiodactyla > Cervidae > Hydropotes > Hydropotes inermis. The sequence goes on along the minus strand of CM035286.1, from coordinate 59,459,417 downwards.
ATGGACTGGTTTGATCTCCTTGCACTCTAAGGGACTCTCAAGAGTCTTCTTTAGCATCTCAAGTTTGAAACACATCAATTCTGTGGCATTCAGCCTTCTTTATGGTCTAGCTATCACATTCCTACATCCCTACTGGATGACTCTAATGACCTGTATTTATTATAACTTCCCTAAGGAAGGATGTTCTACATGGTAGGAAGAGACACTGGTAGGTGGAAGGAACGCGTCTTGACGTCGCAAGCTCAAGTAACAGTAGCTGCCCTTGACTGTCACCTAAGAAGGGTGGCCCAATTCACTGTGAGAGGTTTGCTTCTTCTAGTGGAACAAGCACCTTGAAGGCCAGAACTGACTTTTTTTTTTTAATGGTGGCGAGAGAATACTTTGTAGGAGAAAGAGAGGAGACAATAGTCACTCAGCAACAGGATGCAGCACTCTGGGAGAGGAACAGCTATTCTGCAACAGTGCGGGAGCTTTTGCTAAGTTACACTGTGCGGCCTGAACCACGTTCTCTGCTCTCCCTTTAAAGCGGCCACTCTGCACTATGTGACTTGGTGGCCCTTGGCAGGAACGGGTGTTTCACAGTGACTGTGAGGAACCGCAAGTCTTGCTTCAAGGTCGGAAGGATGGTTCTGCTTTTGTCGGAAGCTGCGTAATTCCTCATTTCGCAGTCTTCTGTGTCCATGAAACAGAAGCAATGGTGAAGGATGAGTGTGTTCTAGCACACTGTGGATCCCTGGGTCCCAGCAGTCCATGGTGTCTAATGTGACGCTAAACACAGTTCAGTAGCATCTGCTGCCCTGATGTCTCAGTGGCGAGGAATCTGTCTGCCATGCAGGAGTCAAGAGTTCGGTCTCTGGGGCGGGAAGATCCCCTGGAAAAGGAAATGGCAACCCACTCCAGTGTTCTTGCCTGGAGAATCCCATGGACAGAGGAGCCATGGGATGCAGTCCATGGGGTCACAAGAGTCAGACACGACTGAGTGATTAAATAACAGTAACAAGCAAGAAGTCATGCAGACATTGCCAACACAGCGGAAGAAAAAGTTGCTTCTGGGGATGAGTTGTTGCATACCCGCCTTTAGATATTCCTGTGATAAAAGTAAGCACTTGGATGTCTGTATGCAGCAACACAGAACTATGATCCCTTAAAACCTAATATCACCGAGCATTTCCAGAAGATTCTTTGGCTTAAATTTAGTGTTTGCTTATTGCAGAGTGCAAAAAGTCATCTGAAATTTGATCACGGCCTCTGGCACATGCAATGGTTTCTCTTTCTTTTTTTCTATAAGTTAAGGGAAACAGAAAACTTTTTAGTCTAAGCCCTGCCATTCAATGTGACTTACATTCAGAAAATCAGCTCTTGATGGTTAAAAAAGAACGCATTGGCTTTTGTACAGAAAGACACAGGAGAAGAAAAGAAGAAACAAATGCCCTTCTCTAAAGAAGACACACTGAAGTTATAGAGGAGAAGTTTACTTTTCTTCCCTAGAAAAGCATGAATCACTTCACAAAATCTGCTCTTTAAATCATATCAAATTTAAGATTTCTTTCTCTGGGGCTAGAAGAAGAATTTTAGCCATTTCCTTGTGAGAAGAAGGATGGTTTGTGTAACCACTGTCAGTTTGTTCAGTCGGGCTTTTGTTACATGAAGAAGGCTACCCAAAGGTAAACTGTGAACCCACTTGTACTCATTACTGTTTAAACATGTACTGACTCACAGTCAAAGGGGAGACAGGACCATTTCAAGAAACCTGGTGAAATGTCCTAATAAACATCTCTTAATTGGATACATTTTGCCGTGCCCATAGAAGGTATAGTTGTTCTTGTAAATTATTGAACTTGAGGTTTGTATCCCTTTGGACAAGTTCCTCATCATTTTCCTTCCCCCAGGCCCCTAGCATGTCTCGTAAGCCAGGTGGCGGGGGTTGGGGACTTCCCCGGCAGTCGTGGTTAAGACTTCGCCTTCCAAGGCAGGGGCTTCAGGTTGGGTCCCTAGTCAGGGAATTAAGGTTCCACATGCCTTGTGGCTGAGAACGCCAAAGCCTGAAGCAGAAGCAATGAGCAAGTGCAATGTAGACTTTTAAAATGGTACATACAAAAAAAAACTGGGAAATAAAGTAAGCAAGCGTGAGTGTCATGCAGGCAGTGGGGAAGGAATTTACACAAATGACGGTGTCCAGGGGACTGGAAAAGTGCCTAGACTGTCCTTGTGAGGAGGGAGTCTGCTAAGGTTCCTCAGCCAGGAGAAAACCTGCTCTGGGCGCCCTGCTCGGTTGTTGCCAAGTCACTAAGTTGTATCTGACTCTTTGTGACCCCAGGGCTGCCGCCCACCCGGTTGCCATTCCCTCCTCCAGGAGACCTTCCCCACCCAGGAATCGAACCCGAGCCTCCTGCATCAGCAGGTGGGTTCTTTACCTCTGAGCCCCCGGGGAAGCCTGCCCTGCTCCAGAGTGGGTCCCAGCAGAAGGTCTCAGCGTTGGCTCTGCTCCTGTTTCCACATCCAGGATCTCCAGCCTGTCCGACTCGTCTTCAAAGCGTCTTCCCAGAATCTGACGTCTTTTCTCGCCTCCCCATTCCCACTCGCTCCTTGATGTAACGTGATGTCGGGTCTGCGATGTGGGCCTGGATGGTTTTTTTTCATGTCCTTGTCCTGACTCTCTGCTGTGCGGCTTCAGACCTTACTGGGTCATTTTGGCGTCTCTTCCTCATCCGCATCTTAGACGGGATGAGTGTTAATGTCTGTTTGCCGGAACTTTCAACCTCTCTGTTAAAACCCAGACCCCACACAACAGCCTGCTGATTCCTACCTCAACTGTCTAATTTATCAATTACGCTACTTTGTACTGTTTTGCTTTTATACTGATTATCCTGTTCATTCAACACATTCACTCTCATTCAGCTACACATAATGATAAGAACTCAGGATATAAGGCAAGGAAAGCAGTGCTATTATGTAGATCCTTACTTCTAATGAGGGAGATGGATAAGAAAGCCACAGGCAGTGTAGACTATGTTCATACTGTAGAAATGACGTAAGGTGCTGGGATGGCAGAGGAGAAGGGGGAGTCCATGTGAGATGATGGGGGAAGACTTCTTCAGGCACTGATGCCAGCAATGAGTTTTAAGGGCCATCAGAAGTTGTTAGATGGAGGCTGGTTCATTTCCACCTCTGAAGTTGACCTCAGCTGGCGCTGGGGTGGAGCTGCCAACCGGAACAGCTTCCTGTGGCCTCTCCATGTGTCCTGAGCCTCCCAGCGACGCGGTGGCTGGGTGTGAGGAAGGGTGTCTTCACTCACAGGCAGGCAGACGCTGTGTGCCCCTTTAGGACCCAGACTTGGGTGTCATGTAGATTCCATCCTTTGAAACTAGACTTGTGAAATTCACAAAGGTTCTTTGACTGCAAGGAGAGTGCTGTAGACCCTTCATCTTTCTGGTGGATCGTCAAGATTCTGGACAAGAAGTACCCCCATGGGTAGTTTCTGAAGATCCAGTCTGTCCTTTGTCCATGCAGTTCACACCCTCTTACATGCGAAACCAACCCACACCCTCCTCAAAACGTCTCAGGCCTCCTTATGGCGTCAGCATTCTAGCATTCACATGAGGCTCCTCCACTGCAGTTCCATAAGTGAGATCCCCAAAGACAGTTGTTCTCTTTCTAGAGACCTGTGAGCAAAGGGGGCAAGTTATATGCTTTGGCTTGCCCCAGCCTACAGTGTACGGCCTGCTTAGGGCCAGTGCTGTAGACACCCCCTTGCAAAGAGGAAGACTTTCTTCAATCACTGCCCAACATCAGTCTGAAAGCCATCTGAGCACGTTTGTGGTTCCCGTGATTAGGACGTAGTCGTTCTCTCTAGAGCGGATTCTACATGCCCCTTGGCTCTGCCCGCTGGGTAATCTTTCCTCTTCAGTATTGAACTATCCTGCCTTTGCAACTGAATGATAGTCTCAGCCTTTTATCTGCACATAATAGTCAAGGCTTAAAAATCGTCTTTAATTTCTTTCTTTCTTTTTTTTTGCCATGTCTCTGGCCCTTTTAGTCGAAGCTTTTAGTTCACAAGATGTCGGTGCATAGAGAAACGAGCTGGGGTGGCTGGGCCGAGAGTGGAGGGTGAACTGGCAGGAAGCCAGTGAGCTGACAGATGAAGCAGGACCGGGAGGCGACAGCGGGTCCGTGCAGCGAGCTGGAGCCCAAACGTTCCCACCGAACGCGCTGCAGAGATGCCCCTTCTCCTCTTGTGCTCTTTTGCTATAGCTTTTGTTTTTAAACTATAATTTTCCTGAAAGTATTTTTACTGCCTTAAAATAACTGGTGTTGTGTTCAGGGGAGATAAGTTTATAGGCTTGAATTCTAGAACAGCTTATACCAACAACCTATATTTGTATTCTAGGGGAATACAAATTTCGTTAATAGACTGTGATAAGAGTAACAAGGCCAATATGAAATTAGGTACATAAAATACACAGAGGGTTTTTCTTTTCATTCTAAATCTTCATGGGTGTACAGTTTTAAGCTTGCAAATATTTGTGACTGTATTGTTTTTTTAAATCAGTAACTTGACCTGTTCAGAAAAGGTAGTTTTCTCAAAGACATTTTTTCTATGCTGTCTTAGATTGCTACCCAGTTTTTCTCAAGTCAAAATGTTGAGTAAAAGAGAAAAAGCTGAGAACCACCAGAGAGTGTATTCCCCTCGGTTCATCGTTCCATGGAGAAGTTTTATAGGATATCAAAGTACTCTACAGTGCTGTGACGGATCATTTCAGAGAAGGTGCACAGAGATGCAAATAAAGAAGGAAAAGAAACTGGGGAGATGAAAGAATGAAATTAGACACAAATGGGTCATTAAACACTGGCGTGTCTTTCATTCAGTCAGACTTAACCAGTGTTTTTATTGAATGTTTCCTCTGGGGCTGAGCTTTGTGAGAGAGACATGCACCTGAAGAAGGTGTGGTCCTTGCCTTTTAGGAGGTTACAAACTGTTGTGAGGATGTGGGCTAAGTGTCACAATTCTGTGTGATTAGTGCAAGCATCATATACACCATGAAATGACAGCCTAAAAGGTCACCCCTAGCAATGGCTTCAGGGAGTCCTTTCAGAGGAGACAGAATTTAAGCTTGATGGCAAGTAATGTGTCCAATTTGGGCAGGCATTCCACATACATAAAAGCAGTAAGAAGAAAAGATGGGGATATACAAATATAGGATGTCTTCTAGAAAAGCTGAATACCTCATTTGGTTGAAATGGAGAAATAGTAAGGAATGAGCTAGAATGGCAAATTGTAACTAAATCTTACAAGATCTGAAATGCCAAAGAAAATTATCTTTTTTTTTTCCCCCTGTGGGATCTAGGACGTTATTGAAGATTTAAGGGAAGCTATGATGCATGATTTGACAATGATTTTTAAGAATATGCGTCTGAAATCTCTCTGAGTGATAGTTCAGAATTGATCACATGGACTTAAGTTTTGCACAGTCAGAGACTTAATCTAATTCATGTGTGTATTTTTAGAATGCCAAGAGAACTGGTCTGTGCATAGTTTTGGAGAGTGTTGATAAGTTTACTCTGAATAAATAATGGTGAAAAAGGCTAAACTCTATTTAGCTGCTGCATTTTAATACATGTTTGCTTATGAATGAGATCACAAAGGTTGTAAAATATCTAAAAATTATGAAAGTCCAAAGTCTTAAACTTGGAAAGTGTCACCATGTCATAGCAACATAGGTTTTCTCCGTCTCTGTTTAGCTGTATTGAGATGGGTGAACTTTTTTCTTAGAGTCGAATATGTATGTTAGAATTTGTAAGCCATACAGTCACGAGGACTCAGTCATAGTATCTTATCTGAGAAGGATTTTGAAGCTGAGCTAGCCCTTGAGTCTCTTCACTGCTTTGTATATCAGTTTTATTACCTATAAAGCAGGAATATTCACAGTTCAGGGGGCTGCTTTGAGGTTTAAAATGAGTTAAAATATGCAAAGGGCTCTGTGGTTTAGTTGCTGAGTCAAGTCTGACTCTGCGACCCCATGGACTGCAGCATGCCAGGCTCCCATGTCCTTCACTATCTCCCTGAGTTTGCTCAAACTCATGCCTCTGAGTCAGTGAGGCTTATGTTTTATTATTGCCTTTGTTTTATTATTGTTATATATTTATATAGAATTCAATATAGAATGTGTCTGATGCTGAAGCTGAAGCTCAAATAGTTTGGCCACCTGATGCAAAGAACTGACTCCTTAGAAAAGACCCTAACACTGGGAAAGATTGAAGGCAGGAGGAGAAGGGGACGACAGAGGATGAGATGGCTGGATGGCATCACCGACTCAATGGACATGAGTTTGAGCAAGCTCCGGGAGTTGGTGATGGACAGGGAGGCCTGGCGTGCTGCAGCCCACGGGGCTGCGAAGAGCCGGACACGACTGAGCGACTGCACCGACGGAATGAGCCGTGCAGGGGCGGTGCACTGAGCGTGTGTGTATTCTGTTAGGGACGCTCTGCTGAGTCCTGGTCGCTCAGTCGTGTCCGGCCCTTTGGGACCCTGTGGACTGCAGCCCACCGGGCTCCTCTGTCCATAGAATTGTCCAGGCAAGAAGACTGGAGTGGGCTGCCATTTCCTTTTCCAAGGGACCGACCCAGGGTTCAAACTCGTGTCTCCTGTGTTGGCAGGTAGATCTTTTACCACTGTGTCACGGACCAAGAGCAAAACGTTTACTGAATTTGCAAAGTAAAAAATTATAATCCTAATGAGTTTACACAAAAAGAAGTGCAGATTGTTATTAAGTGGATAGAATATTCAGTTTTACTATTAATCAGAGAAATAGAGTTAAAAATAATAATGAGCTACCCTTTGACTAAGAAAAGAGATACCAGTATGTGGCTGTCATTAGGGAAGTTGTAGCTTGGTTTAGTTTTTAAGCCCAGTCTTCATGGGAGTCTAAATGTGTGACTTCTCCAGAGGCAAATTGAAAACTGAAGTTTAGGCATTTGGAAAATATACATCAAGTGTAGAACATTAAAAAATCTTTGTAATATTTAGCATAACCATGAAAGTTCATAAAAGGAAAAGCATCATTACTGCGGACAAATGAAAGTGAAATTCACTCAGTCGTGTCTGACTCTTTGCGACCCTGTGGACTACACAGTCCATGAAATTCTCCAGGCCAGAACACTGGAGTGGTTAACCTATCCCTTCTTCAGGAGATCGTCCCAACCCAGGGATCAAACCCAGGTCTCCCACATTGCAGGCAGGTTCTTTTAACAGCTGAGCCACAAGGGAAGCCCAAGAATACAGGAGTGGGTAACCTACCCCTTCTCCAGTGGATCTTCCCGACCCAGGAATCGAACCAGGGTCTCCTGCATTGCAGGTGGATTCTCTACCATCTGAGCTATGAGGGAAGCCCCTTGCTGACAAGAAAGACTCAATTTACGAAAAACAGTGTGCATAACACAGCACGATTGCTTTAAGAAATAACACGAATGCGTCTGCCCAGAGGAAGCATGTAACAATTTACAGTGTTTATGTTCCTTTCCTTTGCGTTGCTTCACTGTCTGTTCTTCTTGATTCAGTGTATGGGTAATACAAACTTTTAGGAGGCTGTTGTGATGGTCTAGACCAGGGGTTATAAAATTTTCTACAAAGGGCCAGATAGTATTTTCAGTTTCATGGATCATACGTCTGCTGTAACTACTCAACTTGGACTTTGTGGTCCACAAGCATCCTTAGATACTCTAATAAAACTTGACTTACAAAGATAGGCAGGGAGTGGGATTTAGTCAGTGGGCCACAGTCCACCAACTGAGGTCATACAAGAGGCGGCAGGGGTTCCTCTATGAAAGCAACACTTAGGTTAGAAAGTGGCAATATTGTCATCGGTATTTCAGAGATGTCACTCCTGCGGAATTCATAGGTCTCCAAGACAGTTTGCAAAGCTGAAGAGAAGCGGTGAGTTAAGGATGACGGAAGTTTCAAATTTAGACATCAGCATGGAAGGATACTGCCTGATGCTATGGTCGGCGTAGAGAACTCAGGAGAAGGAGCAGATCTTTGAAGAGCAGCATAGAGTTAGCTTGGGGCATGGTGAAGGATATGCTGAGGTCACAGGGAGGCATTTGCCCCTGTGGACCTGATATAGGGATACAGTGAGGTGTGGAGCTGAGGATTTAGATGTAATAGCACATCATGATAACATGATAATGGACATCATGGAAATTGATTAGATCCTGGAATTCATCAGTGTGAATGTAGGAGTTGGTCTGCAAAGAAGGCTGAGCACCAAATAATTAATGCTTTCTTACTGTGGTGCTGGAGAAGACTCTGAAGAGTCCCTTGGACTGCAAGGAGATCCAACCAGCCCGTCCTAAAGGAAATCAGTCCTGAATGTTCACTGGATGGACTGATGCTAAAGCTGGACCTCCAATATTTGGCCACCTGATGCAAAGGGCCTACTCACTGGAAGAGACCCTAATGTTGAAAAAGATTAAAGGCAAGAGGTGAATGGATGGCAGAGGATGGGATGGTTGGATGGCATCACTGACTCGATGGACGCGAGTCTGAGCAAACTCCGGGGAACAGTGAAGGACTGGGGAGCCTGGTACGCTGCTTGTGATCATTCACCATAATCTACCCCCCCCTCCTCACTCTGGAAACACTCTGCCTACCCCTCTCCCTCCTCAAACTCAAGACTGGCATCCTCTTGAATTTTAGTAGCAGAGAGTGTGAAAGGACTCCCTGGGGAGACGGACTACCTACCTTGTTAGTCCCACAAAGCTAAGGGCTACAACCAGGTCAGACATCAGAACTGCCTGTTTTTAGGATTTTTGTCATAGGAAGCCAACCTTCTGCTGGACAATTGAAGCAGGCAGAAGCTATTTCCATTTCTAGACATTCATTATGACATACATTGCCCTGTTAAGGAATTAAAATGGCGTTCTTGTTTTATTCCATACAAATATTGTAAGTAATTTAGACCTCTTGTTGAAGCTCACTCAGCAGTTTAGAAAGGACGGGTGTCCTGCTGGGCAGTACAGTGGCTTGAAAAACAGAACCGAAGCCACAAGCAGAGCACTTTTGCACAAAATTGACCTCCCTCTTCTCCTTGCAGCTGCCTTCCTAGGGATACTATCATTAGTATTCAGAGATCTAGTTATTTAAATAAATAATTTTCCAAGCCAAGTTCAAATGTTTCCATAGGAAAATTATCTTGATATTTTGGCCTCAATGAAAAAATAGGAAATGGGAAAGAGATCTAGGGCAAATTTTTAATAATATGGATTTTTCCCCCTCTCACATAGTGCGAAAGTTGCTGTGGTTGCCAGCGGCACTAAAACAGTCAGACCACTTTCAGAAATTCAGTCACCTCTTAAACACTTAGAGGCCGAATGGAGTGAAAACCCGTTTTCAGAAGAGTTTCCAAGCAAGTAGAAAGTTTCCACACCCTACATCTTGTACAAAAAGAGATGGAAACTGGGCTCCATCTGCCAAAAAGTCTGAATTGTTGTGTCACACGCTGTTGAACATTATAATCAGTAATAAAAATGGGAACATGTTTGATGCTATATTAAAACGCACTCTGAAAAGCATAGCCTAATAATATTTTTTGGATTTATTTTATTTCATTTTTTTTTTTTTGCAATGCTAACAGTGTTTCCACACTCTCAATAACAATAAGAAAAACAAAAAAGGGGGAAAGAAATGAAATAAAAAATCAGCATACTGAATTCCTATTCTGAATAAAGTGCTTTTTCCCCACTCAAAAATCACTTGGAAAAATCCTAGTTTTGTCTATTTAATAAACCAAAGATTAGACATTTCAGTTTTTATTCTTTCTTATTATGAACATGATAAATGCTTGTGTAAAAATTCAAATGATTCAGAAAAGCATAGGAAGAAATTCAGAATTACTCCAGATTTCTCAGAGATACCAGATACATTAACATTATATCTGTCAATATTTTCAGCTATAATTCCAACATCTGACTGCATTTATGTGTGTATAAATATTTAGTTTATATATAATATTGTATATCCATAATTTTGCATAAATGGATGCACATTTGGAGTTGTGTTTGTTTATCCAGCTTTTTTTGGAAAAGTGAATGAAGGATTCTTTAAATTCTATTGTAGTTTACGTTTCTCCCTGCTCCTTACTTGCCTCACCTGCCACTGTTAACCACTGGTTTGTCTTCTATACTGTGAGTCTGTTTCTGCTTTGCTGTACACATTTGTCATTTTATATTTTTAGACGCCACATACAAGCGGTATACAGAATGTGAATGTCTCTGTCTGATTTATTTCACTAGCCATACTATTCACTTCAGTCCATCCATGATGCTGCAAATGGCAGAGTTTCATTTGTTTTTACAGCTGAGTAATATTCCATTCTGTATTTATGCCATGTCTTTTGGATGCATTCATCTGTTGATGGGCATATGGGTTGCTTCAGCATATTGGCTGTTGTATCATTCTGCTGTGGACATCATGGTGCATGAATCTTTTCCAGTTAGTGCTTTCTCTTTCTCTGGATGTATACCTAGGTGTAGAATTTCTGGATCACACGGCAGTTCTATTTTTAAGGACCCTCCGTGCTGTTTCCCACAATAGCTGCACCAGTCTACATTCTGATTAACAGTGTTCGAGGTTCCCTTTTCTCCAAATCCTCGCTAACATTCTGTATTTGTAGACTTTTTGATGATAGTCATTCTCACAGGTATGAGGTAATATCTCATTGCTTTGATTTATATTTCTCTGATAATTAGCAATGTTGAATATTTTTTCATGTACCTGTTGCCCATCTGTATGTCATTTTGGGCGAAATGTCTATTCAGTTCTTCTGCCCATCTTTTCATTAGGGTTTCTTTTTGTATTGTGTTGTACAAGTTGTTTCTATATGCTGGCTCTTAACCCCTTATTGGTAATACCATTTGCAAATATTCTCCTGTTTAGTGAGTCTTTCCATTTTGTTGATGGTTTCCTTTGCTCTGCAAAAGCTTTTAAATTTAATTAGGCCCCATTTGTTTATTTTTGCTTTTATTTCCTTTGCTTTAGGACAGAGATCCAAAAAGATATTGCTGTGGTTCATGTCACTGAGTGTCCTGTTTATGTTTTCCTCTAGGAGTTTTACAGAATCTGGTCTTACATGTAGGTCTCAATCCCTTTTGAGTTTATTTTTGTGTCTGGTGTTAGAGACTGTGCTAACTTCATTCTTTCACATGTAACTGCCCGATTTTCCCGGCACCACTCATTGACGAGACCGACTCTCCTCCATTGTACATCCTTTGTCAAAGATTAATGAAACATTAGTGTATGAGTTTATTTTGGGGATCTATTTTCTGTTCCACTGATCTGTGTGTCTGTTTTTATGCCAATAGTCAACTTTTTTCATCAACAAAATCTAGTTGATATTTTTTCAAGTCGATAAATATGGATCTACTACTTGATTATAGGTTTTATTACCTTATTTATTATTCTACTACATGTACATTAGACAATTTACTTCTTCACTCTTTTGAGCATTTAACTATTTTCAGTCTTTGCTATTTGAATAGTACTAGAATAAATACTTTTCGTCTGATTGTCTTATCAGCGTAACTTACTGAAATGAGAAGTCAATCATTTATTCCTTTGTTCAATAAGCATTGATAGACTGCCTACACTATGGTGGGTATTGGCTTAAGCTCTGGGGATATCAGGGGTGACAGCACAGCTTTTTCTTGTAGAGCTTGCATTTTCAGGAGCAAGAAACATCATAAACAAGTGAGTGAATAATCGACTCAGATTGCTGTAAGTGTTATGGCAAAAATAATACTGAGTGACGGTCTAAAGATGGGGGTCTCATTTAGATGGAGTGGCCAGGAAGCCATCACTGATGAGGGAATATTTGAACTGAATTCTAAATGTTAAAATGTATCCTGGTGTTTAAAGATCTGGAGCAGAGCATTATAAGCAGAGGGAAACACAAGTGCAAAGCTTTTGAGGGAGGGAAGATCTTGTCATGTTCAAAGAACAGAAAGAAAGCTAGAATGTCTGGAATTCTGTGGAGTGCTGGAGAGAGGTAGGTTAATAAGAGTGAGATGCATATCAGGGCCATTCATGTGAGACGGTGCCAGTGATATAAGGTGTTAAGTCTTACTGCAATGGGAAGCCTTTGGAGGGTGTTATGCAAGAAAGAAAGGTGATGTGGTAGGAATGAGTTTAAAAAGATCATTTTCTGAGTTGTAAGGGATGTGAGGGTGAGTGAAATCAGGGCCATCAATCAGTGTATACTTCAGTAATATACAGGGAAGTCAAAGAAGAAGGAATTTTGTGGGGCGGGAATTATAGATGAAGAATTCTGTATACATTGTGTTACCCTTGAAGTGCCTCTTAGACACAACTGTAGATAGACGTTAAGCCATTGGAGATCTGAATTTGGAGCTCAGGAAAACTGTAAGTAGTAAAGGAAGAAATGTGGATGGCGTCAGCATCTGGGAAGCGTGAGAGGCTTCGGAGCTGGAGCTCAAACTTAAGGAGGAGACTGGGAAGTGAGGAGGGCTGAGGATGCACCCATGGAGAAGGCAGAAGTTTAGATGCTGGACTGAAGAGGGGATGGCATGAGGACAGACAGAGAAGACCATCTGGAAACCAAGGCGAGAGACCACAGCAGAAGCATCCATCACCACCCTGATCTGGGACTTGGAGCCTCTAGAAATGCGAGAAAATAAATCCCGTTGTTTCAGCCACCCAGTGGTGCCCTGTCGTCATGGTGGCACTAACAAGCGTGATCCAGAAGGCTGTCATGAGTCTAGCGAAAAAGGGGCTGGGTCAATACATTGTGTGTTCCGCTGACCGCACAGAGCAGTTGGCAGGAGAAGCTGAGGACGACCGTGCTTGGGAAATGGGAGGTGGTGGTGAAGGGGCAAGATGTGGACGGAGGTGAGGTTACTGGTGACGAAAAGGGTGCAGTGCTGAGGAGGAGATCACAGGAGGAGGGAGCTGGGAGGGAGAGCACAAGGTACCTGGGGAGTCCTCCATGCAGATGCTGAGGTCACCAGCCAGGGCGGAGTGAGGAGGGGAGCAGTGAACCCACGGAGAAAATATCCCACAAGGGACCGAGGCAGTGCGAGCCACGGATGTCCTGGGTGAGAACACTGCCCCCCGGGGCTTCCCTGGGGGTCCATGGCTAAGACTGCCTTCCCAGTGCAGGGGGCCCGGCCTTGACCCCTGGGCAGGGAGCTAGATCACATGCTGTGACTAAGACCCAGTGCAGCCAAGTAAATAGATTAATAATTTTAAAAGATGGCAGAGGTAAGGGTTAGGTGAGGTTTGATCACGTCAAAGGAGGAAGGAGGGGAAAGCGTTGGGAAGACATGGCGGCGAAGAAAGAACAGGACTATTCACCTCTCGACCCTGAGCCCTTGGGGCCGGAGCAAAAGCTGGCCTTAACTGAGAAGATGGGCAAGGAGACAGTGTCTGCAGGGGGACCTCCAGGTTCACTCAGGAGGAGAAGGGGCAGGAAAAGTCCAGAATCAGGGTCCAGGGCACAGAGGAATCTGCTTATTCTGGGCCTTGAGTCCCATGCAGAACCCACACGAAAAGAGATTATGCGCGTGCCAAGTCCTGTTGGTCATCATGACTCTGTGCAACCCCGTGGACTGTAGCCCGCCAGGCTCCTCTGTCCGTGGGATTCTCCCGGCAAGAGCACTGCAGTGGGTGCCACGCCCTCCCCCAGGGGATCTTCCTGACCCAGGGACCGAATCCCCATCTCTTATGTCTCCTGCATTGGCAGGCGGGTTCTTTACCACTAGCCCCACCTGGGAAGCAAAATGGATCATGAGACTGACTGACTTACCTATTTTTATAGAGTTTTAATTTTTTTCTCCCAGTTTTATTGAGATATCATTGATGTACTGATAAGTGTACGGCCTACACCGTCATGATTGGTCTCACATACATCACAAAATGATCACAGTGAGTTTAGTGAACGTCGGCCGTCTCATATAGGTGCAACATTAAAGAGAAACATGTTTCTTTGTAATGAGAACTCAAGATTTACTCTCTTAAGAACTTTCATACATAACATACAGAAATATCAATTACGCTTACCATGTTGAACATGACAATCTATCGCTCTCAGTTTAATGTAGATGCATTGAAATCGATTTACTTAATACCATACACAAAGATAAACTCACATTGGATCAAAGACCTAAAAGAAAGGCCACACACTATAAAACTCTTAGAGGAAAGCATAGGTAGAACACTCTTTGACTTCAATTTCAGCAAGATCCTTTTTGACTCACCTCCTAGAGTAATGAAAATAAAAACAATAAGTAAGTAAATAAATAAACAAGCAAGCAAACGTAAAAGCTTCTGTGCTGCAAAGGAAACCATCAGTTCAGTTCAGTTGCTCAGTCGTGTCCGACTCTGCGACCCCACGGACCGCAGCGCGCCAGGCCTCCCTGTCCATCACCAACTCCCGGAGTCCACCCAAGCCCATGTCCATCGAGTCGGCAATGCTATCCGATCATCTTACCCTCTGTTGTCCCCTTCTCCTCCTGCCCTCGATCTTTCCCAGCATCAGGGTCTTTTCCAATGAGTCAGCTCTTCGCATCAGGTGGCCAAAGTATTGGAGTTTCAGCTTCATCATCAGTCCTTCCAGTGAACACTCAGGACTGATCTTGTTTAAAGGACACCATAAACAAGATAAAAAGACAGCCCTCAGAATGGGAGACAGCGTTTGCAGATGAACAGCTGAGGAAGGGTCAGCCTCCAAAGCGGACACACAGCTCAGCCCTCCAGCTCCAGTTTGAGTGGAGAGTGCCTCACTGAGGTGGGGCACCTTTGGTTTTCACGCCGCAGAGGAGGGGCGTGTCTGGGCTGACGCGAGGTGTGCTGCTCATGGCGGAGCACCACAAGGGGCTCCACGTGACGCGGACTCACAGGAAGCGGAACGGCTGCTGGCCTGGAGAAGAGCCGCTGGCAGGCCCGTTTGTCCTGACAAGGGGGACTTTCAGTCTCCCCCTGTAAGTCCCAGGTGGAAAGCCCCAGCTGAAGAAGCTGATGTGTTTTATCCATGAGCCACAGGGACCGGCTTCACGATGACTGGGTTGCCCACCTGCTGAATGTGCTCACTTCCCAGCTCACGATAGAGCCTGTGGTTAAGGGGCCTCCTTGCAAATGACCCCCCATGTACCTTGTTACAAAACTGAAAAACCATCTGGGAAGCTTTATCCCGTTTGCGATATCGGCTTCCTGAAATGGGTCATGTGCCCAGTCACTCAGTCTTGGCTGACTCTGCGACCGCATGGACTGTAGCCCACTAGGCTCCTTTGTCCATGGAATTCTCCAGGCAGGAGGACTGGACTGGGTTGTCATGCCCTCCTCCAGGGGATCTTCCTGACACAGGGATGGAACCTTGTGTCTCCTGCATTGGCAGGCAGATTCTTCATCACTAGTGTCTTCAGATGCCGAAAAAAACATTAGGTTTCTTAACAAGTCTTAACAAGACTTTACAAGAGTCATTTGACTCTTCCCAACAAGGTGGCAGTCTTTAAAGAGTTCTTAAGAAATAAGGTGAATAAAGTGAATATTGATAGGAGCCAAACAAAGAGTAAAGAGAGAGGGAAGCATCACAGGGCTCATCCCTTCAGGGTGGAAGTTTGTAGGTGGTCAAGGAATGAGATGAATACAATGAATGTTGACTGGCTAAAAACTAAGGCTTTAATTTAGCACCAAAGCTTGAGAGCAACAGAGGATGAGATGGTGAGAGAGTATCACCAACTCAAAGGATATGACTCTGAACAAACTCCAGGAGATAAGTGGACACTGGAGTGGGTTGCTATTTCCTTCTCCACGGAATCTTCCCAACCCGGGGATTGAACCCTCTTCCTCTACATTGGCAGGTGGATTCTTTACATCTGAGACACTTGGGAAGCCCCAGTATTGCATGAAACTATTGAAAAGACCATGCTGTTAATATTATAAAAACTGAGAGGGATACTGGCCAAACTTTGGGATTTTTATGCTTTATATCCATTTATAAGACTATATCCTTCAACTGGAGACTAGCTAAGTGGTTTAGCAAAGCAAAATAAATGTAGCAAAGTAGAAACACATCTTAAAAGGCTCATTACTTGGACTGTTTTCCTTTTTCAGCAATTTCTTTTTTAAAAAATATTCCTAATCCCACTACCTTTTCCTGTTGATAAATGTGCAGGAATGAAATGCCAGTCCCTTGAGTGAGTTGGAAACTCTTCATGTCTACAATCAAACGCTTGGCTAACGTCTTGCATTTCTTTTTGTATTTAATTAGACATTAAAGATATAGAGACATTATTTTCTTGGAAAGTCCGACTCGTTGCATGACTAAGCCTTAATTAAAACAAGGACCTGGTTCTGCTTCTGCTGTATCCTGGGGAGGAAGTACCCAAGAAAATCACTTGATAAGCCTCTCTTTTGAAACATGTAACTCCAGCTCCTTACAAAGGAGTGAGAAGTAAAAGTTTTTACCCACTCCTACATTTAGTTTTTCCTAGATTTATTGCAGTTATAAGAAAGGGGATATTATATGATGGACTCTTCTCAATATTCATGAAAATAGTTCACATTTGTGGAGCTAAGTACCAGCTACTGAGTACTGGTACTTAGAAGAAAGCAAAGAACTAAAGAGACTCTTGATGAAAGTGAAAGAGGAGAGTGAGAAAGTTGGCTTAAAGCTCAGCATTCAGAAAACTAAGATCATGGCATCTGGTCCCATCACTTCATGGCAAATAGATGGGGAAACAATGGAAACAGTGACAGACTTTATTTTCTTGGGCTCCAAAATCACTGCAGATGGTGACTACAGCCATGAAATTAAAAGATGCTTAGTCCTTGGAAGAAAAGCTATGACCAACCTAGACAGCATATTAAAAAGCAGAGACATTGCTTTGCCAAAAAGGTCAGTCTAGTCAAAACTATGCTTCTTCCAGTAGTCATGTATGGATGTGAGAGTTGGACTTTAAAGAAAGCTGAATACTGAAGAATTGATGCTTTCAAACTGTGGTGTTGGAGAAGATTCTTGAGAATCTCTTGGACTGCAAGGAGATCAAACCAGTCCATCCTAAAGGGAATCAATCCTGAATATTCATTGGAAGGACTGATGCTAAAACTCCAATACTTTGGTCACCTGATGAGAATAACTGACTCATTGGAAAAGACCCTGATGCTGGGAAAGATTGAAGGCGGGAAGAGAAAGGGGTGACAGAGGATCAGACGGTTGGATGGCATCACCAACTCAATGGACATGAGTTTGAGTAAACTCTGGGAGTTGGTGATGGACAGGGAGGCCTGGCGTGCTGCCGTCCATGGGGTCACAAAGAGTCGGACACGACTGAGCGACTGAAGTGAACCGAACTGACCAGCTACTTTCGTTGTACATAGATTACCTTAATTGACTACTCATAACAACAGCTCTGTAAAGTATGTATTATTATCTGATTCATTTTTTATTTTATTTATTTTTAAAATTTTATGAATTTTTATTAATATATAAAATTAAACATTAAATTTGATATATGTTGTTAATTTCATTTTATGATTGCTTTACAGCATTGTATAACTTTTTAGTGTACAGTGAAGGGAATCAGCTGTATGTACACATCCCCTCCTTTTTGGATTTCCTTCCCATCGAGGTCACCACAGAGTGTGGCATAGATTCCCTCTGCTGCACAGTCTGTGCTTGTTAGTTACCTGTTCTCTGCATAGTGTCCACAGTATACATACATACATCAACCCCAGTCTCACAGTTCATCCCAGCCCCCTTTTCCCTTTGTATCCATACATTTGTTCTCTACGTCTGTGTCTCAATTTCTGCTTTGTAACTAAGATCATCTATAGTAGATTTTTTTTTAGATTCCATATATATGCATTAATATATGATATTTGTTTTTCTTATTTATTTCATTTTGAGTGTCTGATTCATTTTATAAGCAGATAAAGCATGAAAAGTTTACATATAAAATGCGTGAGTTGTGTATGTAATAAAGTAATGGGATCAGGATTCAAATCTATGTAGCTTGGCTTAAAAATCTGAATTGACCCAATAGAATATACCTGTGATTCTCAAATGTGAGCTGATGTGCTCTGGGGTACTTAGCTAATGCATCGAGTTATCTTCATTTTTCTAGAGAACTGTCTCTTTGGGATGATGTAGATTAATATACTGGAGTGGGTTGCCATTTCCTCCTCCAGGGGACCTTCCTGACCGAGGGATCAAACTGGCATCTCTTGTGTCTCCTGTATTGGCAGGCAGATTCTTTACCACTGGATGAAGACATGCCAGTTTGATCCCTGGGTCGGGAGAAGGGAATGCCCCTCGTATACAAGTTTATATTTGAAAAATATTCTCAAATTCCTCAAGAAAGTTCTGATATTAAAATTAGTTTTCCACTACAGGTCTTCCATTCCTCCTCCCCGAAAATATATGGATAATTCTTAACCAGTGTAGTTAGAGACACAGTTCAGGTCAGGACTGAAAGTTTTCTCTATGTTTTCAGAATCTACTGTGATAGTTGATTTTGTCTTGTACAATACCCATTTCTTGTTTCAGGACACATTATATGTCACTAAAACACTCTTAATCTTTGCTTGTGCATTTAGTTAAGGCTAGTGTTGAATTCCTAGTATTGATTGACCACGTTCTTTGGAAGGCTTTCTTTTATATGATACTGTCTGCTAATTCCTGTTTTAGAAAATGAGAAGACAGAGCACTATTTTTCTGCTTTTCTAACCTGATGGCTCTGGTCTTTCCTTTTCTCTGGATTGATGTATTTTAGGAAGCCCATGCAATGAGAGGCACATTTTAAACATTTTTAGGTGAGACTGATCTCTCTGATTGGCACCTGTCAATCAAATAGATTCTCCTTTCCTCTGCCAACAGAGGTCTGTATATTTAAAGCTATGGTTTTTCCAGTAGTCTTGTACAGATGTGAGAGCTGGACCATAAAGAAGGCTGAGTGCTGAAGAATCGATGCTTTTGAAATGTGGTGCTAGAGAAGACTCTTTAGAATCCTTTGGACTACAAGGAGATCCAACCAGTCAATCCTGAAGGAAATCCACCCTGAATATTCAGTGGAAGGATTGATGCTGAAGCTGAAACTCTAATACTTTGTACACTTGATTCAAAGAGCTGACTCATTGGAAAAGACCCTGATTCTGGGAAAGACTGAAGGCAGGAGGAGAAGGGGACGACAGAGGATGAGATGGTTGGATGGCATCACCAACTTGATGGACATGAGTTTGAGCAAAGTCTGGGAGATAGTGAAGGACAGGGAAGCCTGGCATCCATGCGGTTGCAAAGAGTCAGAGTGAACAGCGAAAAGACTCAGCGACTGCACAACAACAGCAACAGCGGGTCCTCAGAAACGTGGCTTGACCTGCCTAAAGCCGTTAGTTATCGAGCCTCACTCTCCACTGAGTAGCTGTAGCTAGAATTTTCCTGCCGAGGAATTTCAATCAATTTGGGTGTCTTGGTTGACATGCAGTAGGCTATGCACTGAACATTTGTGTCTCCACCAAATGCAAATGTAGAAGCCCTAACCACCAAGGTGCTCATTCAGAAATGAGACTCTTAGGCTTATAGTAGGTCATAAGGGTGGGGCCCTAGTGATGGGATTAGTGCCGTTATGGGAAGAGAAACCAGAGTACCCTTCCCCAAAACTCACCCCAGCCAGAAAGCAGCCATCTGCAAGCTAGGAAGAGAACTCTTATCAGAACCTAATTAGACTGAACTCTGATCTCAGACTTCCAGACTCCTGAACTGGAAGAAAATACATTCCTGTTAACTTTACCCAGTCCTGTTTCATTATAGTAAATCTAGCTGGGCAGTAAAAGTAAGTACTCAAAGTTTTTGGTTGCCTGTTTGATTGATGGTCAGTGTTTTTTTTTTTTTTTTTTTTCTTTCTCTTTTTGAACTTTAAACTTTCTAATTTCGTATCAGGGTATATCCAGTTGGCAATGTTGTGACAGTTACGGGTGAACCACAAAGGGATGC
Organism: Hydropotes inermis; assembly: GCA_020226075.1. Classification (NCBI taxonomy): domain Eukaryota; kingdom Metazoa; phylum Chordata; class Mammalia; order Artiodactyla; family Cervidae; genus Hydropotes; species Hydropotes inermis. The sequence goes on along the minus strand of CM035286.1, from coordinate 59,439,420 downwards.
AGCTGTACACACACACGCATCCTTTATCCCCCTGGCCTCCTGTCCAGGCTGGCGCATAACACTGGGTAGTGTTCCCTGGGCTATACAGTGGGTCCTTGTTGGTTATCCATTTTGAATATAGCAGTGGGTACAGATGGTCAACATTTTAATACCTTGTCCATTAGTTTCTTTCAACTGTAAGCTGTGGACACCGTAAATTTGATGAAATAAGGTCATAAAAGTCTTTAGCAAAGCATCAACCAGTTTTTGTCTGAAGCTGATAGATCCTGCCACCTTGTTTTCAATGGTCCCATGAAAGAGAAGGGACTCAGTTACAAATTGAATAAATCTTAGAGTGAATTCACAAAAGACGTGCAGACAAACCGTGTAGACTTCAATTATTCAAGAAATGGACCACATTTGCTGCCAGAGCTCATAACTCAGCCCGGAGTGAAACGCAGCTGCTCTGTGATGACCTAGGTAAGGTTCAGACATTGCTTCAAATGTTAGAACATGTCTGAATCATGTTAATGACTGAGACAACAAGAACTGTAAACAAGTGCAATGCTATTAAGCCTGAAAAGCAGAGTGTTCTGGCACTACAGATGACTCATTGCATTTTATGCTGAAATGAATATAATTTTAATAATCTGGGGGAATGACTGTATGAGTGAAAAGTTTCTGATTTTTTTTTTTTTTTTTGACTTGTTGAAAACTTCTGAAAGATGAGCTTGTTTGTACTAAGTTTGGTGAACAGTCACAGAGAATGAAAGGCAAATCTTAGCATAATCCTGACTTTTCTGTACAAAGTGGGAAAATAAGTGCCGCGGTTTATTTCATACTCCACTGTGCTTGTGAACTGAGGCAGATTAGCACCCAGATTCTGATAAAACTTCCTGCATGTGATAGCGCCATTGGGAGCTTACGCTTAAGAATTTCCTCACTGTGTCCACATAAACAAGACCTTCATTAAAATGAGAAGGCTGTAAAATATGTCGATTATTAATTTCACATTTTCCATTGTCACCATTTTGATAGATCTTTCTGACTTTGGTCCTCATTCATTTCCTGCTCTGCTCTCTGTTCAGTCGCGTCTGACTCTCTGCGATCCCGTGGACTGTAGCCCACTGGACACCTCTGTCCATGGGATGTCCCAGGCAAGAATACTGGAGTGGGTTGCCATTTCCTTCTCCAGGGGATCTTCCTGACCCAGGGACTGAACTGGAGTCTCTTGCATTGACAGGCTTTACCACTTCCCTGGTGGTTCTTTACCCCTGAGCCACCAGGGAAGCCCGCTATAAGTATCCAAGCTCCAGAAATGTTGAACTTGTAGTTCTGGGGTATGATCCAAGAATCCCTCTCTCTATATATTTTTTTAATTTACTTATTCTAATTGGAGGCTAATTACTTTACAATATTTTGATGGTTTTCCATCTGTATATTTTTAGAAAACCCCCATTTCATCTTGATGTGCAACTAATAAGGACCACTGAAACGGAGACAGTATAGCTGAAACCTTTCCTGTCTATGACGACCAACCGCACATTTGATATTGTAGAGTGCTTGTCCTCTGAAACAAAGTTGACTTCCTCTACAAAGTATGTAGTTTTCAATAAGGCATATCTCCTCTTGGCCTGAGGGCCTTAATTTCTAGAATAAAACATTTGCACTGTCTCTCACAATTGATGAACTTGTAATGCAAACTGATTTCTTTAGGCTCTGAATTAAATAGGTTTTCCATTATACCTTTGTGAGCAGTTTCAGTCTTTGCTGTTTTAAAGATGACCTCAGTTAGCATGGTAATACAGGTTATCCTTGGTGAAATTATATCATCCACTATCAGCCAGAGGTTTGTTTTTCTTCATATCACTCTTTGAAATATTCACCTTTACTTTGAGGTCACGCTCCTTCATTACTGTTGTTTGGCCGTGTCTGACTCTGTGACCTCCGTTGGCTGCAGCACGGCAGGCTTCCCTGCCCTTCACTGTCTCCTGGGGTTTGCTCAGATTCATGTCCTCTGAATCAGTGCCTCTTCTCCTCCTGCCCTCAATCTTTCCCGGCATCAGTGTCTTCCAGTGAGTCAGCTCTTCACATCAGGTGGTTAAAGGAGTGGAGCTTCCCCTTCAGCATCAGTCCTTCCAATGAACACTCAGGGTTGATTTCCTTTAGGGTTGACTGGTTGGACTGGTTTGATCTTTTTGCAGTCCAAGGGACTCTTAGGAGTCTTCTCTAGCACCACAGTTTGAAAGCAACAATTCTTCAGTTCTCAGCCTTCTTTATGGTCCAACTCTCACATCTGTATATGACTACTGGAAAAACCATAGTTTTGACTATACAACAAATTTCTTCATTAGGCTGGCTGATCGGATACGTAATTTGCTCAGACAAATGTACCACTAATGCTGAAACAATGACCACAAATATAAGCCTACCAATCCTAAGCTGATCATCTTGCCTTTGTATTAGAAATGTATAGGGATAAAATTGGAAATTTCCTAATTCAGAGAAGTCTGGCATGCTGCATTCCATGGGGTCACAATGCCTCAGACATGACTGAGTGACTGAACAAACCACCAACAACATATGAAACTGTTTAATGCTATATAGGAACAAATAAGCCAATGAATTCTGAGTACTTCTTGTATGCCAGGCACTGAGAAAGCAAAGAGATAATGAAAATCAGTTTCATTGGAAACAAAAGGGCTTCCCAGGTGGCACTAGTCTTAAAGAACCCACCTGCCAATGCAGGAGATGTAAGAGGTGTGGGATAGATCCCTGCTTTGGGAAGATCCCCGGGAGGGGAGCATGGCAACCCACTCCAGTATTTTTGCCTGGAGAATCTCATGGATAGAGGAGCCTAGGGGGGTATACGGTCCATAGGATCACAGAGAGTCGGACATGACTGAAGTGACTAGCACATAGGAAAGGTGAATCCTCCACCTCATTTTGCTGCAGTGATCTAGACTTGGCAGCGACTATGAAAGTACATAGGAAGGGTACTAAAATTGGATCTACAAAAGAGCGCCTTTGTTGGAAGTGACACCTGGGCATTTTCTTGGAACGATGAGTAAGAATTAGCCAGGAGTGGTGAACCGAAGGAAGTTCTACGCAGAAGCAGCATGCAGAAGTCATGGAGGTTAGGAGTTACACATGGTGTATTTCTCTCTTTTTTAAGGTTTTGATATGGACCATTTTTAAAGTCTTTATTGAATTTGTTGCAACATTACTTCTGTTGTTTATGTTCTGTAGTTATTTTCGGCCACGAGGCATGTTTGATCTCAGCTCCCCAATCAGGGCTCGAACTCACACCCTCTGCATTGGAAGGTGAAGTCTCAAGCTCTGGACCACCAGAGAAGTCCTATGGTGTGTTTCTTGAGACAGAAAATGCTTTAGTTTGCTTGCACACCTAATATGAACAGGGAGAGGGTGAATTCTCCTTGCTTGTGTATTTAGAATTAGACAGTGAGGCACAGTGACATACAGACAGCTTCTAAAAGAAATGCCTAGTCCAGGTAAAACAAAGGTGAAGAATCAGGATTCAAACGTAGTCCATCTGACCTCAAAGTTGGAATCTGGCCAGTAGATCTTACATGGCATGAGATAATAATTCAAAAACACCTACCCAGTTTGTGGGGGGATGACACGTGTGATGTCGGTGTGGGCAAAGATCATTATAATTTGATTCTGTCAGTCCTTCCATAATAAACCCTTACCTGTCTGATTATAGGTTAGGAGATACGCTGAAGCTGATGAAAGTAAAATAGTTACATTCCGTAAAAATTTCTCTTGAGTAGGCACACCTATAAAGAACGCTGTCTTATTTCTGTCTCTCTGATGACTTGCCCAGTGCTAGGATATGATAATGATTTAGTTCATGTTATTTGGGTGAATGGGATGAGCAGGATGAAAGAGCTGAGTGAAGATAAGGCGCTAATGTTACCTTCAGTTGTGCCTCTTTGCCACCCCATGGACTGTATCCCTCCAGGCTCCTCTGTCCATGGGGTTCTCCAGGAAAGAACTCTGGAGTGGGTTGCCTTTTCCTCCTCCAGGGGATCTTCCTGACCTAGGGATCAAACCCAAGTCTCAATTCTTTATCACTGAGCCAACTGACAAGCCCAAAGTCTGCTTACCTCTCACTAGTCTCTATTTTTATTAGATTTTTTTTTTTGCGAATATATATTATAGGAGAAATTTGTAAAAGCAAGGAGGAGATTAACAATCCAAGCCAACCGAAATCATGATGGAGTGCCATTTGTGCTGCTGCGGGGAGACCAACAATTTCAAATGCCGATGGTCTCGCCTGATTGCGCTGGACAATTAAAGCCGAACCTTAGATATTTGGAAGTGGTTTGATTAGAGACAGGTGAAAGTGTTTGGTCATTCTCAATGCTTTGTGGCTTTCGGGTCAAGTCTGATGGCCAGGGCGTGTTCAAACGGCATATTTCAGGACGCTGTGAGGGCCAAGTCTGTGCTCCATCTGCGCGGAGACATGGCTTCAGGCGTTGGGAATGAAGTGTAGGGTCATACGGTGTGCTCTCCAAGTGCAAAGACGCTAATTTGATTACGGATCCCCGACAGTTCCGTGGATTCGCTTCATTTTGCTCGGCCACAAGACAGAGACAATTAAAATGATTAGTCTTTCATTGTGTTTGCGTCACCTATCTCTCCCTTTTTTTTTGCTGGCTAGAAGGCTGAATTTCATTATACACCGTTTCCTCTGTTTGTGTAATAAGTTTAAAATATTTTACAAGTTCTCTTCCCATACAGGTTATTACAGAATATCAAGTAGAGTTCCCTGTGCTCACGGCATGCCTGTGTTGCCTATTTTATATATAGTTATGCGTCTGTGTGCATATGACCGAACCACTTTCTGCATACCTGAAACTGACACAGCATGTAAATCAGCTACACTCCAATGTGAAATAAAAGTGAAATTTAAAAAAATTTAGGATCCAGTACACTTTAAAATTGTTTTTAGCTGCACAATTCTTTAGACACAAGCTACCTAGTCTACAATACCCAATTTCCATCAAAATAAAATGAAATTAGAGGTCCTTTGAAAGCAAATGAGTTTCGTTGCTGTGGTGGCTATGGGGTTGAAGAAAGCCACAGGGTCTCTGAAAGGAACACAGACTTTTTAAGATTTTTTTTTTTTTTTTTTTAATGTGGACCATTTTCTGTTTTGACTTTTTGGCCAGGAGGCATCGGGAATCTTAGTTCCCTGACCAGGGACTGAACCCTCGCTCCCTGCCTTGGAGGTGAAAGTCTTAATCACTGGACCATCAGGGAAGTCCCCAGTGCACACTTTTAATGCAGACAGGCCTCTGGGAAGTGGAGTTTGCAGGTTACATTCACTCTTGTCTCAGAGCTTTCCTGGGCATTCCAACACAGTGTTTGGTTGTTGCTTTCCTTGGGTACAGTTAAGTCTTCATCATCATCCACATGTTTCTTGTTAGATCCATGAACATAACGAGAGGTGATTTCCTCCACATTAACAGAACTCATGATACGCAACACACTGGGATGCCCCACTTGCTTTCATTCTGCTAAAAATCCAGCTTTCTTTGGAATAATTCAGCCCACACTGGAAAGGTGAGACTCTCTAAACACTTCTCAGAAGCTGGTCGGAAGGCACGCCATGGGAATTTAGGGGCGAGCTCTATGTTTTGCTGGATCACCTCCACTCACTCTTCCCACCTGTGACCAGAAACATTCTGAGACTTCCGTGAGCCACGGGCTTTTGTTTGTGATAACCTCAGTCAAGGCTGCCGAGGTTCAGAGTGAAGTCCACGGCCTCCCTCCCCACTCCCACCCATTCTCCGTGATTTGTTTACACTCTTGTGATTACTGTCATTTGCTTGTCCAACTACACCCCCCAACAACTATTCATGTTGCAACGATTATGAAGAGAACGGGAAAGGAACAGAGTGTACTCGGTTCTGTCCACAATCAGGACTATAATCTTGCGGCCGTCTTTGGAGACTAGAGCAGAAGCCTGAGACGCGCTTCTGAGGGCGGCCGGGGGCTGATGTTTAGATGGGAAAATATCTTCAAATTTCACCGACATCCACCTTTCACCTTTTTAAAAAAAAATATTAAGTTGGAGAAGAGGTAGTTGGCAGATGCAGAAAAAAATTAACTTCACATTTAATCTCCCTTTTACAGTGTTAACCAGACCAAACATGACCCTAGCTTTTTAAAGTGCTTTTTGCTGTCATGTAGGTGCTTTACAGCTTTGCCTCAGTCTCTGCCATACCGCAAAGTGAATCAGCGTCTTTTAAAAGGTAAGCTTATGTACAGCACCTACTGCTGTACTAGACATGTGAAAATTACTGGATGAGTCACTAGAGGTGAATGACATGACTGTATGCGTGCGTGCTAAATCCCTCAGTCAGGTCCGACTCTGTGACCCCATGGGCTGCGGCCCGCCAGGCTCCTCTGTCCATGGGATTCTCCAGGCAAGAACACTGGAGTGGGTTGCCATGCCCGCCTCCAGGGGATCTTCCCGATCCAGGGATCAAACCCACGTCTCGTCTCCTGCATTGGCAGGTGGGTTCTTTGCCACTAGCACCACCTGGAGAGCCCTGAATAACATGGCTATTGAATACTTAAGCAAAGTTTTCATAATGATGTGTGAGCTTGGTGATTAAAAAAATAAGGTGAAGAAACATTGATTTCATCACTGGAGACCTGTCTTCAAGGATGGTTTTGATGTGATTTTTCTAGGACACAGCTAATAATTTTATATTTTGATACCCTTTCTCTCTTCTGAGTCTCAGTTAATTTACTGATGTTTATAAGGAGCTAGGTTGACAGGGAGCAGTAAACGATGGATGCCATGTGTCCCACTGGGAAAACCAACATCAGATATAGTCTGAGCCCTTTTCATGCCTTAAGCTGACATAAAAGCCTTTACCCAAAGAGACTTTGTGCACATGTGTGTGCTGAGTTGCTTCAGTCACGTCTGACTCTTTGCAGCCACATATACTGTAGCCCCCCAGGGGATTCTCCATCCATGGGATTCTCCATGCAAGAATACTGGTCTGGGTTGCCATACCCTCCTCCAGAGTAATCTTCCTGACCCAGGGATCAAACCTGCCTCTCTTACGTCTCCGGCTTTGACAGGCAGGTTCTTTACCACTAGCACCACTTTGGAAGACCAAAGGGACTTTGTATCATGTTTTAAACGTGTCTGCTGCTCATGGTAAGATGTGCTCATTCACAGAAGCATTGGGAGGCCCAGGGAGTCTTGATTCAATTAAGGCTGATGGACATCAGGCTTCTGAAGTGAAAAGTTGGTCATCCTGCCTGGGATATTTCATTCTCATACTCTTTATGAAGTCAGGATTTCCAAGAAACATCTCCTCTTGCAGTCCACATCCGCCTTCTCATCTGGCTCCCAGAGTGAGACATTCCACATAGTGACAGTCCCATGTATCCAGTGCACCCGAGCCATCTCTTAGGCATCCTTTCAAAGGACAGACACACACACTCAAGAGATGCCAGATCATAAACGCATCCGTGGTGTGTTTCCCGTCATTTCTGAACGTCCCCATTCCGAGTGGACTAGAGGAATGCAGGAGAGACGTGCGTGAGAACTTTCCTCCCTGGAAGCGCAGTGCCTACACACGTTCCCACAGAGATACTGGGCATCCCTCCAGGGATCTGTGGAATAACTTGCCCTTCCTGCGCTTTCCCTGAAGTGAAAGGAAAACAGTAGCCTCGTTCTCGTACGTTCTGCCTGCAGATGCCACACCAGGGAGGGGACCCAAAGGCCTGTGAAGGTCCTGCACTTCTGGAGGTGGGGTGGTGGGTGCACCCCATCATATGCCTCTTTCAAAACTTTACCAGAGGAACTTAAGAAGTGCAACAATTTTTTTTTTTAGTGCATTTGCAATTTCTTCATATTCTGTCTTCTCTTCAATTGCATACAGTGGTTTCAGTCCAACATTTTGTTGGTAGCCTTCTTCTGCAAAGACCCCATCCAGGTTCCTCCATGCAAGGGAATCTGAATCACAGGTTAATCCCTTTGTTAACAGCAAATAGTTAAAGCTGGAAAATCGTTTGCATGTCTTCCTATCTGCAGTATATCAACACTCCTGAAATCTCCATAAATTCAACTCAAAACAGATTTTGGAGGGGAAAAAAAAGCGAATTTTATCTTAAAGTTGTGACTTTTTTGAGTTTATTGAAAGTGTGTGTGTGTGCGTGCTAATTTGCTTCAGTCATGTCCGACTCTTTGCACCCTTGTGGACTGTAGCCCGCCAGGATCCTCTGTCCCTGAGATTTTCCAGGCAAGGATACTGGAGTGGGTTGCCATTTCCTCCTCCAGGGGATCTTCCCAAACCAGGGATTGAACTGGTATCTTCTGTGTCTCCTGCACTGCAAAAGAATTCTTTTCCACTAGCGCCACCTGGGAAGTTCACTGAAAGTACAGTGCGTTGTAAGTTTCTGGATCTCACAGGCAATCCATGGTCCTAGACAATATGACTAATACTATGGAAAGCGCCGTGTTAAGGTTTCACAAGAGGTTTTCATCATGAAACACTTAAAGAATTCTGGGTGATGTCAACAGGGTCGGGCGAGTAGGAGAAGGCATTTTCTGTTATTTAATTTAAAGTGGTTCAAGGACTGGACGGCTTTACGCCTCTAAAGCATCCTTCAGCCGAGAACACCAAAATATCCACATGGGCCTTTACGGGACCTGCTGCTGCATAAATCCCAGCTCTGACTCATCTGTGGGAACCTGAACTTTCTCTGGGAGAACACCAACGTCTCATTTCTGTATATGGATACGTTAGAAAGGATAATTAGATTTAGTTCTTATATCATCTCATTTCCTTGTTTTCCACACTTCCTAAATTCCTGCAAATTACCATACTTCTGAATCTGTTTGTGTTTTGTTCTTATCTTTTTCAATAGCTGAGGGTGTATTTTTTGCTCTGAGAGATTTTCACAACATTTTTTTTTCCATGCTCAGGATTTACTGATTTTTTTTTTTTTTAAACTGGCAGCCTGCCGGCTCTGTGCCAAGGCTGTTGCTGGGCACAGCTGAATCTGAGCAGTCTGACTCACTATCAGACGATGGCCTTTCTGTTGACTTTTCTCCTACTAACCTTTGAGTATATGTGAAAAGGAAAATCGGTACATAACGTTTTCTTTGCCTCATCAGTAATTAGCTGCCTATTCCTTACATACTATCATCAGTTGGTCACAGAGAAATCTCACTTTTACCAAGGTCATAGTTATTTTATAGAAAAAAACTGATTGTTTGCTTTGGGCTGCGCTGCAAGACTTGTGGGGTCTGAGTTCCCTGACAGGGATGAAACTCAGGCCATAGCAGTGAAAACACCAAGTTCTAACCACTGGACCATCAGAGAACTCCCAGGAAACTCCCAGGAAATACGGATTTTTCTCAACTCTGTTCCTAAGTATATTCTCTTCCCCTATAAGATAGTTTATGAAATCACTTAGAATTAGTAACTGGAACATAAATTTAGATGGAACCAACGTTGTTGAATCTGTGTGGTCTTATCAGGGGCTTCCCTCGTGGCTCAGCAGGAGAGAACCCACTTGCCACTGCAGGAAGCTCGGGCTCTATCCCTGGGTTGGAAAGATCCCCTGGAGAAGGAAATGGCAGGCGACTCCAGTGTTCTTGCCTGGAGAGTCCCACGGTCAGAGGAGCCTGGAGGATGACCTGAGAGAGTAGCACTGAAACATATACATCACCATATGGAGAACAGATAGCCAGTGGGAATTTGCTGTATGATGCAGGGAGCTCAAATCCAGCGCTCTGTGATAAGCTAGAGGGGTGGGATGGGGAGGGGTGTGGGAGGGAGGTTCAAGAGGGAGGGGACATGTACATACCTACAGGTGATTCGTGTTGATGTTTGGCAGAAACCCACACAATATTGTAAAGCAATTATCCCCCAATTAATAATAGTTTTTTTCATAGGGTCTGACATGACTTAGCAACTGAGCATATGGGATTCTTGAGTGCTTTTTACTCAGTAATCTATAGTATGTGTTAGGGCTTCCCTGGTGACTCAGATGGTAAAGAATCTGCCTGCAATGCAGGAGACCCTGGTTCAGAACCTTGGTTGGGAAGATCCCCTGGAGAAGGAAATGGCAACCCACTCCAGTATTCTTCCCTGGAGGATCCCATGGACAGAGGAGCCTGGCGGGCTACAGTCCATGGGGTCGCACAGAGTGACTCACTTTTCATATGTCAGGTGAATCCCTATTATGTTCATTTTTTTATGACCAAATGTCACTCCTCCTTTGAAATACTGAACACTTGATTTAGCGATTTCTCCTGTTTTTGATTTCAAGTCAGTGGGACCTCTAGTGACTGAAGCTCTACTGGCCATTTACTGGGAGGTGTTACAGTGATTTGTATCCATGTTTTATTTTCTTAATAAATTATTAGAATCTGCCTTCATACCTATCTTCTCTCCACAGTGTTATTGGTAATAACAGCTAATGTGTACAGGACAACCTCTGTGGAGCTTTCTTCTGTTTATATCACTGATCTCACTTCATCCTCATACAAACCCTAATGAGACAGCATCAGTGTCCTTGTTTCCTTGATGAGGATATAGAAGCCTCGGGAAGTTCGCTGAGGTCACACTCCTAGCTAGCTATAGATTGAGGATTAGATTCAAGGCAGTTCAGTTGCTGTGGCTTTATTATTAACCACTTCATCATTATTGCCAACCTAGAGCTCCCAGCTCAGACTGAGCGCATGAAACTTCATGTGCTTGCACGCTTAGTCACTCAGTTGTGTCCAACTCTTTGAGACCCCATGGTCTGTAGCCCGCCAGGCTCCTCTGTCCATGGGATTCTCCAGGCAAGAACACTGGGGTGGGTTGCCATGCCCTCCCCCAGGGGATCTTTCTGACCCAGGGATCAAACCTGCGTCTCCTGCATTGGCAGCGTGTCCGTTACCTCTGTGCCGCCTGGGAGACCCCTCTGACCCCACATCTTTCCGTTTCACCTCTTTCATTGCTCATCCATCGGTAGGTTTTGTGAGGAGCAGGCTGGACGCAGAGCGAGCTGGGCGCTGCACTGATGCCCAGAGCCGGCAGGGCGGGAACACTGCTCACCGCTGGCCGTCTGGGGGGCCCGGGCCGCAGCTTCCCAGGGAGCTCCTCCAGGGAAGCAAAGCCTTGCAGCTTTTCTGCCTTCGCAGAAAACTCCAGCGTGGGGTTAGTCCTCAGACTTCAGACTTTAAGTTGCCTTTGAAGCCGTGTTTTATTATTTTTTTCCCCGCATACATTTCAATGTGTCTTTTTAGCAAATCGTGTTTCATTAAACAGTGTTTTTACCTCCTTGCTTTTACATGGGGAGGACAGGGAGACAGCAGAGAAAATGACAGCTGCCCGGAGCACCGCTCCTGCCCCACGTGGCCTCGCCCGGGCCGACCCCCGGGGACAGCGTGCGTAATGTGCGCGCGTAAACGTGCGTGCGTAACGTACGTGCGTAACGTGCGTGCGCCCGCGCCTTTGGCTCCACGTCTGCCCCCAGACACAGGGGTAGGGGTCGTGTTTGCTCCGAAGGTCCCCGTTTAGCTCATCTACAGTAAGACTTACGTTTTCCTTCCTGTGTGTTTCAAAACTAGACTTTGCCCTTCAGCACCTAAAAAACAGAAACATAAAGTATTAATAATAATAAGGAATCGTGTTTCCTGCCAAGGCTTTCCAGCTAGCTTGCCCTTCTTGGTGGTCAGAATGAGGAAGTGAACCTCTTCTGTCCGCCCAGTCATCCTCAGAGGATGTGGGCAATAAGCCAGTGTAACCATGGGGAAAGCAAGACTTATGACAAAGCTAAAAGCTGAAAATAGACTCCATTTCCAAGCAGTGTGCTCTATAGAATGTTTTTCATCTGTTTTTCATCACGTGATCGCTCCATCATATGGGTTAATCTGGTCTTGCACACATCAAGGGAATTTCCAAGATGCTTTTAGCAAATGGAATGGTAATGTTTGAATATGAAAAACTTAACCGTGTTTGAGAAGTAAGATATTTTCAGCTACTCCTTGAGGGCAACTGTAGGGCTGCTTGTATTTGCCTTTCAGGCCTTATGCATTATGTTCTCTTAGCTGAGTTCCTGGGCTTACTGAAGGTCTGAATTCTAACCACTTCCTCTTAATATGTTCATGAACACCGCTGCCCCCATTCTGCATAGTTTTATGGAATTAACAGAACTCCCAAAGACTCTAGGGATTTGCCTTAGACCGTGTTGTTCCAGGTCATTTATCTAAGTGAAATCTAAATCAGCAGTGTTAATACAATGATCTGAGACTAGAAAACAAACTCGTGGCTACCAAAGGGGAAAGTCCAGTTCAGTCGCTCAGTCGTGTCTGACTCTTTGCGACCCTATGAATCGCAGCACGCCAGGCCTCCCCGTCCATCACCAACTCCTGGAGTTTACTCAAACTCATGTCCAGCGAGTCGGTGATGCCATGCAGCCATCTCATCCTCTGTCGTCCCCTTCTCCTCCTGCCCCCAATCCTTCCCAGCATTAGAGTCTTTTCCAGTGAGTCAACTCTTCGCATGAGGTAGCCAAAGTATTAGAGTTTCAGCTTCAATATCAGTCCTTCCAATGACTGTTCAGGACTGATTTCCTTTAGGATGGACTGGTTGTATCTCCTTGCAGTCCAAGGGACTCTCAAGAGTCTTCTCCAACAAAAAAGGATCAATTCTTCAGTCCAACTCTCACATCCATACATAACCACTGGAAATACCATAGTCTTGACTAGACGGACCTTTGTTGGCAAAGTAATGTCTCTGCTTTAATATGCTATCTAGGTTGGTCATCACTTTCCTTCTAAGGAGTAAGTGTCTTTTAATTTCATGGCAGAAATCACCATCTGCAGTGATTTTGGAGCCCAAAAAAATAAAGTCTGACACTGTTTCCACTGTTTCCCCATCTATTTCCCATGAAGTGATGGGGCCAGATGCCATGATCTTAGTTTTCTGAATGTTGAGCTTTAAGCCATCTTTTTCCACTCTCCTCCTTCACTTTCATCAAGAGGCCTTTTAGTTTCTCTTCACTTTCTGCCATAAGGGTGGTGTCATCTGCATATCTGAGGTTATTGATATTTGTCCCGGCAATCTGGAGATGGAGCTCAGTGGAGAAATAACTCCAGAAAGAATGAAGGGATGGAGCCAAAGTAAAAACAATACCCAGATGTGGATGTGACTGGTGATAGAAGCAAGGTCCGATGCTGTAAAGAGCAATATTGCATAGGAACCTGGAATGTTAGGTCCATGAATCAAGGCAAATTGAAAGTGGTCAGACAGGAGATGGCAAGAGTGAACGTTGACATTCTAGGAATCCGAAAACTAAGATGGACTGGAATGGGCGAATTTAACTCAGATGACCATTATATCTATTACTGTGGGCAGGAATCCCTTAGAAGAAATGGAGTAGCCATTGTCAACAAGAGTCTGAAATGCAGGACTTGGATGCAATCTCAAAAATGACAGAATGATCTCTGTTCGTTTCCAGGGAAAACCATTCAATATCACAGTAATCCAAGCCTATGCCCCAACCAGTAATGCTGAAGAAGCTGAAGCTGAAGGACTGTATGAAGACCTATAAGACCTTTTAGAACTAACACCCAAAAAAAGATGTCCTTTTCATTATAGGGGACTGGAATGCAAAAGTAGGAAGTCAGGAAACACCTGGAGTAACAGGCAAATTTGGCCTTGGAGTACAGAATGAAGCAGGGCAAAGGCTAATAGAGTTTTGCCAAGAGAACACACTGGTCATAGCAAGCACTCTCTTCCAACAACACAAGAGAAGACTCTACACATGGACATCACCAGATGGTCAACACCAAAATCAGATTGATTATATTCTTTGCAGCCAAAGATGGAGAAGCTCTGTACAGTTCAGCAAAAACAAGACGGGGAGCTGACTGTGGCTCAGATCATGAACTCCTTATTGCCAAATTCAGACTTAAACTGAAGAAAGTAGGGAAAACCAGTAGACCATTCAGGTATAAAATAAATCAAATCCCTTATGATTATCCAGTGTAAGTGAGAAATAGATTTAAGGAACTAGATCTGATAGACAGAGTGCCAGATGAACTATGAACCAAAGGGGAAAGGGTGAGGATAAATTAGGGGTATGGGATTAACAGATACACAGTACTGTGGATAGAGTAGATAAATAGCAAGGAACTACTGTATAGCCCAAGAAATTATAAATATTACTGTAACTTATGATGGAGTTCAGTTCAGTCACTCAGTCATGTCCGACTCTTTACGACCCCATGAACCACAGCACACTAAATCTCCCTGTCCATCACCAACTCCCGGAGTTTACTCAAACTCATGTCCATTGAGTTGGTGATGCCATCCAACCATCTCATCCTCTGTCATCCCCTTCTCCACCCACCTTCAGTCTTTCCCAGCATCAGGGACTTTTCAAATGAGTCAGCTCTTCACAATAGGTGGCCAAAGTATTGGAGTTTCAGCTTCAGCATCAGTCCTTCCAATGAATATTCAGGACTGATTTCCTTTAGGATGGATTGGTTGGATCTCCTTGCAGTCCAATGGATTTTCAAGAGTTTTTTCCAACACCACAGTTCAAAAGCATCATTTCTTTGGTGATGGAAATGATTGAGTTTCCAAATGAGTTTGGAAAACTCAGCTTTCCTTATAGCTCATCTCTCACATGCATACATGACTACTGGAAAAACCATAGCCTTAACTAGATGGACCATCATTGGCAAATCAGTGTCTCTGCTTTTTAATTTGTTGTCTAAATTGGTCATAACTTTTCTTCCAAGTAAGCATGTTTTAATTTCACTGCTGCAGTCACCATCTGCAGTGATTTTGGAGCCCAAAAAATAAAGTCTGCCACTGTTTCCACTGTTTCCCCCTCTATTTGCCATGAAGTGATGGGGCCGGATGCCATGATCTTAGTTTTCTGAATGTTGAGCTTTAAGCCAACTTTTTTACTCTCCTCTTTCCCTTTCATTAAGAGGTTTTTTAGTTTCTCTTGGCTTTCTGCCATAAGGGTGGTGTCATCTGCATATCTGAGGTTATTGATATTTTTCCTGGCAGTCTTGATTCCAGCTTGTTATAATGGAGTATAATCTGCAAAAGTACTGAATCACTATGCTTTACACCCAAAACTACTATGTGTGCATGCTCAGTCACTCATTTACGTCTGATGGTTTGGGACCCCATGGACTGTAGCCCAGCAGGCTCCTCTGTTCATGAGATTCTCCAGGCAAGAATATTGGCTTGGCTGCCCTCCCCTCCTCCATGGGATCTTCCCACAGAAGAATCAAATCCCAGTGTCTGTGTCTCCTGCCGTTGGCAGGTGGGTTCTTTGCCCACCGAGCCGTCTGGGAAGCTGGCTTGAGAGCACATGACTACCGTCTTATGGCTGAGTCTCACGTAGCTGACTCCTCCTGTTCTTTCACAGACCTTTCAGAGATCTCCACTAACCCTTGGTAAAGATGAATAGGTTTAAGATTTGATGTAGTTTCTATCATCAGTGAGTCCACAAATTGGAGACAGGAAGACAGATACGTGAACACATCACTGTAAACAGGGAAAGTGATGGAATAGACTATTGTGTGGGGGTGGGTGGGGGGAGGGGCATCTTCCAGAGAACAATAACAGGGTGTATGGAGAGGCCAAAATGAACCAGGAATAAAGTGGGACATGGAGGGTGGAAGGCATGAACGTGGAGAGATGGAGAGAGGGTCCAGGTGATCTCAGAGCATCTTTTGTTGTTACTGTTGTTGTGTCGCTAAGTTGTGTCTGACTCTTTGTAACCCCTGGACTGCAGCATGCCAGGACAGCTTTACTGTCTCCCGCAGTTTGATCAGATTCATGTCCATTAAGTCAGTGATGCCATCCAATCATCTCATCCTCTGCTGTCTCCTTCTCGTTTTGCTTTCAATCTTTCCCACCATCAGGGTCTTTTCTAATGAGTTGGCTGTTCACATTAGGTGGCCAAAGTATTGAACTTCAGCATCAGTCCTTCCAAGGAATGTTCAGGGTTGATTTCCTTTAGGATTGACTGGTTTGTTCTCTTTGCAATCCAAGGGACTCTCAAGAATCTTCTCCAGCACCAAAATGAGAAAACATCAGTTCTTTGGTGCTCAGCCTTCTTTATGGTCCTACTCTCACATCTGTACCTGACTACTGTAAGAACCATAGCTTTGACTATGTGAGCATGGTGGATAACCTGTCCCGGGCCTTGTTAGAGGTGAACTTGGCAGGGTTTCAGCTGTCAAGAAATATCTAATATTCCCAAGTAGACATGAATAAAGCATTTTTACTGTTGATGGGGGAGCCTGAGGGAGCATTCATTCGGTTTGGGGAACCACATAAAGGTCCCTGTGGGGAGATTTCCTCCCACTGGGTGCAGACTCGGGAGCTGGTCCATTGCACGGCAAAGTGCTAGAACCTCGAGTTTCTCTTTGAGTTCCATCAGTTGTATTAGGATCTATGGAAAATGAAGTCCTCGTATTTATCACATTTGGTTTGAGGGCATCTGACTTTTCACCCTTGTTATGCATTGTCCAGAATTGGATGTGTTGTTTCCTAAACTATTCTAAGAGTGGTTGGTGTTATGTAAGTGGAGATTTTTGAATCGTCTAAGGCAACTTGAAAATTCTGCATATTTGTAAAGTATCAGCCCATTCCTAGACATCATGTTTATTTCTCAAGTGGTGGCACTATTTTTAGAAATAAACGACTTCAAAACCTTCGTCCACATTTTTCATCCATTACACAATGTGTTCCTCAAACATATGCAAAACAATGACGTGGAGAAATCTTGAGACTGGGGGAGGGGAGGGGAACAGCAGCTTGATTTGAGTTTGCTAACACATATTATGATTTATTATTTAACAGTTGGCTCCATTTGGCATCTGGAGGTTTTCTCAAATGCAAGAGCGTGTAGTGTATTAAGATTTATTTGTGTATTAAGCAAGCATGTTTGGTTGAAATGTGGCTAGCATATTTGACTGAATAAGAAATGAGGAGATGACACAGCTCAGTGATTGATAACATTTAGGGAAATATTTACAAACATACATAATATTTTGTTGATTCTCCAGGCTTTTCTGTGCCTATTCCCATCTGTATTTTTTTTTAATGAAGAAGATTCAAAATAATTACCCAGATGTCTTTTCTCTTCTTACGGTTCATCATGGACCGTATTTGTAATATTTCCGTACATGGTCGAATGCGGAAACCTCATTGGGCCAGTGTTAACCACTTTCTCCTCCCACCCTATTTTGATTAATTTGTCCGTGAATGCATTTTTTTTCAAATGTATCATTTGATCCCTCCCCTATCAAGTGTAGAGACTTCCAGATTCTTGTCTCTTAAATGCTGAATGCACGGTTCATAATGGAATAAATGTAGTATGTTTGTGGGGTGAATTCAACAACTTCTGGATAAAATTTGAAGCTCCTGTAGAATCTAAGATTAATAGAGCTTCTGAAGATAATAATGGGCTCAGACATGCTGATGACTGTGGTTGAATTTTCACCATCATTTACACATAGTGCATTTGTATACCTTCCTTAGGAATTCCTCGTTTTGTTTGTGATTAAATGAAATGAATTTACTGGTATATGTAATGGCACAGTATGTCAAATGGTGAGAGGCATTAACTGGTCTCTTCTGAGATCTGATCTTGGCTCTTTTGGAGTCATGGAGACTAAAGGGTTACATGAGGTTGGGTTCAAGTCACAGCCTTCTTGATTGGAGTTTGATGAATGCTTATCAAAGGCTCTTTCTCTGAAACAACCAGGAAAGAGTCATTAATACTAGTCAAGAATTGAAGAGAGAACTTGAAAAGGACTGGGGGAGTATATCTCCATGGCCTTTCAGGAAAGAGACACATTTTAAATGGTAGAACCGCGGGTTTCGTGCGTAGGGCTGTTTCTTCAGCCTCTCCCAGCTCTTACTCACCCGTCGGCTTGATCTTCATTTGGTTTCCTGAGCAGACTTCTCTCCTACAAAGAGAATGTGTTGAAGAGCCAACATGAATATCAGTCTGCTTGGCAGTCAAAGCCTCATAAATTATTCTGTTGGTTCTTTGACACAAATCATTCTCATGTGAGTTTGAGTTGCATAAGCTGGATTATTTTTCTTTGCGCCTGGTTACCACTGGCAAAGCTGCTTATTAAATATCATGTCAAGATATATGAAAGCAAGAAGACCAAACCTCTGGAGTACAGAAGGATAATTGGAATATTTTCCCTAAGTAACCACCCATCCACCTCACCCGAATTATTAGAGTAGCATGGGCTAATTGTTTAAACCATTGTAGACATTCATGGTAGACATTGCAGAATATTATAGATAGGTTTAGGTATCTTTTCTTCTAGTCTTTTTTGATCTAAGCATAAGGTACAGGGTTACAAGGAACATAAATATAGCTTACATTTATTGAGGCTTATGCAAAGCCCTGTTTAAGGGCCTGCTGTGCATCCATTCATTTTAATCCACAAAGCAATATTATGATGTGGCTAGCATTATCATCTCATTTTGTAGATGAGGGTATAGAGGTACTGTGATTTTAAGTAACCCATGTCACAGAGTAAGTGATGGAGCTGTGATAAATTAAGATGGTTTCATTTTATAGCATAAGTTCCATTTTTAAAAAAATTTTACTTGACTTACAATGTTGTGTTAGTTTCTGGTATACAGCAAAGTGAGTCAGTTATATATATGTATATACCCACTCTCTATAGGATTCTTTTCCCATATAGGTCATCGCAGAGTACTGAGTAGAATTCTCTACACTTTACAGTGGGTCCTTACTAGTGATCTATTTTACATACAGTAGTGTATATGTCTCAATCCCAATCTCCCAATTTATCCCTCCACCCCTTCCCATTAAGCGTACATTTGTTTTCTGTATCCATGAGTCTATTTCTGTTTTGCAAATAAGTTCATTTGTATAATTTTTTAAGATTCCACATATAAGCTATATCATATTTGTCTTTCTCTGTATAGCATAAATTCTTAACCATCATTATGCTGTCATATTTTATTTATAATCTGTACCCTGCTATTCTGAATTCACATAGTGCCTTCTCTACAGAATAGTAAAATTTTAGAAACCTTCTCAACTATCACCCAATTGCTCTCGACTATGTAACTCTCAGTTTGATTTTGTCTTGAGAAGGCTCAATGTTAAATTTGCTCATCTATGTAATGACATATCAATACTTTCCTCCTAGTGGTAGTAAAACTAGGCTGTGTAAGAATCAAATGTAGGACATGTCCATATGGTGTCAAACCTAAATGTTCTGTCCTGGGTCCTCTTTAATATTCTTAAATTATAATGTGTTATATAAAATCTTTGAAATTTGACATGAGAGCTAAAGATCCAAATACTGTCTAACATCATTGCGTGTGTTGAAGATTAGTTCAGACTGTCACGAGACAAGAGATGACAAAGGAAGTCTTCTAATGAAAGATAGGATGCCATGACTGCTTTCTCTTTCTGAAAGTGTCAATCAGAGTACAAATTAATGGACTGCATGTAATGTGCAAAATGCTCTCCATTCTGATTTATTTCTACCTGATGTAAATTTAAGCATTTCTTCGGCTCAACCAAAAGCCCTGAACTGGTGGTCTCTTTTAAGTGCTGAGCTAGGACATCTCCATGCCTGTGGATGGTTTTTGTCTTTCTTTTGTCAGAAAGACTGCATTTGTTTGAGTGCCCAAAGAATGCAAAAATTTGATCAAGTGTATGGCTCTGGAAACTTGATGCTACATAAAAAATGCAAACTTTTGGTTTGTCCTCTTTTTAGAAAAAAAATCTGATTAATGAGCACTTAAGAAAAGAAAGTAGGGATTTTCAGAGGTTATCATGGTTCACTAAGATTATTTTTTCTCAAGCATGTTACATTTTTTTTTTTTCCTTCCTCCATCCCATGGTCTCTCCCTTTTTTTTCAAGGAATACTATATTCATGGATTGAGCAAATGCTTTAACTTAAAGTACTTTGCTTATATAATTTTTTTTTTTTGGCAAAGACCCTCATGATATCAAGAGAATTATGCCAAAATAATGTTACAAAATGAATCGCTTCCAACTCTTTGGGGAGGGGGGTGTGGAGGCAGTCAGTCCCAATATGCCTAATAGTATCACAGACTATTAACTTACACAGAAAGTTAGTAGCTTAATAATAACTTATAACAATTTGGTAATCATGCTGGAGGTTTTAGGTAACCACAGCTATGTGTAAAGGGTACGAAAATATGGTAAACAAGATAGCTAATACTGAACTAAGCATTATAGGTGGAAGGTTAATACCTATAAGAAGAGGTAATAAATCTTTGTACTATCAGGAATATTGCACCTTTAGTTTACTTCTAGGGACCATCCTTTTGCAAATACCTTGAATTCTAGATTTGAGTACATTCAGAGAAAGCTATGAAGGTTAGCAAGTGGTGATGGCTGGACACTATTTTTTTTTTTTTTTTTTTTTTTGGCCGCATCACTCAGTTTGTGGAATCTTAGTTCCCTGACCAGGAATTGGACTTGGGCTCTTGGCAGTGAGAGTACAGAGTTCCCATCAGTGGACCTCCAGGAATCCCCACAGTGCAGAGTGTTTAAACTTTCATGTGCATATAAATTAGCTGATTACCTTACTTAAGTTTTTAATTCTGATTCAGTAGTTCTGAGATGGGGCCCAAGTGTCTTCATTTCTATGAACTCCCAGTGATGCTGATGTTACTGGTGTGCAGACAACACTTTGAATAGTGTGGCTGTAGCAGAATGGCCGGAGGGTGCTGTGGGTCCGTTCAAATGGAATGGATTTATATTTATACTGGATTATGTTTACACTGTTGTGTGGGTTTTTCTCCTTATCTTGCTTGGTTGCTTGGGAGAGGACAAGGAGAAATCCGTGAGTAGGAGTTTAAGTTGGGTATAGAAAGCCCTGAGGAGAGGATTGGATGGATATGGAAACAAGCAGCAAGCCCGGAGTACTCAAGGTCCCGATGAAGCTGAAAGGCTGTCATCATAGCAGCGGCTGGAAAAGCAAGCTGGAAGACGGGGAGCTTGTGAGTGAGGGTTTTGAAAGTGAAAGAATTACAGATGATGACAAGATCCAGATGTAGCCCCAGAGGGTCACAACTGACGTGGTGCTGGGGATGGTGATGGTCTCACTGTTCTATCTGCCCGGGAGGGTGAACGGGGCTGGGGGCTCGGCTTCCGCACGCTCAAGGCCTCGTGCTCAGGGGCAGAGACTACAGTGAAGGGCACTCAGCAGTCTGGACACTCTTGTGGACACTTATCTTTTGATCTCTTGGGATTAATTCATTCACATGACAAAAAGCTTTTGAGTGTTTACTAGGAGTGAAACACTGTCTGCATGGCATGGTGGACACCATCCTGAGCCAGACGGAGCTTGTGTTCTGGTGGATTTGCACCTCTGGGGTCCTGGTCTCCATGTGGGTGCTATGTCAGGAAGGATCCCAGAATGATGTATGTGGGAAAAGAATCTAAAACGAGTGGGTGTATGTATCTATGTAACTGATTCACTTTGCTGTACGCCTGAAACTAACACAATAGTGTAAATCAGCTATACACCAATAAAAATTTAAAAAGAAAAAGGAAAAAAAGGTACCCCAAAGGATCATCAACCCGCTCCCTCAACCTTCCTCACCAAATTGGAAGAAAAAGAAGGAAAAGAAGACAGAAAACAAAAAAGAGCAGAACAATGACAATAAAAATAAAATCAGAAAAATTAAAAAAAATTACAATAAATAAAAAATGAAACAGATGCAACATACCTGAGATGAGATTATATCACCTCTAGAAAGTGAAGTCACTCAGTCACGTCCAGCTCTTTGCGACTCCATGGACTGTAGCCTGCCAGGTTCCTCCATCCATGGGATTTTGCAGGCAAGAATACTGGAGTGGGTTGCCATTTCCTCCTTCAGGTGACCTTCCCGACCCAGGGCCTGAATCCGTGTCTCCCGCATCGTAGGCAGACGCTTTGCCATCTGAGCCACCACGGAAGCCCTCTGCTGTAGCTGTTAAAGATGGTACGGCCGTGTCTGCTTGCAGGGCAGGGGCAGAGATGGAGACATGGAGAATGAACTTGTGGACACAGTGGGAAGGGGAGGGTGTGATGAAGCTGGAGATTAGGAGTGGCATACACACACCGCCATGTGGATCGCAGACAGCTCGCGGGAGCTGTTGCATGACGACCCCCCGGTCGTCGGGAGGATGGCAGAGAGATTCAGGAGTGAGGGGCCTATGTCTGCGGGTAGCTGCCCCTCTGTTGTATAGCGGAAACTGACACAGCATTTTAAACCAGTTGTACTCCAATAAAAAAAGAAGAAGAAAGTCCTGCCCCATCTTTCTCATGGCATGAAACTTTGGCTTTAGTTTCCCTTATAATTAGAGTGAATAAAATTAGTTCGTGTGAAAAATAGCAAAGAAAGTCACTTTGGTCAGCTTTGAGAAACTGATCTGCTTTTGTCAAAACCAAAGGAACCCTTTTATCGCATGTTGCTGAAAGCTAGGTGAGTGTGGAGGACAGGAATGTGTATGGAATGGAAGGCCTGCAAATCACAAAAGGTAGCAGCTGAAGATTACAGACTGCGTGAGTTCTGAGAAGGTGGAGCTGAGAGCATCGCCTACCTTTGCAAGAGAAACATGAAAAGGTCACTTCTGTTTACCCATCGTCCAGTTTTTCTACCTTTAGTTACTGTGTGAGTGCATGCTAAGTCGCTTCAGCCGTGTCTGACTCTGTGACCTCGTGGACTGTAGCCCTGCAGGCTCCTCTGTCCGTGGGATTCTCCAGGCAAGAATAATGGAGTGGGTTGCCCTTCCCTTCTCCAGGGGATCTTCCTTACCCAGGGATCAAACCCAGGTCTCCTGCATTGCAGGCAGATTCTTTACCATCTGAACCACCAGGGGAGCCCAGTTTAGTGACTACCCTAAGCTAAACCCATAAAATAAATGAATTCATAATAAATATTTTCATTTAATTTTCAGTTGCTGTATCCAGGAAGGTCAGATAATTTAGCATCTCATGACCTGAGTTTGCTGACTGGTTGCTCCCTTGTTCTGTTACTGTTTTTGGAATTTCTATCTATACAGTGATTTCTGTTATGACTTTGCACTTTCCCCAAATCTGTCCTTGACGTGCTGTGAGCAAGAGCTGCTCACCTCAGCGATCAGGACTGCAGCTCAGTTACATAAAATAAAAGGAAAGCTTCTTCTGTTCTTCTGATAAATGTGGGTTTGGTTTTGGCATTCTGTCTGGGCACAGCAGTTCCTTTCGACTTTTGATGAAGAGAAGACTGTACCCTTTACCTTTGAAATCTGGCTACAGAATCACACCACACTCCAAAACATTCATTTTCCCCTAACGTTTCTCAGAGCTTTTTGCTCAAAGCCTAGTCTTTCCTTCCCTGGATTTTTCCTGAGGCTGATCCTTTTTTCTTTAGTTTGTCCTTATCAGTGAGCGCAGTGATGCTGATGTGAGTGGTGAAAAGCAGACTGGCACCAGGCAGGTGGAACTGGAGTATGATGATAAATTACAAGGGAGAGGAAGCCAGCTCAGGAAGACAGAATTTCTGGTCTCATAGTTCAGTCCAGCCTTATGAGATAATAGATTTAGGGGTGTTCTTCACCCTTCATTTATGCAAGCTGATGATAAACTGCAGTTTTTCTGTTTCAAAGGGGAAAAGGACCGCAAAGTGTCTTTGGCCACCAAAAAGCTCAGCTCTTACAAAATATTTTGATGAGCTAAGTGTAAATGAATGAGAAAACATACGGATTGAATTTCCACCATTATACTCGTGGGAGGTCTTTTTATTTTATTTTTTTAATGGGAAAAACTGCAGTTGACAAACAGGGTTTAGGTTTTTCTGAATCAAATATTTAGAATCCAGTTCAAGAGATTTTCAAGAATCTGAATGAACAGAAGTTCCTTGGTCCAGTCTTCATTTTATCATTTATTTTGACTTACTTTAGCCTTTATGTATTCACATGCCATAAAGAGAAAATAGGTAAATATGAGCAAACCAACTTTAAAGGTAAGCGTCTTTTTTTTTTTTTTTTTTTTTGAGTTGGGGTATAATCACGTTACACAGTTGTATTAGTTTCTGCTATAAAACAGTGTGAATCAGCCATTTGTATACACACACCCCTCCCTCTTGGGTCTCCCTCTTACCAGTCATAATGGCCATCATCAAAAAATCTATGAACAAGGAACGCTGGAGAGAGTGTGGAGAGAAAGGAACCCTCTTACCCTGTTAGTAAGAGTGTAACCGATGCAGCCATTGTGGAGAACAGTATAGAAGCTCCTTAAAAAAACTAAACGCAGAGCTGCTGCGTGGCCCAGCAGCCCCACTACTGGGCATATTCCCGGAGAAAACCATAATTGCATAAGCATCGGTTTTCGTAGAAACCTTCTTAATGAAATTCGGCCGTTGCAGAGTTAGCTATATATTTATCTCAGAAGGACATTTTCCCCCGCTCTGAGACTGTCACTGGTGCTTCCATTTTAATGGCAATAGAGAGTCAGATAGGCTTGAAGGAAGACTACTGCCTGTAGGGCTGTCTTTGAACCAAGTTTAGATGTAGGAGAACTTTCCCTTTGTCGCCGATTCACCTCTCAGTTTCAGCCTGTCTCTTCCTCCTCTGCTGTCCTCGTCTACCTGAGGTCCAGGGCTCTGGGCTTTTCCACTCTCCCCGCAGGCCACGTTATCAAAGCTTATCCTTCCCCAGAGCCAGTTCTACGCTGTCCAAAAAATACTTGTCAATTACATGAATTGCTCTGAACTAAGTCCAAATCTTTTTTTAACTGGGGTACCTTCTAGACTCTTGAGATCCCTTGGGCTGCATGGAGATCATCCAAAAGGAAATCAACCCTGAATATTCATTGGAAGGACTGATGCTGAATTTGAACCTCCAATACTTTGGCCACCTGATGTAAAGAGCCAACTCATTGGAAAAGACCCTGATGCTGGGAAGGGTTGAAAGTGGGTGGAGAAGGGGACGACAGAGGATGAGATGGTCGGATGGCATCACTGACTCAATGTGCGTGACTCTGAGCAAACTCTGGGAGATGGTGGAGGACAGGGAAGCCTAGTGTGCTGCAGGCCATGGAGTCACAAAGAGTTGGACACAACTTAGTGACTGACAACTTAGTGACTGAACAACAACAACCACAAAAACTCTTCAGTCACCTTAAATCTTATCGATAGTAGCAAACCAATAAAATACAGAAGCGATAAAACACAGGAGAGAGTTTCCGAAGATCTGACCAGTCATGTTCTCCTTTTGATAAATTGCATTTATGACCTCAGTTGTTTTGTTTGAATCCCTGTTCTTCACCGTAATACTTTGAAGTTTCTCCTACTCAAGTAGGCAGAGTGTATCTTCCTATAAACTTGGTTCTCAGTTTATCTACATGATTGCTTTGACAAGTGAAATATTAGAGGACGTGAATTAACCAAAGGTTTAAAAAGCTCTTAAACCACCTGGCTTGCCCCCTTGTGTGTCATCTATCATCACGAGAAGAACGTGCCCAGGCTTAACCCAGGAGCAATACGAGACAGGAATCGCGCCGTGCCATTCACAACAGCCAAGGCGTGGCAGCAACCTCCATGTGCAACAACAGATGAGCGGGTAAAGAAATGTAGTATCGGGTGGGCCCAAAAGTTTGTTCAGGTTTTTCCATAATGCATACAGAAAAACCCAAATGAATCTTTGGCCAACGCAGTACGTACAGATGATGGAATGCTACTCAGCCATGGGGCGTCCTTGGTGGCTCAGACGGTAAATGACCCACCTGCCAATGCAGAAGACCTGGGTTTGATCTCTGGATCAGGAAGATCCCCTGGAGAAGGAAATGACAACCCACTCCAGTATTCTTGCCTGGAGAATCCCTTGGCCAGAGGAGCCTGGTGGGCTACAGCCCCTGGGGTCACAGAGAGCTGGACACGACTGAGCACGCATGTCACGCATGCAAAGCCATGTGTTACCTTGCATGCCCCTTGTATGAACCCTATATAAGCCCACTTACTGAGTACCTTCAAAGTGCTTGGCACTGTTCTAAATGCTTTACACATGTTAACATGTTTGTCTTCACAGCTGTGAAAATCCTTTGTGAAAAAAGCCTGTCTTCCCCCCCTCGCAGGGAAACTCTCCCTTCAGTCTGTTTTCTGTGTTTTTACTCCTCACACACAACACTGTGCTTCTGACACTTCTGCTCACCACATGCGTGCAGGCTCCCCCCGCATCGTGCAGGCCTCTGCGGCCCCCTCGGGGGGCCCTACCACCTCTCTGGGTTCTAACACAGTCTACCTGGAGACAGCTTCAGACCCCGCAGGCGACCTGCTCCGTCCCACGAGACTGCCTCCCTGCCCCCCACTTCAGACTCAAACCCTGGGGATCACCTGCGCTTCTGACCCCCTGGTGGGGATGGAGGTCCCCTCAACGCCTCTTTTGTCATTGCTCTTTTAGTTGCTCAGTTGCATCTGACTCTTTGCAACCCATGGACTGCAGCCCGCCAGGCTCCTCTGTCCATGAGATTTTCCAGGCAAGAATACTGGAATGGGTTGCCATTTCCTCCTCCAGGGGATCTTCCTGACCCAGGGATGGAACCCACATCTCTGACAGGTGAATTCTTTACCACTGAGTCGCGAAGGAAGCCCCTACCCCTCCTTGGGTTCAGTTAATTTGCTGGAGCGGCTCACAGAACTCAGGGAAACACTTCCTTACTTTTGCAGTTGCTGAAAGGATGTGATGAAAGGTGCAGATGGACAGTGGGGTGAGGACGCGGAGGACCAGGCCCAGGAGGGTCTTGAGTACAGGAGCTTCTGTCTCCCCCAGGAGGTGGGGTGCGTCACCCTCCTGATGTGGACGTGTTCTTTCAAACCTGGAAGCTCTTAGAATTCCTGCACTTTTGAAGTTTTTATGGAGACTTCATCACACAGGTGTGATGGATCATTGACTCCGTCTTCACCTCTTCTCCGATTCCAAGAGGATGGGGCTGGGGTGGGGGTGACTATTTCAATCTTCTAATCACGGCTTGGTCTTTCTGGTGACTGGTCCTCACCCTGGAGCCATCCTGCAATCCACCCACAGTCGTCTCATTAGAATAAGAAACGTTCTTCTTACCCTCAGGAGCTCAGTGTCAGGAAGCGAACTCAGACACCAATATTAGAACAAGGGATGCTCCTGATGTTCTCATCACTTAGGAAACTGCAAACGTTTCAGGAGCTCTGTGCCAGGAACTGGGGGCAGAGACCAAGTCACACATGTATTTTCTAGTATCTCACACTATGGGATAGAAAATATTTATTATTTCCTCATTTCTTAGTGCTAAAACTAATTTGAGCCTTATACCAACTCCGTTATATGTTATTATGCCCACTTTCTTGGTATTTTCTATGGGCTGTATTTTTTATTTAACTTAAAAAAATGTCCCTTGGAGGATAATTGCTCTGCAGTGTTATGTTGGCTTCTGCCATGCAACCTCGTGAATCAGCCTCAGTGTGAATACGTTTCCTCACTCTCGAGCCTCCCCCAGCCCCTGACCCCGTGCCCCGGGGCGGGAGTGGCAATGAGGGCGTGGAGAGTGGACTTGTGGACATGGCAGGGGAGGGACAGAGTGGGGCGAGTTGAGAGAGTGGCTCTTGACACAGACGTTCACCGTGTGTCAGAGAGAGCTGGCGGGACGTCCCCGCACAGCACAGGTGCTCGGCCGGGTGCTCCGTCTCCCTTGTTATTTTACACGGCAGCATGGTTGACTAGCAATGTTGTGTTAGCTTTGGGTGTGCAGCAAAGTGACTCAGTTATCCATATGCATGTATCTATTCTTTATCAAATTCTTTTCCCAAAATTAGGTTGGTACAGAGTATTGAGCAGAGTTCCTTGTGCTATAGAGTGTGGGGGCTTTGCCTACTCTTACCTCATTTAATTTTGTTGTCAATTATATGGACTAGTAACTCCATATGATTATCCCCATTGTAAAGACGGGAAAACTGAACATCAACAATGTCAAGGGTTTTGCCTAAGTTCGAACGCCCAGTGAAGCTGTGCTGGGATGTGTAGCCCAGCCACTGCCCAGACTGCCTTCTGTCCCCCAGCTGTGGGCTCACAGTCTGGGTCTGACTTGCTTCCTTTGTGACACCCAGGGAAAGAAGCCAGTTCATTGATCCAGAGTGGCCTTCTAACTGGCCATCTGGGCCTCTGGCTCACTGTTTCTGCAGCAGTTCCTTAAAGAAGTGAGATCGACGCCAAACTCCTGTTTGTAGCAGTTGTCTCATTCACAGTGGACTCAGGTGTCCTCTCAGAAAGACCTTCACGGTACCTAATTATAACACTACTCAATAACAAGCTCATCTCGAAAGTTTGCTATAATTTACTAGGAGCCACGTTCTGCCACAAGGCAGGGAAACTAAGGATAAAGAAAATTTACTATCAGACTTCCCTGATGGCTCTGTGGATAGGAATCTGCCTGCTGATGCAGGGAACACAGGTTCGATCCCTGGCCTGGGAAGATCCCACATACTGTGGAGCAGCTAAGCCCACGCGCCAGAATTACCGGAGGCTGGAGGCCTGGAGACCACGCTCTGGAGCAAGAGGAGCCTGAGAACCGCAGCTGGAGAACAGCCCGGCTGTCTGCAGCAGGAGGAGGCCCCCGCGGCAGCCAAGAGGGGCACAGCCGGAAACAAATTCATTAAAAAAAGAAAATTTAACTCTCTTCTCTCTCTTTTGCCATTCTACCTGAACATTTTTCTGCTCTCCCTTCCCAAGTTCAAGTTTTAAATTTTCTTGCTTGTGGGATTGGTTATTGAGGTGAGCATCCCACATTTCCTTTCCTTTTTTTCCCAAGTTGCCCAAGTAGATCTGTGATATAAACTCAGAAATAGTTGTTGGAACATGACCCTGGCTTCCTGAAATGCTCTTGCTTGTGCCCGAGGGCCAGAGTTGAAGTTTCTTATAAGTTAGGAGGTTAAGAAATAATTTAGCTGGTGCCCTTGATGTAAGAAGAAGGCATGAATTAGGCAGCCACGGTTTTGAATAGAAGGATGATGTACAATGTGAAGACTGATAGGAAAAAAGGCAAATTAGGAAGCATAAATGTAAAATGCATTTGTCCATTCCAGTTAGCTTTGATAATTGAATGTGATAATCATGTACATATATGAGAGGTCTTTTTCAAAACATGTAATCAAAAGTGTGCTATCTCTTTAAAATTTATTGAAATGCAGAATTTCTAATGCCCTCTAAACAATGGTCTCTAACAATTTTGGGTGAGCACCCAGGTTTGAGTAGGGCTCCTGCAGAAAGCGCGATACTGTTAGCTACTTGCCATCTCAGGAAGTGCTGCACTGGGCTTAGTCGCTCAGTCGTGTCTGACTCTCTGTGACCCCATGAACTGTATCCCTCCAGGCTCCTCTGTCCATGGGATTCTCCAGGCGTGAATACTGGAGAGGGTTGCCATCCCCTCCTTCAGGGGATCTTCCCAACCCAGGGATCAAACCCAGATCTCCTGCATTGCAGGTGGATTCTTTACAGTCTGAGTCACCAGGGAACCCTGGTGCATCAAAAATAATAAAATATAAACAACTAAAGAAAAATATAAACAATAGAAGAAAAAAATCCCACCCCTTTAAATTTAAATTTGGCAGTTATTTTAAATAGGACTAAAAGCAATGAAAAAGACTCTGTGATATAATATTCTGTAAGTATTATATTTTTAGAAACTTTTTCTGTAAAAATAAGCACATTGATGACATCTGGTAGCACTTTGTACATTCTGACTCCGATTTCTTTGCTGTGAATCTATCTTAGGTGTCATATGCTGTCTTTGTAAATTTACTCTGGGATCTTTCATTTCACTTAAAGCATCCTCTTTTTCAGTGTTTCCTTATGTAATATTTTCATAAACATCTAAAATTTCGAGTAGTCATTTATTGTTGAGAATATACTTTCTCAGTTACATCTCATTTATTGGTTCAAAAAGTAAATTTCATTATTGAAGTATAATTTGTCGAGTACATGCTTAGTTAAGATCTGTTAGTAGTGTTTTTTTCCCCCTATAGTAAATCTCTCTAACAGTAATCTCATATTTCTTCTCAATTTCTTTTAATCTTCACCAAAGATTCTCTGTATGCAGCAAAATAATTTTCTGATGAAAATGCCTCCATGTATCATTTTTAACTTGTTTTACTCTGTTAGAAACAGTACTTATATTCCTATAAAATACGACTGTTTTATTATTTGCCATTAAGTGAGAAAGGATTTCCCAGATTGTGCTAGTGGTTAAGAACCTACCTGCCAGTCAAGGAGACGCAAGAGATGAGGGTTTGATCCCCTGGAGGAGGGCACGGCAATCCACTCCAGTATTCATGCCTGGAGAATCCCATGGGCAGAGGAGCCTGGTGGGCTGCAGTCCATAACGTTGCACAGAGTCCAACACAACTGAAGTGACTTAATGCCGTGCAATTAGGTGAAAAGGCCCAAATGGGGCCTCTGAACATTTACCATCAAGTTTAATGAGATTTTTGTAGAGTTTGGATTGTGTGTTGTATGACTTCACAAACATGAAAAATTGCCAGTTTACCTTCTTGTTCCAAATTCGTGGTGTTTCTTTCTATATGTATATTATCTATTACTTAATTACATTTAATAATATAATTATTATATGATCTCATGGTGGCTCAGTGGCAAAGAATCTGCCTGCCAACGCAAAAGACATGGGTTTGATCCTTAGTTCAGGAAGAGATCCCTGGAGAAGAAGATGGCACCCCACTCCAGTATCCTTGCCTGGGAAATCCCATGGACAGAGGAGCCTGGTGGGCTACAGTTCATGGGGTCGCAAGAGTCAGACACGATTTAGCAAGTGGATGACAACAGCAAGTATAATTGTTATAATGTGCAGGTACTGTTAGTGATGTCACACAGCTCAAACTTAGAGGTTTACATTTTATTATTGTTACTGTTTTTTATTCTTGTTATTATTTCATTTTGGTTAATGAGAGTGTCTTGATAATTTCCCATGATCAAATCTGATTAGATCATCAGTGCTTTTGCCCTTATTGGAAGGATATTGATAGAAGCTAATTTTTAAAAGCATTAACTGCAGGCTTTAGCTCATTTAATTCCAACACACCCACTGCTGTAGGCATGACAGTTTCTCATTATAACGTATGTAACAGGAAGAGACTGATACACAGCGCAATCAAGTAACTTCCCCAAGCTCAGCCACTTAGTATGCGGTAATGTTGAGAGTCTGGCTTCAGAAGTCGGTAAAGCTAGCTTGAAACGCACCACTCAGAGCACCAAGGTCATGGCATCCAGTCCCACCTCTTTAAGGCAAATAAAAGGAGAAAAAGTGCAAGGAGTGACAGTTTCTTTTCTTGGGCTTCAAAATCACTGCAGATTTTGACTGCAGCCATAAAATTAAAAGACGCTTGCCCCTTGAAGGAAAGCTGTGACAAACCTAGACAGCATGTTAAAACGTGGAGACATCACTTTGCTGACAAAAGTCCATATAGTCAAAGCTATGATTTTTTCCAGTAGTCATGTTCGGTTGTGAGAGTTGGATCATAAAGAAAGCTGAGTGCTGAAGAATTGACACTTTCAATTTGTGGTGTTAGAGAAGACTCTTGAGAGTCCCTTGGCCTGCAAGGAGATCCAACCAGTCCATCCTAAAGGGCACCGATCCTGAATATTCACTGGAAGGACTGATGTTGAAGCTGAAGCTCCGATACTTTGGCCACCTGATGCGAACAGCTGATTCACTGGAAGAGACCCTGATGCTGGGAAAGACTGAGGGCAGGAGGAGAAGGGGACAGCAGAGGATGAGATGGTTGGATGGCATCACCGACTCAATGGACATGGATCTGAGCAAACTCCGGGAGATGGTGAAGGACAGGGAAGCCTGGCGTGCTGCAGTCCATGGGGTCACAACTCCGTCGCGTCTCTGCCGTTGGTCCCTGTTCTGTGCTTGTGGTTCCAAACCACGCCTGCTTTGCATGAACTGCCTAAGCCCTTTGTCCATTTTGTGAAAATTAGTTGAAACTAGCCCTTGGAATCCGTCATTCCGGTGGGCGGGGTGCACGTGAGCGGTGATTGGGTACCGTGAGCTGGAAGCAGGATGGGGTGAGGCTGCCCCTCTCCTGCAGCGCCCGCAGAGCCTACTCTCTCCCCGGGAAGCCCGCTTCCTCCCTGAGCTCAGCACTTCCTGACACAAGGGCATCAGGGTGGTCCCAGCACCCCTTCTGCACTCTGCTGCTGCTGAAACTTGTTTCCTTCTTATTCTTAGACTGAAAATGAATCTGCTTACAGGCTCTGATAGTTCCTTTCCTTACTCGCTATGAAGTCTCTTGGACACCTTCTGGAGTAGAAGTATCTCACTGGGGAGACCACCGAAGTAAACTGCAAGATATAAATTTCAGCGAGATTAGAGAACAGCTGATCACTTAACTCTGGGCTGAATTTTTAGGGGAAGAGTCAATCTTTTGAAACACGGAAGAGGTCAGTGAGGATTAACACCTTAACGTCTCCTCTGCATCTCCATAGAAACAGCAGATTCAGGCAGGCAGTTCAGCTCTCCAAGAGTTCTGAAGGATAAAATGTCTCTAAATGTCTAAAACTATTATCAGGCTTAACTGGAATTGGCCTCCGAGCCTCTGCCTGTGGTTATACGGCACTCATCCTCCAGATAACCCTTTCGGCAAGTGGCAGCTGGCGCTCGGACCTGTGAGGGCCCCAGTGTGAGTGTGCCGTGGCCTTTCTGTTGGGAATGCTGGAAACGCCACATTCGCTGGTGATGGGAGGCTTGTGCGTGGAATAACGTGCGGCCAAATTGTTTATTAAAAAAGTTCACGGTTAACCTCTACGTTTTTCCACTGGTAAACCTTTCCTGCTTTTTGGATATGGAAATAGCTGATAATTTTATTGACCTGAACATTTACTCTCATCTTATATTAAACAGCCGAGAGATTTAAGGGGTGTTTGGAGAATTACAGTGTCTCAGCATAATGAATGTCTTATGTTACTGGGTCTGAGCCAATATACCCACTACCTTATAATTTTTTTCCCCCTGATTGCTTTCCTTGAGGCCCTTTGTGTGCTGCTAACAACAACTGATTTCACTGCTTGCTCCAGTGGGATGTTTCAGAAATTCCTGCAGGCCATTCTGGCTTACTCTTTCAAGTAAATCTCCCCTTTCATGATTTATAACTGTCTGTAGAGCTTCTGGTCTTACTGATGACCCACCGATGTGTCCTTACCAGGGAATCAGGTGCTAACGACTAGCTAGAGACTAGTTGGAGAGACTCTCAGTGGGGTTTGGACGCCCTTTTCAGGGCAGCCCTTGGTAAGTCTGCTTGACTTTTCCATTCCATCCCATCCCAACTTTCACTGCTAATTAACTCCGTTTGGAACTGTGAAACCTTTTTTTTCTTCTTCCCTTTCACTCTTGATCATCCACCGTGTCAGCAGCCCATGGAAGCCCACAGAGTCCTCAGCTCTGTGAGGTTTTATTTTTGTTTAGTTTTCATTATTTTTTCCACGGACAGGCGGCAACACTCCTGGGCTATATACTGGTGTCAGCAGAGACGCTGCAGAGTGATAGTGGTCCAGAGCCGGCCTTTTGAGAAAGTCTAACTTCATGGGAAATAGATGGGGAAACAGTGGAAACAGCGTTAGACTTTATTTTTTGGGGCTCCAAAATCACTGCAGATGGTGACTGCAGCCATGAAATTAAAAGACGCTTACTCCTTGGAAGGATAATTATGACCAACCTAGATAGCATATTAAAAAGCAGAGACATTATTTTGCCAACAAGGTCCGGCTAGTCAAGGCTATGGTTTTTCCAGTGGTCATGTATGGATGTGAGAGTTGGACTGTGAAGAAAGCTGAGTGCGAAGAATTGATGCTTTTGAACTGTAGTGTTGCAGAAGACTCTTGAGAGTCCCTTGGACTGCAAGGAGCTCCAGCCTGTCCATCCTAAAGGAGAGCAGTCCTGGGTATTCATTGGAAGGACTGATGCTGAAGCTGGGTCACCTCACTCATGGGAAGAGTTGACTCATTGGAAAAGACCCTGATGCTGGGAGGGATTGAGGGCAGGAGGAGAAGGGGACTACAGAGGATGAGATGGTTGGATGGCATCACCGACTTGATGGACATGAGTTTGAGTCAACTCCGGGAGTTGGTGATGGACAGGGAGGCCTGGTGTGCTGCAATTCATGGGGTTGCAAAGAGTTGGACACGACTAAGTGACTGAACTGACTGACAGTAAGCCCAAACCAGAGGAGTTTAGAAGGCAAGAATAACTGACATCTTTACAGCAGTGATTATCTGTAGGGTACTGTACTACATACCTTCCTCTTTAATCCTTAATCCACACAACAACCCAATGAAGGAGGTGCTATTATTAAGCCCACTTTATAGGTAAGAAAACTGAGGCACAGAGAGAAGTAACTTTCCCAAGATCACACTGCTTGGAAGGAGACTTCACTTCCAGGCAACCCTATCCCAGAGTCTGTGCTGCATTGCACCTGACTCTCTCACCTCCCGCCAACACCCAGGTAGCTAAGTTCCATACACCCTGCAGAAACTCCAAGGACTTTAATTGAAGTCCCTTATCTTTTGAGTAACACAGACCAAATAAATAATGCGTGAGATCAGCTAATAAGAGATCATGGAAATACTGAGCAGCAGATGAAATTGAGGACAAAATTAGTAATTTTATCATGAGAATATGACCTAATCTGGAGCTACATATGGTTCAGATTGAATCCAAACTCATGGAATTTCAACAAATTCCTCCCCCCCCAACCCCTTCTTTTTTTTCTTGCTTTCCCTGTGAAGTCTAAGTTGGCGAGACGAATATTACTCACTTTGTGTGCGTCTGTTTGATGCCTTTCTCTTCTTTCGGCCCTTACATGCCAAATTCATAATAGAATACTGCAGGTACTCAAGCAGTTTCTTGAGTAACCCGAATAGAACCCTGTGGCTGACGTGCTTCTGTGTGGTCGGATTTGGAATTTTAGATTGAGAGTATGGAAAGAGACCACCATATGTTCATCCTGGTACAAAAAAAAAAAAAAAAAAAAAAAAGAAAAGGATTGTTTAACAACCTTGGATCTCATGTAAGCTGCAGACCCTGGGTGGCAGGGACTTGGCTGGTGTAGCAATAGCAAGGCGGGCCGCGGCAGCCCCGCGCTCTCCAGCTTCTGGGCTGACTCAATGCGTCCGTATGATGTCCAGCTGACCCAGCAGCGCCTGGTGACAGGGCCACCCTTCTCCCTCTGCACGGCAGTGTCGGCTTTGTATTTTAGTATTTATTTCTATTTACTTACTTGGCTGGGCTGAGTGTTAGTCACAACATGTGGTTTCTAGTTCCCTGACTCGGGATCGAACCCAGGCCCCCTGCACTGGGAGCAGAGTCTTAGCCCCTGGACCACCAGGGAAGTTCTGGCTTCGTTTTAATCATACAGTATATATGTGTGGGTCTGTATCAGTACCCTTCTATACTTATGCCAACCCTATTTTGTGTTAATAGCTATGGTTTTATAATGATTATTTCAAACATTTCCTTTCTTTTCTCATTTTCTTAACGTAGACAAGACCACTCTTTCAATATTGACTATAAATAGTTATTATTTCATCTTGCTATTGGGGAAGATTCTCCATATTTACCATTGAATGTAATGTTTGGATTTTGTGTGTGGATATTTTATCCATTTAAATAAGCTTTCTGCTATTTCCAGCTTTCCATGAGTTTTTAAAATCATAAATATTTGTGTTAAATTTTGTCACATATTTTTTTCTGCATGTACTAACATGATTACATAATTTCTCTACTCAGTGTAGTGGATTTGATTGCATCAAATTTTGGATGTTAATATGCTCTTGCCTATCTAGACGAAACCTCAGCTGGCCTTACTGTATTATTCATTTTCTAATTATTGATTCAATTTGGTAGTATTTCCTTATTGTTTTATCTCTAAATATTTGGATAAATTAACTAGTGAAATGCTCTGGGCCTGGATCATTCTTGTAGGAAGGATTTATAATTGCACATTTAATTCAGATTTTCTATTTGTTCCTTTTATAGGTTTGATAGGTTGTGATTGGGCTTCCAGGTGACGCCAGTGGTAAAGAACCCTCTTACCAATACAGGAGATACAAGAGATGAGGGTTCGATCCCTGGGTGGAGAAGATCTCCTGGAAAAGGGAATGGTAACCCACTCCAGTACTCTTGCCTGGAAAATCTCATGGACAGAGGAGCCTGGCAGCCTACAGTCCATGGGGTCACAAAGAATAGGACACGACTGAAGTGCTTAGGACATACACACACAAGTTGTGATTTTTTTGAATAATGAACTTTTTCAATAGTGAATTTTTGAAATTTTACTTTATTGCTAATTTTATTGGCATAAAGTTGTTCACAATCATCCTCTTACTGTTATTATTAGTACTGTCAGATCTGTAGTGGTGTCCTTTTTGCATTCTTGATGTTAGTAGCTTGTCTTTGTATTTTTCCCCCTTGATCAATCTTGTAACTGATTTATTATTTTTATTAACATTTTCAAGGGAAAAACTTTTAGTGATTTTCTCTATTGTGTGATTATTTTCTATTTAATCAATTTCTGCTTTTGTTTTTATTTCCTTCCTTCCACTACCTTTGTATTTATTAGGCTGTTCTTTTTCTAGCTTCATGGTATTTCAGATCATTAATTTCGCTTTTTTTCTTCCCTAGTATATTTATTTAAAGGAGCTAAATTCTCTGTTAGGGCTGCTTTTGCTTCATCTCATAAGTTTTGATATATCATATTTTCATTAGCATTTGATTAAAATATTTTCTAATTTTCATTGTCACTTGTTCTTTGATTTATGAGTTATTTAGAATTGTGCTGCTTATTTTCACATACTTGGGAGGTTTTCAAGCATTCTCAAAATGTTTCTTTGTTATTAATTTTCATCTTAATTTCACCTTTTTGAAATGTTCTGCTTGATTGTTAACCCTTTGACATTTGTTGAGACTTGCCTCTGTGCTCAGATCTTGATCTATCACATTAAATGTTCTATTTGCAGCTGAAAAAGAACCTGTAACTCTGCAGTTGCCAAATGTAGTTTTTTACATGTCAATTTCGTTAAGTTGGTCAATTTTTAGTGGTTATTCTAGAGTTAAAACGTGCATCCTTCCCTTCGTGACATTTTAAAATTTATCGTCGTTACTACGTTCCAAACGGTCCAAGAGCTCCATCTCTCCTCTTCTCTGTTGTCTGTGGAGCTGTCCCATTTTACCGCTGCACGGATTGCGCACCTCACAAGAGCGTGACGGCTGTCTCGGCGGCCAGTGTCGCTTTGCACTCACCTGCACGGTCGACCTTCCCTCAGCCTTTCCTGCTCTTCTGTGCCTTCATCGCGAACCATCCCCTCGGATTTAAGAACTTCTTTTAGAAGGTCTTATACTGTGGGTTGCTTTCAATGCATTATTTCAGCTGTCATTTTTCTGAAAGTCTGTATTTTGTATTTTCACTTTGTATGAAGTTCTAGGCTGGCATCTTTGGTTTTGTTTATTTTTTTCTGAAAAATTTATAAATATCTTACATTATCCTCCGGCTTTTTTATATTTTGTTGAAGATAATTTTTCTCCTTTTTAGGTAACGTTTCTTATTTGTCTGGATTTTTTTAAACTTCTTTTTGTTTTTGACTTTTAGCTGAAGTTTGCCATACTGGTGTGTGTGTGTGTGTGTGTGTGTGTGTGTGTGTGTGTGTGAGGGAGAGAAAGAGACAGAAGGAAGGAGACTGCTTATCTCATTTTGGTGTTTTCAGATGTCTGAATCTGTCATTTAATCCCTTTCATCAGTTTCAAACTTTGTTGGCATTATTTTTTCAAATTGGCCCTCTTTCCCTATTGTAGCTTAGCTCCGTGGAAGCTAGACTACAATATGCTACAGTTTGAATGTTTCTGTGTACATTTTCTTCTCTTTTATGTTGCTTCCTTTTTTTCCTCTTCTTTAAGTTTGGGAAATTACTATTTTTTTTTTTTTTGCATTGTCTAGACTGCCCTAATGAGTTATTCCAGATGTTGTAGTTTTTGACTCTATAAGGTGTTTTTGATTCCTTTTCTAAGATTCAAATTGTTAAATTCTCTTTTTATCCATTCATTTTTTGTCCTCTTTTCCTCTATTTTATTTAGTATATTTAAAATAGTTATCTTAATGTTCTAATGTATGAAGCCCAGTATCTGCATAATCTGAGGGTTTACTTATGTTACTTAATTGTTTTTTTGGTTATCAGACAGATTACTTCTTTGTTTTTTTAATTTTAACTTTATGCCAGTCTTTTTGTAAGGAAGGCATTATAGATGTTGAATGTAATGCTGTTTTCCCACCCAGCTGAGAGGACGTGCGTCTGGTTCTCATGGTGATTGCCCTTGGTGAGAGCTTGGCTGACCTTTCCATCAGATGCGGGTCTTGTCACTGCTGTGTCACTGACCCTCTCACTGACGTCTTGGTAGATGTCTGTCCGTGGTTATTTTTGCTCAGTCACGAAGCCGTATCCGACTCTTTGCAACCCCGTGGACCACAGCAGGCCAGGCTTCTCTATCTCCCAGAGTTTTCTAAAATGCCTGTCCATCGAGTCGGTGATGACACCCAACCATCTCATCCTCTAGCCTCCCCTTCTCCTCCTCTTAGTCTTTCCCAGCATCAGGGTCTTTTACAGTGAATCAGCGTTTTGCATCAGTTGGCTTGATCCCAAGGAATCAATGCTTTGCATCAGTATTGGAGCTATAGCTTCAGCATCAGTCCTTCCAACTAACATTCAGGGTTGATTTCCTTTAGTCTGTCTCCTTAGTCCTTAAATATACCAAGGCAGTCAGTCTGAGGTGTGAGTTCTGTTTAACCTCCCGCTCCAGACAGCTTATGCATCTGGCATGTGTAGCGAGGAGGAGATGAGCCATGGTTTGATGCAGAATGTTTCATCCTGAGCATCACGTAGTGGTTGTGTGAGGCTTTCTTGGTGGCTCCTTCCATAAAGAACCTGCCTACCAATGCAGGAGACCAGGGTTTGACCCCTGGATTGGGAAGATCCCTGGGAGAAGGAAATGGCAGCCCACTCCAATATTCTTGCCTGGAGAATCCCATGGACCGAGGAGCCTGGTGAGCTACAGTCCACTGGGTCCCAATGTGTTGCATGTGACTGAGACAACTTAGCATGCATACATGCAAGGAAGTGGTCCAGGCCCAAATCTCCTCATGCGATTGATTGGGTTTCAGCATCTGCATGCCGTAGGCCAGCACATGTCATGGGTATGGATAGGGTCCTGGAATTATGGTTGTGGTTGTGGAAATAAAAAGTAGATGATGATTTTGTGGTGGTTGTTTAGTTGCTAAGTCATGTCCAACTCTTTTGTGACCCCGTGAACTATAGCCCTCCAGACTCCTCCGTCCATGGGATTCTCCAGGCAAGAAGACTGGGGTGAGTCGTCTTGCCTTCCTTCAGGAGATCTTCCCAACCCAGGGATCGAACCTGTGCCTCCTCCATCTCCTGCCTTGGCAGGTAGATTCTTTACCACTGAGTCACCTTGGAAGCTGCTAGTTGATGACTTTAAAAGCAAGCATTTGATTCCTCCAGTTCCATTCTTCTTTCTCAAGATTGCTTTGGCTATTCGAGGTTTTTTGTATTTCCATACAAATTGTGAAATTATTTGTTCTAGTTCTGTGAAAAATACCATTGGTAGCTTGATAGGGATTGCATTGAATCTATAGATTGCTTTGGGTAGTATAGCCATTTTGACAATATTGATTCTTCCAATCCATGAACACGGTATATTTCTCCATCTGTTTGTGTCCTCTTTGATTTCTTTCACCAGTGTTTTATAGTTTTCTATGTATAGGTCTTTTGTTTCTTTAGGTAGATATACTCCTAAGTATTTTATTCTTTTTGCTGCAATGGTGAATGGCATTGTTTCCTTAATTTCTCTTTCTGTTTTTTCATTGTTAGTATAGGAATGCAAGGGATTTCTGTGTGTTAATTTTATATCCTGCAACTTTACTATATTCGTTGATTAGCTCTAGTAATTTTCTGGTAGAGTCTTTAGGGTTTTCTATGTAGAGGATCATGTCATCTGCAAACAGTGAGAGTTTCACTTCTTCTTTTCCCATCTGGATTCCTTTTATTTCTTTCTCTGCCCTGATTGCTGTGGCCAACACTTCCAAAACTATGTTGAATAGAAGTGGTGAGAGTGGGCACCCTTGTCTTGTTCCTGATTTCAGGGGAAATGCTTTCAGCTTTTCACCATTGAGGGCAATGCTTGCTGTGGGTTTGTCATATATAGCTTTTATTATGTTGAGGTATGTTCCTTCTATTCCTGCTTTCTGGAGAGTTTTAATCATAAGTGGATGTCGAATTTTGTCAAAGGCTTTATAATAGCCAGGACATGGAAGCAACCTAGATGTCCATCAGCAGACGAATGGATAAGGGAGCTGTGGTACATATACACCATGGAATATTACTCAGCCATTAAAAAGAATTCATTTGAATCAGTTCTAATCAGGTGGATGAAACTGGAGCCCATTATACAGAGTGAAGTAAGCCAGAAAGATAAAGACCAATACAGTATACTAACGCATATATATATGGAATTTAGAAAGATGATAACGATAACCCTATATGCAAAACAGAAAAAGAGACACAGATGTACAGAACAGAACAGATTTTTGGACTCTGGGAGAAGGCGAGGGTGGGATGTTTAGAGAGAACAGCATGGAAACATGTATACTATCAAGGGTGAAACAAATCACCAGCCCAGGTTGGATGCATGAGACAAGTGCTTGGGGCTGGTGCACTGGGAAGACCCAGAGGGATTGGGTGGAGAGGGAGGTGGGAGGGGGGATCAGGAAGGGGAACACATGTAAATCCATGGCTGATTCATGTCAGTGTATGGCAAAAACCACTACAATATTGTAAAGTAATTAGCCTCCAATTAATAAAAATAAATAGAAAAAAATAAATTAATTAAAAAAAAATAAAAGCAAGCATTTTAGAAGCATGGCCTGGGGCACACCGCCTCTGAAATGAGCATCACCCAGGAGTGATGGCTCTGCCTGGGGCTTCCAGCAGCTCAGCTGGAATTTCAGGAGCTGGAGGCTACAGTGGGCACCCGGGTTCCTGGTGCACCCGGGTGTGGACATCTCCTTGCAGTGGGTGGCAGTTCCCCCCGAGTGGGCCTGAGGGGTGGGGAGCGGAGGGGTCAGGGGTTAAGATGCTTCCTGCTGCAGCCAGGAGGCCTGGCTCGTGGGCTCTGACTAATGCTGGCCCTCTCCGCTCAGAGCCTGGGCTCTGGCTGGCTCTCCAGCAAGCCCTTGGATGCAGGAATTGTAATTTCCTAGGACACAATGTGAGGTGAAATGGTTCATTGTATCAACAAGAATGACACAGTAATTTAAGCCTGGGAATGCAATGTATCCAAACGCCTCATTTCCTAAATGAGATGGAATTATAACAATCCCTTAAAGGACAGAGTTTTAGAAATGCTGAGAAATGTTGATTCCATCTTTTTTTTTTTTTTTCCTATTGTGAGGGGGACATGATGGTGGTGGCCATGGGAAGGAGGAGGAGGGACCTTTCCAGAGCTGAGACTTAAGTCGACTGCATCGGGAATCAGGGCCCAGAAACGTGAGCTCCCCGATGGTGGATCCAAAGGGTTCCTGTGTTCTGCAGACACATCCAAGCCTGCCTATTCTCGGTCCTTTCTCTCTCTCTCTTGCTCTTTCTTCCTCCTTCTTTCTCTCTTCTTCCTTCCCTCCCTCCGTCCCTTCCCTTCCTTTCTCTTATTTCTACCTCTCTGGTCAGCACTGTTTGTGAAATCTAGAACAGTTCCCAGGCTCACTTTGAGGTCCATTAACCATCTTGAACTATTTTCCAAATGTTTTCGGTTCGAAAAAACCCAAACCACACTGGGCCAGCCACTTTTTCTCTTTCTTCTTCACTGTTAAACCTGTGTGTATTTTAAGGGAAATGTGAGCCATATGTTTCTGATTCCTTTACACTTAACTCATCAAGCAGGATTTGTTAAAGCTATTTCATGTCCTGGATGCCTTTTGAGCCATTTCCTTGTGACTTTCAAAGCCTTTTATTCTCTAGAAATAGGAAGTTGCATTTTATAAAATGTAAAGGAGGTTGAACCCCCAAAGGTCTGATTTGGGTCAGAATTCTGAATAACCAGAATTAGTCACAAGCATGGCTCTATTCCCCTCTTTCAGAAGAATTCCAACTCGAGGAATAGCATCTATATTTTTCATTAAATTTCATAAAATTGGGTAAACCTTCATTAGAATATACTTGGGAGAAAAAAGGCAAAAGGTACTTTATAGCAAGAATACATATTATTAATGAGAATGGACAAATATTTCTGATTAAATAAGAACTACCTCAGCTAAATTAACCTTAAAATGAAATGCAATAAAACAATCAAATGAATCTCTGACAGCCATTAAATTTGATCCTATAAGTAAATTGTGGCTTTTATTTCATGGCCCAAAAGTGAATCTCAGCTAAATATATGTATTTTTCCCAGTGCCTCCCATCAGGACAATCAAGAGGCTTCTCTAGAAACAAAGCTGTTTTCATTCCTTAGAGAAATATCCTGTTCTCTTGGACCTTCTTTTCCAGAAGATTTAAGCTGAAATAAATACATCATCTAAAGGTATATCCACACCTCTGTTTCTGGGAAGAAGTTCCAGGTCGAGTGTGATGGAGTAAAGAGCTTCCGATCCGAGTCTCTGCAGGGCCTCCTCCTCCTGGAATAATCTTGCCCAGGGTCACTGTGAGTCTGACTCACCATCGCCCCCTCGCAGAGGCCGGCCCCCTGCTCCCTGCCACCCCTCAGTAACTCTCTGCCTCATTTCTCTCTCCTCTACTTTTTATTGGAATTAGCACTGACTGCAGACTCTTTATGCCTTTTATGCACTTAATGTTTCCTTTCACCACTGGAAATCTAAACGCATCAGTTTATCTCAACACCTAGGATGTCTGGCAAAGAGAAAGCACTCAACCGGTGCTTAACTGAAGTGAACTGCAGTCACTGGGTCAACCGTCTGACAGACAACACCTATTGACATGCATTTTATCTCAGCAGAGGTCAGTTTATAGCTATCAAATTACATCTACTGGTTTTCATGAATGTATTCTTAAGCAAACTTAGTCTAACCCTCCTCCCCCAACACACATACCCCTCATATTAATTTTAGGATTAAATTTCTACCAAAAAAAAATGGTCGCTGAGATTATCATAGGGATTGAGCTTATCTGTAGATTGATTTGGGGAGTACTGGCCTCTTAAAAACATGAAGTCTGTCTTTCCATTCATTTAGTTGTGATTTAATTTCTTTCAATAGTGTTTTGTAGTTTCTACATGAGATGGAAGGGGGGGACCCAGAATAGTCAAAGAATCTTGAAAAAGAGGTACAAAATTTCAGGAATCTAACTTTCCAATTTGAAGACTTATTACAAACTACACTCGAGACAATATGATACCAACATTGGATAGAGAGCAGTGACATAGAACTGAGGGATCAGAAATAATAGCTTGCATTCATGATCAATTGATTTTCGAGAAGAGATCCAAGACAATTTAATGGGGATGGAATAATATTTTTAAATTGTGCTGGAACAATAGAATATGAAGTTTGATTCGACCTCATGCCATCTACAAAAATTAACTCAAAGTGAATTAAAGGATTAATTATAAGGACTAAAACTATAAAATTCTTACCAAAAACCCAAGCATAAATCATTTTGACCTTGGATCAGACAGCCATTCCTTAGACATGATACCAAAAGGACAGGCAAAAAAAATAACAAATAAATTGGACTTCACTAAAGTAAGATTTTTATATTTTAGAAGATACCATCAAAAAAGTAAAAAGGCAGCCTATAGAATAGGAGAAAATATTTGCAAGTCATATATCTGATAAGGGATATATATCCAGACTACACAAGAACTGTATCAGTTCAATTATAAAAGAACAAAAAACTGAATTTTAAAAATGGACAAAGGATTTGGATAGACATTTCTACAGAAAACTGTATAAATAGCTAGTAAGTAGATAAAAAATGCTCAATATTATTAGTCATAAGGGAAATGCAGATCAAAACCAAAATGAGATACCACTTCAAACCCACTAGGACTATAACAGCAATAATTTTGAAAAGCCAGAATAACAACCGTTGATAAGGATGTGGAGAAATCAGAGCGCTTGTACATTGCTGGGTGGGATGGAGGTGATACAGCTGGTGTGGAAAGCACTTTGGTATTTCATCAGAA
This sequence comes from Hydropotes inermis, assembly GCA_020226075.1. NCBI lineage: Eukaryota > Metazoa > Chordata > Mammalia > Artiodactyla > Cervidae > Hydropotes > Hydropotes inermis. The sequence continues at coordinate 59,395,114 of CM035286.1, read as the reverse complement.
ACTTGAAACATGGAGTTACCCAATGACCTGCCGATGTCCTTCCTAGGTATATACCCAAGAGAATTGAAAACATATGTCTGCACAAAAACCTGTACAGGAATGGTTGTACCAGCATTACTCATAATAACCAAACATGGAAACAACCCAAATGTCCGTCAGTAGACATTTGGGATAAACATATAAACAAAATGTAACAGCACATGCTCCTGCATGGATGGCCCTTGAACATGATATGTAGAGTGAAAGAGTAGACACAACAGGCTACACAGTGTATGATTCCACTCGTGTGAAATGTCCAGAGTTAAGCCAGCATTGAGACAGAAAGTAGACTAGTATTTGGGAAAGTGCTCAGGATGGTAGGGAGTGATTTGCCACTCACAGGTACAGCATTTCTTTTGGAGGTGATGAAAATATTCTGGAATTAGATATTGGTGGTGGTTGCACAATGTAGTGAATATACTAAAAGCCACAAAGCTTTGTACTTTAAAAGGTGAATTTTATGGAATGTGGACGGTGCCTAAAAATATTAACTGGTTTCACAGTTACTCAGTTCTTTTGTCCATGACTCAGTTCCCATGGGAGAAACGGGAAAGGAGAAATGATGTGTTCGATCTGAGAGCTAATCCCGCTCATTGTCCATTGTCTTCTTCCTGGGCTTTCTCATTGCTCAAGCAGGAAAGCTGGAGAATTGCCCGGGAGCAGTGCTTCCTCCCAGTGGAGAGGTGTTAGAGCAACCTGCCGCCACAGTCTCTGGGTGAGCTGCTTGCCAGGCTCACCCTAGCTGGGCCATGAAAGGGCAGCGGGCTGATGTCTCTGCAAAAAAACATACAGAGAACTTTTTGTTTTGTGTTTGTTACCTTACCAGCAACGCGTCTTTTTGGAACTGGAAATCTATAGGTTGGTGTGTGACACTCTGTTAGTTTGGGATCACAATGGATGAGACCTACTGGGAAGAGGAGGCTTTCCTATCAACTCACTGGCAGACTAGGCTGCTCTCAGCCAGCAAAGGTGGAGGTTTAGAATTCTGAAACAAAATGAAGAGAGTAAGTATGATGTCATCAGAGCCAGACCAGAGAGCGGCCATTCTGTTCTATGTTTTCAAAGCACAAATATGCAAAAATCATCCATAAAGAAGGCTGAACACCAAATAATTGATGCTTTCGAACTGTGCTGCTGGAGAAGACTCTTGAGAGTCCCTTGGACAGCAAGGAGATCAAACCACTCCATCCTAAAGGAAATCAACTCTGAATATTCAATGGAAGGACTGATGCTGAAGCTCCAATACTTTGGCCCCCTGATGTGAATAGCTGACTCATTGGAAAAAAGCCTGATGTTGGGAAAGATTGAAGACAGGAGAAGAAGGGGGCAGTACAGGATGAGATGGTTGGATGGCATCACCAGCTCAATGGACATGAGTTTGAGTAAACTCCTGAAGACAGTGAAGGACAGGGGACCCTGGCAAAGATTTTCTTTATGAATTGTGTTTTCTCATGGTTATAAAGCATGAGGCCACACCTTCCAATGTTGGAAGACTGGTGGGATGATTATGAGATGATTCCAGCAACAGCAGCAAAATGACTGTGCTTAATTTCTATCTATGGGTGGCATGATAATGGTGATGATATGTAATAATTAAAGGGAAAAATAAATGGTGATGAATTCCATTTTCATGTCATGGTGAAACTTGTTTACATTTATGTGTTAATTCATCTGACTTGTATCTGCTTATATGTAGATCCCATGGACTGTAGCCCACCAGACTCCTCTGCTCATGGGATTCTCCAGGCAAGAATACTGGAGTGAGTTGCTATTTCCTCTTCCCAACCCAAGGGATTGTCCTGACGCAGGGGATCATCCCAACTCAGGGATCAAATCCACATCTCTTACATCTCCTGCATTGGCAGGTGAGTCTTATCCTGGGACTAGAAGCATTAATTCTGGCCATCCTGGACTTACTGGGGTGTGTGGTTACCCTATTTATAGAACATTGCAATAGAATTAGCCTGGTAGATAACTTAGGAGGGAAGATAATAGTTTGAACCATGATAAAACGTTTCTTAGAAAGAAAGGGTTAGATAAATATAAGGGTCATTTGAACAAAGAACATGAAAAAGTGGTGACTGAATGTCAAAGGGGAGAGAGAGAAAAGTTCAAGTCTAGCAGGCATCTAGTTTGAAAAACCAATTGGATGTTGGTGACACTTACTGAGAGGAGGAATGTTGGAGGGGCCTTAGCGGGAAGGTGACAGTTTTAGATGAGGACATGAATGGAAGGTAGCTGTTAGGCACCCAGAAAGACCTGGCAACAAGACCCGTGCTGGCCACTTCCCATTTTCCAGATTGTCTAAGACTCTCAGCTGGCCTGAAGCAATGGTGTGGACCGCAGAACACTAGCCATGGCCCATGCCTTTCTGGCCTATTAGTGATTCTGGAAACATCAAGTACTTACTATATTCTCACACCACTGCAGTTTAGCCCGATGGTGTGGGAGAACTTAGAAATGTAGTCTAATCCTGAGTTTCATACCGATTCATCTGGAGAAATGCCTTCAGAACTTTCTATCCCAGGCAAGCTGTTGGAAGATGCCTGGTGTGATGGGTGGTTGAAAAAAAAAAAAAGAATTATAAGCTGCATTTTTAGGGTCCGGCAGCCTTGGTAAATTAAGGTGTAGTGTGCTTGATAATTTCCCAGGTGACTCAGATGGTAAAGAATCAGCCTGCAATGCAGGAGATTCGGGTTTGATCCCTGAGTTGGAAACACCCAAAATGATTGGATCTGACTCCACTGGAAAGTGCACTTTCCCTTGATGAAACCCAAGTCTGCGATAAAACCTGTAACGCTTCCCGATAGAGAAATGAGTGAAGGTTCAATGTAGGATGCAAAATTGAGCGAAATGGACTAAAAATAGATGCCTCTGTGCACACGTGTGTGTGTACGTTGGGTGGGAGTGGAAATTCCTTCTACTTAGGTACAGATTGGCCCCCAAAGAAGCCACATCACTATATATTTTTCTCACTTATTCTAAGTAAACTTCACTCCTGAATCATTTAACTGAAGATCATCTCGCATTTTTAAATGAAAGGCGGACTCAACTCATATACACACATAGAGGTTATATACTTAGAGGACTGTGTGAAATACAGCAAGAACAGTAAGCGTGCTTACCTTTGGGAGATACCCAGTTTTGTTTTGTCTTTTATTCCTCATTTCTTATGGGAGTGTAACTGCTTTATAATATTGTGTTAGTTCCCGCTGTCCAGCAGTGTGAGTCAGCCACACGCGTACATATGTCTCTACCTCCTTCCACCCCAGCTCACCCCATCCCGTGCGCTAGGTCGTCACGGAGCGCTGGGCTGGACTCCCTGCGCGACGCAGCAGCTCTCTGCTGGCTGGCTGTTTTACACGTGGCAGTGTGTGTCATGGATGTGTTCCGGTCGTGTCCGACCCTTTGCGACCCCGGGGACTGCACACGCCAGTCTCCTCTGTCCGTGGGATTTCCCAGGCAACAATATTGGAGTTGGGTAGCCATTTCCTTCTCCAGGAGATCTGCCTGATCCAGGGATTGAATCTCCATCTCCTGCAGCTCCAGCATTGGCAGGGGGATTCTTTATCACTTGCGTCACCTGGGAAGCAAGCTCCCAGACACAGATTGGTAAAGCTGAGGTTCACTCCCCTGCACCAGGATGTAATGCAACATAATACAACATTGCATAATACAACAGGCCCTTACCTGTGGGTGAGGCTGATATGGGAATGATGAGTTGGGGAAAAATTCCCCAGCTTTTCAGAATCAGATCTGTCTTCTGTTACTTTGCTTCAAGTGTGGAGCTGTTTGGGAGAATTAGTGTTGCTTCCTTTCACATTGATAGCAGAAAAACTAGCTTTTCACTGTATTTAATTGCAATGTCAGTCTGCTTTAGAGTAGTAGGAATCTTTTCCACCCCCTTTTCATGGAAAAAAAAAAATCACATATGATTACTTACTTGTAAGCTTCTCAAACAAAATTTTCCTAATTCATTTCACTATGACTCAAATTTCATTGATCTAAAAGACTATAGGATAATTGACCCAGTGCTGTACTAAAATGTCCATGTCTTCAATAGTTTATGTGGAAGTTGAATATCTGTTGTATAATAATCTCTAACATGAAGATACTTACCAAGTTCCTTCCAGCTTTGGAAAAGTCTAAAAAAATTCTAATTCTTGGGATAAAACCTTCACCAAATAAGATTACCAGAAGCCTGTGAAGAAGCAAACTCCTCTTTCTCCCTTTATTTTCAAATTAATTATGTGACTGCTAGTGTTGCTTACTAGAAATAGACTATTTTTGTTCTTTTAGTCTTGCAAAGTGGAAAGTTTTAAAATAATGAAGCTGTTGCTTCAAAAAGAGGACCTCTAAGTGATCCAGTCTTGGACACTGTCAGGGGTTGACTGAAAATTGGAAGGTCCTGTGTTTGGTCACTTGTCCTTGGTCATAGCCAGTGAAGCTGATGGAAAAAAAAAAAATCTGGCTTCATAGTCATGGTATTTCATTCATAAAAAGAAATTGTGCCCTGAGATTTAATTGAGTGGTTCCAGGGCCATGCCAGCAGAAAATCAGCTGGTTGGGCTCCTATATAAACATGATGACATGTTGAGGGCAGTGTTTACTTTTTCTAATTAAAGCAAATTAGGAATTCCGTTATATTTCTGCAGCAAATTCCGGCAGCAGCATGCCCTGGGAATTGCTCATAGTCCTTCTCGAGCAAGGCTCTCCCCTTCGTTCAGTTTTCATTTGTCCCCTCAAGTTTTAAATTCGTTCCAGGCGCTAAGTGTTTACGCCGGCTCTGAGACCTCAGTCTTTGAGGATCATTTCAAAACAAGGCTGGAGGATGCGGCGGAATTCAGACGAACCACTCTTGATGACATGACATGTTTTCCGTCCTGACGCTGGTTCTCGGTAGGCGGCCTCTCTGTTTTCTTCTTCTCTTCCAGTTTTATCAGTTTTCATAAAACCAAGGCAAACCTCCAGTGGACTCCCCATGTGGCAGTAAGGGATCATCTGCAGGGACTCACGCTATTAGGAGAAACAGCTAAGATGCCAATGGAAATATAGCAACTGTACAGTGAAGATAGGTATTTTTCTGACACATAAAAATGTTCGGGTTTAATTTGACATGGGGTTATAAAACTTATGATGATTTTGTTCTCATTTAATGTTAGCCTTATCATCTCTTTTAAACCAGAAACCAGGTATGTCTGAGTTTTGATGTTTTAAAAAAGTAATGGCCATCATGAATTTATATCATAGCTTTAAATTTTCAAATCCCAGTGCCACTTCATTATAATCCCGTTTAATGAGCAGCGCAAATTGAAAGAAAGATTTAATATATGGAGCTCACTAAAACATTGTTCATTTCTGAAACCATGGCCACATTTTATCATCTTGACCTTTTTCTGACTTATGATTTCAAGGCTAAGCTTTAGATGCCAGCAACCTTCTTGCAAGGAGAGTTACGCTTAGGAGACCTCTCCCCCCATGTTACTGACAAGAGGTTCAAATAAAGACACACGGTTCAGAACAGGTCACCATGGGGTTTAGAAAAGCATTCATATTTTCAATATTCCTCTGAATTGATCCTGAACTCTACATCTTAATGAGCTTGCTTCTGGGGTCACTGTTAAGCTCACGAGAGGGGATGAAGGACACCTCTAATGAATGAATGTGGAGAAACCCATAAGGCATTCTGAGGCTCTTTAAGTATAAAGAAAAGAAATCAGGGGATCTGTGATTGTAGCAAGACCTTCATTGTTCTGGTTGTTGTTGTTTAGTATCTAAGTTGTGTATGACTCTTTGTGACCCCATGGACTGCCAGGCTCCCTGTCCATAGGACTCTCTGGGCAAGAACACTGGAGTGAGCAGCCTTTCCCTTCTCCAGCATTGTTTTGGCAATCATAGTATATCAAGGATGTGGAAGTCAAGTGTTTCTCTGATATTTGTAATTGCCAGCATCTCCCAGAAATTTTAAACCACAAATCGTATACTAAAAATGAAAATTGAACGTCAACTCTGGGTTAGTATGTGTAGGAGTGTTTCTAAGACCCTCTCTCTTTTCTATTGGACCAGGTTGTGCATTGGAGAGGGAAGAAGGAATAATTAAAGGAGAAGTAATTTTGCTCAGTTAGATGTGTAAATGGCACTCGAGTCATTCTCGGCGGGTTACAGCAGAGATAGAGACTGAATGGGATTTTGAAGACTTCGGTTTCTTCATTGTTCTTGGTTTTGTCCTGCATGTCAGAGACATTCAAGAATTGGCTATAAATAAAATTCAGGTCTCAAGGAGAGAGATCCCACCCCTCACCCAAGTCCCCAGTCCACCTGTTCATGTGGTCATGGAATTTCTCCTTTGCCTGAAATGAGCTATATATAGTCAAATATCTCATAAAATGGGGGAGGGGAGGGTGGAATAACAAGAGCAAGCATTGAAAGGCTCTGACTTCAAGCTCTCGGCCCAGATGAGTTTATGCAGTTGGGGTCAGTTAAGCCTCCCCCTGACACCCACCATTAGTAATATTTTCCATGCACTAAATACAACAATGGAAATTTCAACACATCTGCCGCAGCCTCCAATACCTGTGCGGCCTGTAATGGTTTGTGAAATGTTGATATGAAACAGCACCGTGGCACTTGGCGATGGACTGTTTGCAAGCAAAGAAGGCGTGCTTGTTCCAAAACAATGAGCCCCTGCTTATGCCTCTTCCCCACAGATGCTCCCCTCTGGTTCATATTGCTAGATTATTTTATCCTGGTCCAAAGGGAATTGGGGGTCATTTTCCTCCCCTCTTTCTTCTCCTATCTTTACAGCCATCAGCAGCAAGCCTCCAGGAAAACCATCGTATGTGTCTCGCGGGCACTGCCTCTTCCCGTTGAAAAGTTGCGGTTGGCTGGGTGACGTTCTCTGAAGGTTCAGAAAAGAGCCTTGGAAGGCTGATGATTCTAAGAAGCATTTGCTGCCTTAAAAGTCTTCTTCTCACCTTGCGTTTTCTGTATGTACTTCAGAGGTTTACAAAGAGGACATGGAATATACCTGAAGGTCCTGGAAGCACATCCTTGATGTTAACACTGAATGAAGATGTGATAAAAATCCCAAAGTACCCGTTGGCCCCTTTGAATAGAATCAATAAATAAACTGCTAATAGGCGAAAGGAGCTGCAGCTCAGAGAGAGCAGGGTCCACGCCTTCCTGGTTCAATTTTGGCATCTTCTCACTCAGCTAGCCTGGAAGGACACTCAGTACATCTCTGATGCCTGAGAGTTACTGAAGTTTTCTTACTCTGAAAACAGCTGCATTTGCAGGCGTTCACATTAACTGAGTGTTCATCACATTCATCAATGGGAAGGATGCAGGGTGAGAGGTCCTAGTGCTAATTCTATATTAGTGATCATTGCAGGAAGAAACCAGTCAACCCCAAATATTCATTGAAAGGACTCCTGCTGAAGCTGAAGCTCTGATACTTTGTCCACTTGATGTGAAGAACTGACTCATTGGAAAAGACCCTGAAGCTGGGAAAGATTGAGGGCAAGGGGAGAAGGGGACGACAGAGGATGAGATGGTTGGATGGCATCACCGACTCAGTTGGATGTGAGTTAAAGCAAACTCTGGGAAATAGTGAAGGACAGGGAAACCTGGCATGCTGCAGTCCATGGGGTTGCAAAGAGTCGGATATGACTTTGTGACTGAACAGCAACAATAATAAACCTCTTCTTAGAAGATACCCTGTGCCAGGCTCTGTTCTAATCCTTTTACATGTTGACTTGTTTCGTGTTCATAATATCATTGTAAATACAGGCATACAGACAGACACACCTTACCAAAAGCAGCTTCTCTGTATGTGCTTTTGCATGCTTGTGTCTCTGTGTGTGTGTCTGTGTGTGTGTGTATAGAAGTCATGTGTTGTGAACAGGAATCCGGAGATTAAACTAAAGGTAACAATTAACTATTCACTTCCATTGTGAGTGTCCTTTCCTACTGACTGACTTTCAAGTCTTCTTTCTTTTCAAAGACTTATGTTACCCTTGATGCCAGCGAATAGGTGTTCCCAGAGCTTACCTTTAACATCAAGTTCCCTCAGTGTACCACATACAAGCTTAATGAAAATGCGAACAGTGTCTCCTGGAGTTGGGAGGGATGGGGGGGGGCAAAGAGTGAGGGGACCCTGGGCTGGGAATCAAGGGTCTTGACCTACTTTGCATGTCTGTACCCGTTTCTGCAGGGCTTATGAGCATTCTCATCCTCGGGAAAACCAGGCAACAAGGAGCTCTGCCGACAGCCCCTTCTAGTTTTCGCCACCCCGCTTCTACATCCTAATGCCACAAGTCCGAGCATGAGGTCTTTGGTTCCCTGCAGGCCCCGCTGCGTCCGTCTGCACATGAGGCAGGTTGACATCAGCGAGGTGGAGGTCTGCCCACATGTGAGCAGGTACAGCGTCCACTGAGATGAGCCGATCGCGCGGGCACAGAGGAACAGGCAAGCTGAGTGTGGCTGGGCTTCTGCATGTAGACAATCCAGCCACTTCTCAGGCTTGTCTCATCATTAATTTCATAATTATATGGTTCCTGTAATTCCCAGGAGTTTGTCATCAGGCTCAGGCTACTGGGAAATGTATGGTCTATTAGTTAGACTCACAGGTATTTTTTAACTTACTTTATTGGTGTGTAGTTGATTTACAAATAGGGTTGGTTTCTGGTGTATGGCATCATGATTTCGTTATACATGCGCATGCGTTCTTTTTCATATTCCTTTCCTTTATGGTTGACTAAGGATGTTGCTATACTTCCCTGTGGCATACAGTCGGGCCTTGCTCATCCGTTCTGTGGGTAACTGTCGGCATCTGCCCATCCCAGTCCCTCCCTGCCGCATACCCTCCCCCTTGGCAGCCGCAAGCCTGTTTTCTCTGTGAGTCTTTTCCTGTTTCATAGGTAAGTTCACTTGTATCATATTTTAGATCCCACATAGAAGTGATATCAAAATGGCATTTGTCTTTTTCTGTCTGGCTTACTTCACTTAGCGTGATAATTTCGAGGCCCATTCGTTCACATGGCTGCGAATGGCACTATGTCACTCTCTTTGCGGCTGAGTAATATTCCATGTGTGCATGTGTACATGGGCCACGTCTTCTTCACCCGTTCCTCTGTTGATGGGCGTCTGGGTTCTTTCTGTGTCTTGGGTGTTGTAAACAGTGCTGCAGTGAGCATGGGGGGCCTGTGTCTCTTTGAACTACTGGACTTGCAAATATTTCCTTAGCACCAATTAAATGAATCTCTAAAGTGTGGAAAGTTAAATGCTTAAGAGATAAGTGATCAATATAAATACAGGGTCCCTCGAGCTTGGTAACTAGCTGTTTCTTTGAGGTAGGGCTACAAGAATGTTAGTGAAAAGTGAAAGTCGTTCAGTCTTTGCGACCGCATGGACTATACAGTCCATGGACTTCTCCAGGCCAGAATACTGGAGTGGGTAGCCTTTCCCTTCTCCAGGGAATCTTCCCAACCCAGGGACTGAACCCAGGTCTCTCGCATGGCAGGCGTACTCTTCACCAGCTACAAGGGAAGTCTGAGAGTGCTGGAGTGTGTAGCCTTTCCCTTCTCCAGCAGATCTTCCCAACCCAGGAATCGAACTGGGGTCTCCTGCAGTTAGAATGAGAATAAGTGCTAATAATATATGAATACTTGAGCTAAAAAATGATGCAAGAGGGAAGAGACAGCTGGCTAGAGGCGGGACAAAGGTGGGTTAGAAGCAGGTGCCGTACAAACCGATCGATGACACCATCTTCAGAGATGGGAGATTGCATCCTGAACTGCAGTGACCCAGGAGGGGCAGCATCTGATGTGGACCTAGACAGTTTGCAGGTGTGTGTTTTGAATTTTTATTGAAAGTGGAGTTGATTTACAGTGTTGTGCTTGCTTCTGCTGCATAGCAAAGTGAATCAGTTATTCAAATATCCACTCTTTTTAGGTTCTTTTCCCAGACAGGTCATTACAAATATTGAGTAGAGTTCCCTGTGCCATTCAGGAGGGCCTTATTGTTGTTTTTCAGTCACTGAGTTGTGTCCAACTCTTTGCAACCCCATGGACTCTCCCAGAGTTTGCTCAAACTCATGTCCTTTGAGTAGGTGGTGCTATCTAACCGTCTCATCCTCTGCTACCCTCTTCTCCTTCAATCTTTCCCAGCATCAGGGTCTTTTCCAATGACTGGCTCTTCACATCAGGTGGCCAAAGTATTGGAGTGTCAGCTTCAGCATCAGTCCTGCCAGGGAATGTTTAGGGTTGATTTCCTTTAGGATTGACTGCTTTGATCTCCTTGCAGTCCAAGCATCTTCTCCAGCACCACAGGTTTTGTTAGTTGACCTCAGAAAAGCTGGACCACCATTTCTGCCCTATTCATTTGTTAGATTTGGGTCAGTGGGTCCAGCCCAGACTCCAGGGCAGGGAATTACTTACTCAAGGACCCGAATCCTGGGAGGGACACTCACTGGGCACCTTCCTAGAGACTGTCAACCGCAGCAGACAGGATGAGATGGCAGAGGAAGAAAGCCTCTGCTGTTATCTCAACAGCAGTCCAGGGACTAGCACCATCGGACCACCAGAGGGCTGGACAGAAACCCAGGATCTCAGGTCCCATCCCACGCAGACCTGCTGAATCAGAATCTTCGTGTCACAGGGTCCAGAGTTTCTTGGTGTGCATCTCGGAGTTGGAGGGCTTCTGACCTCCAGGATCCCTACCCATCACCTTAACCAACTTTAAGCTGATCGCCCATGAGCATCCCTGTCTCAGAGCAGACTGTGATAAGGCAATGAGATCCACGTTCTGTGTTCTCCAGAGAGAGGCCTGGGCAGCCTAATCCGGGGTCTTAAAATGCACACACAGTCACTGTTTAATGGCTTAAAGATGAGGGCTGAACTCTTGTTGGCTATCAGACATAACAATGACCACATGGACCGTCTCCTGTTCCTGCGTGGCATTTATAGGAAAAACCAGATCCTTTGAACTCATGAAAAAACCCCAAACCCATCATCCAAGCATCTTTCATTCCTGGAGATTATCAGAGTTTTCATTACAGGTTAAATTCTTTGTAGCTTTTTCATGTGGAAACTATCCAGTTACCTCCTGTTCGCTCTCCTCCTGCTGAGTGCAAATGGAGTCTACATTCTGCTTCCTACAGCTGCTTCGGATTTTGTTACATTTTCCAGGTTTTGGGGGAAAAAATGTGCTGACAGGACGTGGCTTCATCTACAACTCTCAACTGATTTTAAGAGTATAAACAGAAATACATTTCCTGATTGTATGTACTAGTGAAGTCAAAATATTATCCCTACATTCAAAGATCCACTCGCCACTTTATTTTTAGAAACTGGGCACTAAAGAGAAAAAATAAGTTGGGGAAAGGTCATTATAAGATAAAGACAGCAAACATGGCTAGATCAAAAAAAAAAAGAGCATGCTGTTTGGTTTGCGCTATTTTCAATGATATTTGCTTTCTAGATGGAAAGAAAAAACTTTCCATTCGCATCTGGGCAGAAAGTCAGGATCAAATAGATATAATTTGAAAAGCTAACTAAATGATGGACTTATGTTACATTTTCCCCTCAAATGATCCTTTTTGTTTTGTTTTACATAATGGAGCAAAATCCTCTTAGATAAATATATCTGAAAGCAAAATGTTCAAAAGTCACATTTCATTGCAACAAGATGAAGCAAAGAACTTAAATCTGAGCCACCAAGAAGGAAACAGTTCTGCTTGGTCTGTGCAATTATTCTCGGTAAGAAGGGCACATCTTCCACTTGGGTTTTCAGGTATGAGGCTGTGAGTCACAAAAACACAAACAATTCTGTTGTGCTGCAGAAATTCTTAAGATGTATCTTGTCAGGCTGAAGACTTGGGGGTCCAGTAAGAAGGGCCTGGGGACAGTACATGTTGGGATTTTAGATGGCAAGGGGCTGTAAGAACCAGGTTGGAATCATGTGCGCGCTCAGCTGCCTCAGTCATGCCTGACTCTTTGTGATCCCATGGACTGTGGCCCGCCAGGCTCCCCTGTGCATGGGATTCTGCAGGCAGGCCTGGAGTGGGTGGCCGTGCCCTCCTCCAGGGATCTTCCCCGCTCAGGGATCAAACCTGTGCCTCTTGTGTCTCCTGCATTGCAGGTGGATTCTTTCCTGCTGAGCCACTGGAGGAATCCTAAGAACCAGGTTAGGACCTGCTCACCAAGAAAGGGCAGGGCTAAGCAGGGCTAAGGAATCACTGGCTAGATGGGTCCTGGCTGTGACAGCTGGGCAGCCCGAGGACTATGCTTCAAAGGACAAAAGCTGAGCTATAGAGTCCAGCAAGTCGCAGCAGAAAGTCCACTCTGAGTGTCGGAGCTCGGCACTGGGCGGTCTAGGTGGGTGGCAGGTATTGCCGTTGGATGTTATGTGCGGACTTCTGTCTCATGCTAGGGGGCTGACAGGTCCAGGCGTATAGGAGGGCCCCCGCTCTAAGAGTCAGGATTAGGACTGCACCCTCAGTCTCAAAGGGCAGGTCGTATGTTTGATTCCACTAGTACAGACCCACAGACTGTGGGGCCGGAGAAGACTCTTGGACGGCAGGGAGAACAAACCAGTCCATCCTAAAGGAAATCAACCCTGAATATTCATTGGAAGGACTGATGATGAAGCCGAAGCTCCAATACTTTGACCGCCTGGTGCGAAGAGCTGACTCATTGGACAAGACCCTGATGCTGGGAAAGATTGAGGGCGGGAGAAGGGGGTGATAGAGGAGAGATGGTTGAATGGCGTCACTGACTCAATGGACATGAATTTGAGCAGGATCCAGGAGATAGGGGAGGGCAGGGGGGCCTGGCGTGCTGCAGTCCCTGGAGTCACAAAGAGTTGGACAGAACAGCAATAAGAAGTCAGGAGCTCAGCACCATGGCTTGAACCAGGAGGCGGGGTGGGGAATTTTATGAGTTGGGAAAACCTTCAAAGGAAACTCAGGGTAGGGACTGGAGACCTGGCAAACACAGGAGCCTAGCTGGCCATCTATTCTGAGGCTGAGAATGTTGTGTTGATTTACTTTGCTCTCCACTCCTGGAGACTAAGTGGGTGCCTCTTGCTGAGTTGACTAGGTGCCATGTGAGTCCATCTGGATCCGTCCAGCTTTGGATGGTGGTGACATGGAGGAAGATGAAGATGACGATGACGTCATGGCCCTTCCCTCTGGCCACCCTCCTTCCTCTTGAAACTGGCTTCCAGTCGTGTCTGCTCGGCCTGGCCAGGGCGATGAGCTGGAGCCCCGGTATTTACAGGTTTCTGTTGTTTCATTTTATGTGGTTTCTCGTGAGCAAGAGAGAAAATGCTGATCCTTGTAGCCCTGTAATTGAGAGGACGCCCTTATTAGATCCCATTCTGGTAAAAAGGGACGGTGTCTGATTTCCTCTGGAACCGAGGCGGTCGTGGAGAAAGGGCACACCACCATGAAAGGCAATCTCGCCTGGAACCGATGTGTTCGAGTAGTGAACTTTGGGTCACACCGAGTTTTTCCCAGCAGTGATATTCGAATACATAATTACTCTGCTCTTCATGTGGTGTCGGGAGTGCAAAGAGCAAGTGTGTGCTTTGCATTTGTTTTCCAGATTTCCCATTTATTGTTTCCCAAGCTGAATGACGGGGCAAGTTTTATTCCACCACGTTGAAAGAGAGCTGCTCTTGGCTTCAGGAAGCTTTTTAATGCCTTTCCTTTTATTCCTGAGTTTTTTTTTTTTAATCCTTTGGTGGATGACGAGGGGCCTCCTGGTGGACCATCTTATTCCAGTAGCACAACTGCCATCAGCGGTCATATCCCGGTCTAGACATTTAACAAGCAGCCTCTGTGGCTTAGGTACCCATCTGCTAAGATGGACCTTGGCCCTGTTTCTTGAGCAGAGAGCTAGGGGTCCACTGTAGGATCATGGTAAGATCAAGGGAGCCTGAAGAACAAAGCAGCAGGTGGTGTTCAGGGTTGCAACTCATTTGCCAAATGGTGTGGAATCGTTTAGATGTTTTAGTCTTCCGTACACCCGAACCAGTGCTCGCTGGCCAGCCATCAGGACTGATGCCGAGTAGTCAGGACGCTGGAGTAGCAGGCCGTGAAGCTCACCTCCTCCCACACACATCAGAGATACATCACCACGTGCCTCGATTCTCAGGACATCTGCTGAACGCTGGCAGGAGACCTCGGACTTCTGAAAAGGGGTTGATGCCTGTCTGAGGGAGCACTGCTGCAACAGCATTGCGTTTTTAAACTACAGACAAGCTCTGATGACTAGCGCCTCCCTGGGAGAAGGGAAGCAGGTAGAGGCATGGTCACACAAGCCCTGGTAAAGTCTAAAGTCGGGCTGTACGTTGTGCATGAGGGAGGGTTCGGTGGCTGACACCCCAAGCGCCCACGCGAGGGTCCCAGAGTCCGATCCCTGGTCAGGGGACTAGAGCCCACGTGCTGCAACTAAGAACCTGGAGCAGTCAAATAAGCAAATAAATCAAAAAGCGTTCTGCAGGGTAGGGAGCCACTAGGCTCTGAGTTGTGTGTGAAGAACATCACTCAGGCTGACGTGCTGAGAAGGTGTTTCGGGAGACACAGGTAGAAACGTGGAGGACCGTTCAGTGTCCGATTTATTACAGGTATTTCTGAGATCAGGTGAGAGGTGGTTAGGTGAGCTGACGGGGCTCCTGGGATGCCTGCATGGCTGTTTTCCACTCACGCTGTGCAAGCTGGTCCCCCTTTCCATGGGTCTGGACGCCTTGGTCAGTGTTAGGTGAGTGTAAGTTGAGTGAATGTGATGCTTTCTCGCAGAGCACCCATAACTTCCCCAAACCCCTCAGAGCTGTCCCTTAAGCTGCGAAAATTCTAACATTGGATGGTGGATCACAAAATTGAAAAGGCAGGTAAACGCCAGGGTGCCTAAAAGAATAAGCCCGGATGTCATATGATTTAGGCTCCAAAGTAACATTTTTATCTATTTTTAAGATAACTATGAACCACTGATGAGATGATCTCAGAGCAAAGTGTGGATGGAGCCCCTCAGAGGAAACAGAGGAACAAAGGAGACAGTTTTCCTCCCCAAAGGGCAGATCAGACAGTCAGAGGGCAGGTCCCGGCTTCACGCGGGTTACTCTCATGCTGTGATACCTGCTGCTCCAGGAGGCCTGTCCTTTCAGCACGTGGGCTTCGGCAGTTTGCAGTGTGATGAATCGCGCTGTTGTTCAGCCCCGTCTTATTTGTTTTCGGCTGCGCTGGACCCTCTGGCTGTGGCGGCAGGGGCTGCTCTCCAGGTGCGGAGCCGCCTTCTCCCTGGGCGGCTTCTCTTGCTGTGGAGCGCGGGCCCCACGGCACATGGGCTCCGGAGCTGCGGCTCCCGGACCCTGGAGCCAGGCTCAGCGGTTGTGGCGCAGGCTCAGGGGGGTCTTCTCGGATCAGGGATCGAACCCGTGTCCCATCACGGACAAGCGGATTCCCAGCCACGGAGCCATCGGGGAGCCCCTTTCTTTCTACAGGTGTTTACCTTTCTCCAGAAGCGCGCCTCCTGCCTCTAAATTCCTAACGTGTGTGCTTCGTCGCTCAGTCGTGTCCGACTCTGTGACCCCATGGACCGTAGCCTGCCAGGCTCCTCTGTCCATGGCACTCTCCAGGCCAGAATACTGGAGTGGGGTGCCATTGCCCTCTCCAGGGGATCTTCCCAACCCAGGGATCGAACCCAGGTCTCCTGTATTGCAAGTGGATTCTTTACCAGCTGAGTCTCCAGGGAGGCTCTCTAAATGCCTAACACCGAACGCCTCAGGCGATTCATTACCTGTTATGGACACTCCACAATCACACAGTGCACGGTTGTTGTTCCGTCACTCAGTCGTGTCTGACTCTCTGCATGGACTGCAGCCCGCCAGGCTCCTCTGTCCTCCACTGTCTCCTGAAGCTTGCTCCACCCCATGCCCATCGAGTCAGTGATGCCATCCAGCCATCTCATCCTCTGTCGTCCCCTTCTCCTCCCGCCCTCAATCTTTCCCGGCATCAGGGTCTTTTCAAATGAGTCAGCTCTTCGCATCAGGTGGCCAAAGTACTGGAGTTTCAGCTTTAACATCAGTCCTTCTAATGAACATTCAGAAGCTTAAGACAGTGCAAGTTTATTATCTCACAGTCTCCAGGGAGTCGGGAGTCGGGGGTGGCTTAGCAGAGTCCTCTGCCGAGGTCTTATCAGGCTGCAGGCTTCCATGGGAAGGAACCGTTTCCAAGGTCATCAGGTCGCTGGTGGCACTCCTCTCCTCCCACCTGTGTGACCTGGAACCCAGGCGCCTGAGCTCCTGGTTCCATGGGCTTCGCCAGCCTGGCTGCTGGTTCTGCTTGGCCCGTAGAGAGTCTCAGCCCAGAGGGAGGCCAGTGTGTGTGCCAAGGCTTTTCACTCCACTCAGTCCAGCGCACCCACCCTCATTCGCTGTTCCACCAGCTCAGAATCAGCTGCTTTGGGGCTTTAATTACAGCTGGAAAACCACCTCCCCTTTGTCATGCTCTGTTGGGTAGAAGTGGGTCACAGGTTCTGCCCACAGGGATTGTGATGGCTCCCGGCAGGGTCAGCTGTCCACAGCTGCACGCTGGCATAAGAGGATATAAGAATCTGGCTTTTTGGTTTCTTTGGGGAAAAAAAAAAATACCTGTAACACTGGAGCCACCCTCCCATCTGGGAAGAGCCGGCACAAGTGGACGGTTCCCGGCCCCTTGCAGTCAGGACATGCCCACCTGAGCTTCTGTTATCCTGTTGTCTAACTCTGTCTGTTTCCTTTACTCACCTGTGCTACCTGCTGGGCTTCCTGGATAGGTTACGGTGAAGAATCCTCCAATGCACGACACATAAGAGACTCCAGATCGATCCCTGGGTCGGGAAGATCCCCTGGAGGAGGAAATGGCAACCCACTCCAGTGTTCTTGCCTGGAGAATCCCATGGACAGAGGAGCCTGGCGGGATACAGCCCACGGGGTCGCCAGGAGTCGGACGCGACTGAAGTGACGTGCTGCCTGCATGCCCTGCGGCCACGGTGCTTGCCTGTCCCCGCAGTGGACCTGTGCTGAATTATCTCACATGACCCTCTTGTTGATATTCCTGTTGCTTCTGCCCATGTTTTAAGGAAGTCATAATACTAATCCAGACGAAAGAGCGAGTGGAGATGGCTAAACTTCTTTTACAGAAAAGGGATTAAAAAATGTCTGAGCTGTCTCTTTGGGAGGGCGAAATTGAAGAAGAAAAAGGATAAGAACAGTGTTTTAGAGGAAATGGGGCAGACCGTCTCCATCACTTGCTGGGCCCAGTGCAAAATGAAAATGTGGGACGCCTTGTTCAGAAAGTATTGAGAGGAGTTTCCCTGGCCACTCAGTGTATAAGAATCCACTTTCCGGTTCTCAGGACAGGGGTTCGATCCCTGGTCTGGGAAGATCCCACCTGCCTCAGAGTGACTCAGCCCCTGTGCCACAGTGCTGAGCTCACGCTCCGCAACAAGAGGAGGCCCCGCAGCGAGAAGCCCCACTCACTGCGGCCGGGGAAAAGGCCTCACAGCAGCAGAGGCCCCGCACACCCAAACAAAAGCAAACTCTACTGATGTCTCAGTCAGTCCAGTCCAGTCGCTCAGTCGTGTCCGGCTCTTTGTGACCCCGTGGACGGCAGCACGCCAGGCCTCCCTGTCCATCACCAGCTCCTGGAGTTTGTTCAGACTCATGTCCATTGACTCAGTGATGCCATCCAACCATCTCATCCTCTGTGGCCCCCTTCTCCTCCTGCCCCCAATCTTTCCCAGCATCAGGGTCTTCACATCAGGTGGCCAAAGTACTGGAGTTTCAGCTTCAGCACCAGTCCTTCCAATAAACACCCAGGACTGATCTCCTTTAGGATGGACTGGTTGGATCTCCTTGCAGTCCAAGGGGCTCTCAAGAGTCTTCTCCAGCACCACAGTCCAAAAGCATCAATTCTGCAGCACTCAGCTTTCTTTATAGTCCAACTCTCACATCCATACATGACCACTGGAAAAACTATAGCTTTGACTGGATGGACCTTTGTTGGCAAAGTAATGCTCTGCTTTTTAATATGCTGTCTAGGTTGGTCATAACTTTCCTTCTAATAATGTCTACTTAAAAAAAAAAGAAAGACATTGAGACGCTCAATGAGCATCTCAGTAGTTGCCATTCCTCCATTTCATTTCTTAATTTGGCTTCTGTGTTATCCTTCCCCAAAGCCTGCGAGTTGTTTTGAAATTTCCTGTAAGATCCTTTGAGCTGAAAGTGGATGAAGCAAGGAGACAGAGGCATCTCTGGGGGAAAGGAGGGCCGGAGCTTCCTCCGTGTCTACCCCAGCCCGGAGCTCCGGGTGCATCTGAGCAGAGACCCGGGAGGACCGACCTCAGCATGCCCCAGGCTGGCGCAGAGGCCGCTCCCCAGGGCCCAGCGGTGCGGGCGGAGGGCTCAGTGCTCCCGCCTCCCCTGCCTGCTCCCAAAATAACCCAGTGGGAACAGCCCAGCAGCTCGTCCCTTAAGGCCTGCAAATCAAAGCCCCGATTGGGTCAGAGGACTGGAGGCGCGGCTGCAGAGCTGCCTTGGGGGCCTGGGTGCCCAGGCGTGGAAACCGCCCTGCTCCCCCCGGGGCTGGGTGGAGCCAGGAGGCCCACTGCACTCGGGCAGCTCAGCCTGCCTCTCCATGCCCTTGAACTTGCCGGGGAGCCGCGCCGGCCTCCTGGGATTCCAGAAGCCCTCGGATGAACACGGTCTAACCTCTCAGTGTAAGAGGTCTGACCACGGAGAGCCCCCCGGCTCCCCAGGAAAGCCGCTCCCACAAGCCGCGCCCTACGTTCCCTCTGCGTTTCTGACGCGGGCCAATATAGCAGCGACTCATACCTGCCGTGCCCTCGGGTGAGCTGAGACTCATGCAGGGCTGAGACCTGCACATGTCAGTTTTGTTGTTGCTGATTCAGTTGCTCTGACTCTTTGCAACCCCATGGACTGCAGCACGTCAGGCTCCTCTGTCCTTTGCTCGGATTCTTGTCCATCGAGTCGGTGATGCCAGCCAACCATCTCATCCTCTGCCACCCCCTTCTTCTGCCTTCAGTCTTTCCCAGCATCAGGGTCTTTGCATCAGGAGGCCAAAGTATTGGAGCTTCAGCTTCAGCATCAGTCCTTCCAGTGAATATTAGGGACTGATTTCCTTTAGGATGGATGGGTTGGATCTCCTTGCAGTCCAAGGGACTCTCAAGAGTGTTCTCCAACACCACAGTTCAAAAGCATCAATTCTTCGATGCTCAGCTTTCTTTATAGTCCAACTCTCACATCCATACATGACTACTGGAAAAAACATAGCTTTGACTACATGGGCCTTCATCAGCAAAGTGATGTCTCTGCTTGCAAATACACGGCCTGGGTTTGTTATGGCTTTCGACAGACGGGGAAAGGAAGCTGAAGCTGCTGAGCCCACTCGGATCATCAGCGACAAGGCTGGGTGTGAACTCACGTCTGTCTGACTCCATGGACCCCTTGCCAGCACCCTGCATGGCCCCGAGGCTAACTTCCCATTGACTTGTGGGTCTGAATCACTGGTAGAAAAATCAGGCGTCTTCAGGAGCCGAGCAGGTAGGGACGGAAGACCACTGCTTCCAGAGAGAGAGAGCGCTGTGTGTGGCCGAGCTGGAAAGGACCAGCCCTCCCGAAAGACGTTCAGACAGGACTTGTTTTCCTAAAGCGTCTAGGGCCAGACCAAACATGACAGCGAGCCATAGGAGGCCAGCGGGTCCCTGGTTTGTGACCTCTGGACAGAGCCGCTGTCAGACTGGGCAGGAAAATCACGGTGCGCTCAGGCAGAACCAGAGAGGCCATATGTCTCACCCTCCACTCCGGCTCCCGCGCTCAGGACCGTCCCAGACATCTGTCTAGAGAATCACGGGCCTGCGGGCTGGCCAGGCCTGCTTTTCCATCCCGACTCTGCATCCATCTCACCTGTTACTTATGTGGACTCTGTGCAGTGGGGAGAATGGCTCCCTTTTACAGATGGGGAAGCTGAGGCTAGCCTGGCTGAGTGAGCCGCCCAAGCTCCCCACTGGAGAAAGAGATGGAGCTGAGACAGGGGAAGGACAAGGGATTCCTGCGATGAGAGGCAGAGGGATACTTGCCCTACGGAGTAGTTCTTTAGCAAAAATGGAACTGTGTTAATTTTGAATGATAGGTTTCCAGTGAGGTTTCTGGTGAGGCTCTGACAGCCCCATTCAGTGAGTAAACCTGAGTTGTTTCTGTTCTGCTGAGAACAGGGCTGATGCTGAGAGCCGGGGATAGGGTTTACTTTGACTTTTTTTCAATCGGAGTATAATTGCTTGGAGCTTCCCATGGTAGCACAGTGGTGAAGAATCCACCAACCCACACAGGGGATGTAGGAGACCCAGGTTCAATCCCTGAGTCAGGATGGTCTGGAGGAGGGCATGGCAACCCACTCCAGTGTTCTTGCTGGAGAATCTCCACGGACAGAGGGGTCTGGCGGGTTACAGTCCATGGGGCCGCAGAGTCGGCCGGCCTGAGCCACTGAGCACGCCCGCACAGAATCACTGACAGTGCCGTGTTGGTCTCTGCTCTGCAACAGCAGGGACCCGCCACGCGGCCACAGACACCCCGGCCCTCTTGAGCCTGTCTCCCTGCCCCCGCTTCCCACCCCTTAGGTCATCGCAGAGCACCGAGCTGAGCTCCCTGGGCTGCGGAGCAGCTGCCCACCAGCCACTGTTCACACGTGGGGTGTATCGGCCAGTGCCGACCCCCCAGTGCACTCCACTCTCTCCCCCCGGCCCTGTGCACCCGGCTGTCCTTACATCTGCGTCTCCAGCCCTGCCCGGCACACAGGTTCATCTGCACCATTTTTCGAGCGTGCACACGTGTGCATTTTAATATCTATTTGTTCTTCTCTTTCTGACTTACTTCGGTCTTGTGATAGGACGCTAGGTTTGGAGGGTATGGTGTTCTAAGTGGGCTCTGACCTGCCGCCCCGGCGCCACCCTGGTGAGCTGGGTGATGGGGTGGATTTCCAATGACGAGTCAGTCTCCCTGCTTCAGAATCGACACCGTCCATTAGGACCTCGCTGGTGGCTGGAAAGAGATGCTCGGGAAAAGAGCCTCCGAGAGCTCCCGTCACAGTTAACGCTGTCCCAGGGTCCACTGGGGAGCAGCCCCGGAGGCGGGTGGACACTCGCTTCTCCTTACGACTGATCCTCTCCGCGGTGAGCAGGTACCAAGCCTGTACCCCTCACTTTATCAGACACACATGCTGCTGACATAGGAGACGGAAAATCTCTCATGCACATTTGTTTATTTGCTGCATCAACTGACAGAGTGTGGTTGCTTTTGTAGTCTCTGAGGAGCTTAAAAAAAAAGCATATCGGAAATCTGACTTTATGAAGTTAGGTTTTCCACCACTGAGACTTAGCTTCATGTTAGGTTTGTTTACAAGGAGTTGCTGTTTCCACTTGCTAGAGCAGCTCTTAAATATTTTTCTAAAGTTTTTTTCTTTTTCCCCAACCACTAAGTGGATCTAAACAGTAAGTGTTTCTGAAGTTGGTTTCTCAGCTTCTGGGCCGCTCTGAACTTGTGCAGGGATGAGACGGAAGGTCACTGCCTCCCCTCAGACACCCGTCAAGCGAGAGCATCGTGTCTGGGAGAGTTTTTTTAGTGGCTCATTGTGCAATATTTATGTTTCATTCACATCAGGGCAGGACGCTGCTGGCACCAAGTTCCTTGGGCTGTTGGCTGCTCTCTCCCTGACTCCATCCCCCGCCTACCCACCCACCCAAGCCCGCCTCCCGGGTCTGATCCAGCAGCCAGGACGGGGTAAGTGCCCACGGCCGGCCCCTCCTCGGGGAAGCGGAGTCACAGACGAAGTGGAGGGATGCACGCATCCAGGGGTCTGCTGGAAAGGAGAGGTGAGCAGACAGGTTCTCACAGCCGCAGACCCTTGGAGGCTTGGGTGGATCCCTCTAAGGAAGAAACACGAAGCTTGCCGCTATTGAGTCACTCAGTCTTGTCTGACTCTCAGCGACCCCATGGACTGCAACATGCCTGGCTTTCTTGTCCTCACTGTATCCCAGAGTTCACTCAGATTCACGTCCATAGAGTTGGTGACGCCATCCAACCATCTCATCCTCTGTCGGCCCGTTCTCCTGACTTTAGTCTTTACCAGCATCGGGGTCTTTTCCAGGGAGTCGGCTCTTTGCACCAGGTGTCTAAAGTATTGGAGCTTCAGTGTCAGTATCAGTCCTCCCAATGAAGTATGCTGTGATTCTCTATAAAAATATGCATCTCACACTTTCTTCCAATCACCATGACCAGGTATTCTCAGAGACCTTCTCACATCATGTCCTCTCCAAACCAGCCACGAACGCCACGGACGAGAGAATCAGGAAAAAGGGCGTTTGCAGACCAGAGCTCCTGTCTCCCTTAGGCTAAATGCCTTCCGCTAGACTCTTATTTATTTAAATGAATGCTAAGGACTGATCTCTAGGGAGCAAGAAAAATTTATTCTCACTTTCTCCCTGCTCCACTCTGTCCCACACACACTTGCGTGCTCCCACACGCGCTCGCACACACACACTCACTCATTCACACGCATAAATACTCTTCTCTTTTGTCAGCTTTCAGCCACACTCTTTCCCAAATTCACAGCCAGCTCCTGCTGGCAAAAGTACAGTGAGACATATTCCCATATCATTATCAACAAAAAACAAATGTCCCCAAAATTCCACTGCCGTTTTGTCTTGAGTTTTAAATTCTGCTTAGCTCTGTGTATTTAGGGGGGAGAGAGAGAGATAGGGCCAGAGAGAGAGACAGATGAATAAATGAATCAATGACTTTGTGAATATTTCTTGTAGGGTTCTCTGAAATCAAGGTTAGTATTCAAGCAGTAGAGACCGAATAAAATAAAAAAGTAAGTTGTATGTGTCTACCATGAGACTAACCTAGATTTTCGTGGCTTCTTTTTCTGCTTGATCTCTTTAAAAAAGTGGTCACAAAGTAATGGGGAAAAAAAAAAAACAAGTACAGGGCAGATGCTATCAGATTGTCTCCATGGTTGGAAGGTCACCTTGCCAGTCAGACACCCGCCCCCCTCCAGGTAGGCATACGGTTTTCTGGCTCAGCTGAATGCTCACAACTTAAGAGTTGAAGAAAGAGAGGTCCATTGTTTTCTGAGACCCTGCTCACCCACCTTCCTCCCCAGCATGCTCTGCATTGCCAGCATATTCCTTGTTCAGCCGTGGTCCCAGGAGGGACATAAATTTAGAAGGGAAGCCTGTAGGTAATTAACAGTCCAGCGTGTCTCTCATTCCTTTGATAAAATGTGCTGGGTGTGGTGTCTCTACATGCAGTTGATAAAAGCACTGGTGGAGTTCCATTTCATTTGACTTTCCATTAGGGTTTTTTTTTTTTTTTTCCAATGAGAATGTCTTAATGGCCAGCTTCTGTTTTCAATCACTGGAGACATTTCTGTGGATTTATTTATTTAATGTCTTTTTTTTCCCCCCTTTTCCAGTAAGAAACATATTCTGATCCTTTACAGGTTAGCAGTGAGGTATGGAAGGGTGGGTGCTGCTCTGAAGATGAGCTTCCCTGCTGGCTTAAATGAGCCAGGGTTGGTGCCTCTGTGCATTTGGGGCGAGTGTGCGCGGGAGGGCGTGTGTGAGGTCTGAGTCCCAGCTCGGGGACAGAAATCCTGCTGCCGTCCTTGTTTCTTTAGTTACTTCACAGCTGTAATAACCTGTGCCCGGAGTAAGAACACCTCCCTTCGTTCATTTGGTTGGCTCTAATTTCACACTAGTCAAAATGCAGAAAACATTTTTTTTTTTTTTTTTTGCAGGGGGCACTTTGAGCATGGAATTGCAACTTGCAGAACCAAAGAAGTTTGTGCGCTCGCTGTTTTTCTATAGAACTGAGCTGGCGAACGTGCAAATGGAAAGACCATGGGAGCGATTTCCAGCTCACAGCTTTGAAAAGCTGAGTCATCTGGATAAATCACTCAGCTTTTTAGCCCACAGAAGCCTCAGCAAATAAATATGTGTGACGGGCCTTGAGTGTGAACTGTGATGAGTCTCCAGGGAGAAGGCTGTCCCCTGTCTCAGCCCGGGCCTGCCATCACTGGTTCTTGGCACAGAGCTCCCATGTACATGACCGCATCCACCGACCTGTTTGTGAACTTGAGATGCTATCCCTGTTCCGAGTTCTCGTCCCCTTCCTTCCCTCTGTCCAACAAGGATCCAAAACTTGGACCTGTGTCTCCTGCTCTGGCCAGTTTAGATTTCTCAACTTAAGCCTTTTGACGATCATCCATGAGCTGTCTTCGTAAATTCATAAGTTCTGAGCTCACCCAATCTTTCGCTTTGGGCACCATCTAGGGCCGGTTCCCAGGCGGTGTGGGTAGGCCTCATCTGGGGTGCGTGCCCTGTGGACTGCAGTAGCTGGGTGAGCACCGTGCAATGTGCCTCTGGGTCTGCCCTTTCCCAGGCGCTGCCCACGCTGGGAGAGCCCGGCACCTCCACCCGGAGACAGAATGGAACTGGCTGACACTGAGAGGCAAGTCTCACTTTCACGAATTCCGAAACGGGAACCAGGACTCTGATCTGTTTCTCTTGCACTGCAGACTCCGTTGCTCAGAAGAGAGACCCGTTTATGAGTGGCGTCATGGCCCCTGGTCGCTGTGACCGTGGTTCAGGTCATGGAAGACCTCTGCCGGCAGCTGCTGACGCTGGGCACGGGGTGCTGGGGGGCAGACCCCTGTAGACAGCTGTTGCCACCACCGCCACTTCTTGTTTGCAAACAGGACCCTGCATTTCACTGCTGCCCCAGTGATGAGCCGAGTCCCGGGGGTGAGTCTTTATTTCATCAGCCAATCAGATTGCCTGAATCATTTTTGCTCCCTCTTTATTTTCTAAGCCTCCTTTGCAGCCTTGCAGCCACGGGGAGTTGCCATCCTATATGGAAAATACGGTGGGAGTACTTAGCAAGTGCCTTATCAGCACCGAGAGAAGCAGAGTTGTGACGGGATCTCGCTGGTAGGAAGGTGCCTGGGAGAGCACCCAGGTGCCAAGGTGCAGAAGTCGATGCCAGAGCTCAACTGCCCAGTCTGAATTCTCGCTCTCTTGCTCCTGGTTAATTCATTTCTTCATGCCTCAGTTTTCCCATCTATGAAATGGAAGTAATGGTAAGATACTATAGATAGCATCTATTTTATAGGGTTGTTAAGAGAATTAAAGGAATCTCTATTAAGTTCTTATAACAGTGCCTGGCACACAGTCAAGTTCTGAAGCTATTTGTCAAACATATGAACACAGGCGTTTTTCAAGGTGAATTTTATTTAATAAGCACTAAACATAACACTTCTCTTCCACGAAACTGACAACAACAGGAATGAGCAACGAGGTTCAGCATCGACTGGGTTACAAGGCAATGGCTCCTCTCCTGCTGTGATCTGGAGAGGATAAATCGTATACCTTCTAAGCCCAAAATTCCTTTTCCAGAAATACAAAGACTGTTCTACGATGGACTAGGAGACCAGCAGCAGCAAGCATGCATAACCCATATTGTTTGACATGAAAACTGTTCAGGGCTAATGAGAAAATCAGGTAGCAGAATATCTTCTATACAACTGTGATGTTTATAAAAAAAAATTCTATTTAACGTATAAATGTGCATCAGAAATATCAGGGGAAAGAGATATGAGAGTTTCTAGATGATTTAAGCATTAGATGAATAGATGATTTATTAATAAAACATTTTCATTTTCGTTTACTCAAAATTTCTAAAAGAAGTTGATATATTATGATTCCATTTTTGTAAAACAAATATAGTGACCTACAGCAATAAACAGGGCTTCCCAGGTGGTACTAGTGGTAAAGAACCCGCCTGCCAATGCAGGAGATACAAGAGAGGTGGTTTGATCCCTGGGCGAGGAAGAGTCCCTGGCGGAGGGCATGCATACCCACCCCAGTATTCCTGCCTGGAGAATCCCATGGACAGAGGAGCCTGGTGGGCTACAGTCCATGGGGTCCCAAAGAGTCAGACACGCAGAGCAGTAAACAGCACACCTAAGTATTTATGCATTTGAAGCTATCTGGAAAGATACGTGCCAAGATGTCACTAGCTGTTATCTCTATGTTAATAGAGCTATACAGGTGGTTTTATGTTGTTTTTGTTTTGATATTTATACTTCCAGATTTTACTGCAATCATTATGGAACACTTTGGTTTTCACACACACACAAAGAGCTAAGCAGTGTATCCTTTTGGAATTCACGGTCCTACTGATTGTGTTCCTCTGTGGATGGCCAAGTTGAAAAATCCTACATGTGCAGAGATTTGTGCTAATAAAGATTCCAAGGGAATCTTCCTTCCCTCCCTGCCCCCACAACCCCACATAATTAGTCTGGAGATATTTCTATTTTCTGCCAAATATCTTTCCCAATTCATTCTGTATTGCTGATATTTTGTTAGATTAATAGTTCCCCAGTGACGTGAATTTGTTGACTTTATGGCAGACCTCCAGAAAGGGCTTTTTACAGATAAAACTGGATTTAATGAACTATGTTTCTGGAGATCCTGATACTTCTGTTTCAAGGTTCCCGTGGGTACTCAGGCCTCCACGAAAGGCGTCTTCAGATCGCTCGAAGGGCCTCGCGCTGGCGTTCTGCCTTGAGAGCAGTGTCGGGGGAGTCTAGGGGCAGGCGCTTTTGCTCCCATCCTGCGGGGTGTGAATTCCTTGGTCCACCTGCGAATGTAAACCGTCCTCTTCTGATTGGAGTTCATCTGTCAGTCCAGGAAAACGCTTTTCCTTCTCAGAGGACCTGGATTGATTGGTTGGAAATAGAATTTAGTTCCTGTGTTCGCACTGGATCAGAGATGAGAAAGCGTCTGGGACGGCGCTGGCCAGCCGGCTGCGCTGCAGTGGCGGAGTTCAGCCGGACAGCGAGAGGCAGGGACGTCAGAGCTGCTTGTTCGGCCTCCCTTCCCTGCAGCGATTTAAGGAGAGAGGCTGGTCCGCCCAGCTTCCAGAGCTGGCAGCAATACCGCGGGGCGCTGTCAGTGCCCGCTTCTCTGCGGACTCTCCTGTCAGTGGGAAGAGAAGAGCCAGCGGAAAGGATCTTCCCTGGGCGTCGAACCTTGTGGCAAACACAGCCCCACCTCTCACGCGCCTGTCGCCTCACTCAGCCCTCTTACTTTTCAGGAAGAAATGACGGCGTGAGAGAGGGTTGAATGTGCTTAGAGACACATATAGATAGCCGACAGAAGTGGGTTCCGATGCCCAAGCTGCCTTCTCTGAACTGGGGGTGTTTGCGCAGTGGCTCGTGTGGAATGAGCCTGTGGCTTCCGGGGTCCGGGTCAAGCATTCACTGCCTCCAACTCCTCAGCATCCTTCCGGTAGATCAAGGATGACATGACGATAGTGAGGAGGGGGAGTGATGAAGGTGATGATGCTTCTTACCACAGTGTTACCATGGTAACTGCAAGGGCTCCTGGGAGTGAAACCCTGTCTGCGCACAGTTGCTGGGGTGCCACCCCTCTCTCCTGCCTACTGGCTGGAGTTGCCCCAGGGAGAGGGTGGCGTGTCCACCTCAGCTTGGTATTTTTGTGCAAACTGACAGGAGAAGCTATTTCCATTTGGTCCCAGTGGGCGTCCCGATCAGCTCTTCCCCCAGTGCAGGGCATAGGTACAGCTGCAAGCTTACGTCTTTACCCACAGGCGTCATTCTGACTCTGGCGACTGTGAAACACATCCTGAGCACAGTGGCATTGGGAGCCCTTGCCAGATTCTGAAAGTATTTGCCTAAAACAGCTGCCGGCCGAGTGGCCTTTGGATCTATTGACTCAGAAAGTGTTGCTTACTAGGTGTTCCCATCATAACCAGACCAGGATCCAGAGGAAAGTACCACCCAGCAAATGCAATCATTCTTTTCCTGGAGCGCCTTTGTTTCCGCAACGCAGGAGACCTGGGTTTGATCCCTGAGTTGGGAAGATGCCCTGGAGAAGGGAAAGGCTCCCCACTCCAGTATTCTGGCCTGGAGAATTCCATGGACTATACAGTCCTTGGGGTCACAAAAAGGACACGACTGAGTCACTTTCACTTTCACTCTCCTCATTTTTCAGTGATACCTGGAGCCTGAGCTTTAGAACAATGGGGCACCTTTCACAGGCACTCTTCGAGGCTTTGATTGTTATTTTCAGTTTCTATATATCAGTCTAAGCATATGATTTGCTCTCTGTCTAAAACTCTAAGACCCTTCTGAGCCTTCTGAATTCTACTCTTGAGACTCGGTTCTGGGTGGGGAGAGGGGTAAGGGCACGTAATTTGGGGGGAGGCCAGGTGGGCACGGCTGTCTCACTCGTTTCCGTGGCCACTTTTAAACACGCCTTTCCTGTGCATAGGTGCCTGGAGCGGGCGGCAGGTGTGTAAGGAAGGACAGGTGGGAGGAAATGCTCACACGTCACGTGGTCGGGTGCTAGCCTGTGTTTCACATCCTTTACTTTTTCACTCTCACACGGAAGCTGGATATTTTACCTTTTACTGGTTCAGAGGCAGAATGATTTCCCCAACCTCCAACTGTCTCAAAGGCAGCGCCCCGAGATTAGAATCTTTGTATTTTGGTCCAAAGCTCAGGCTAAAACAGAAAAACAAATAAAACCCCTGGAACAGTGCACGGCTCCTTCAAGGGCTCCAGGCACACCCAGCCCCAAGGATATTCACAAAACAGCATGAAAAGCAAGCGCGTTTGTAATAGTCTCAGCAGTTGAAAATTATTGAGGGGATGCACAGTTTATGTTATGATGTGTGTGTCGACACACTCAGTTGTGTCTCTTTGCGACCCCGTGGCCTGTAGCCCGCCAGGCTCCTCTGTCCCTGAGATTCTCTGGGCAAGAGCACTGGAGTGGGTGGCCATTTCCTCCTCCAGGGGATCTTCCCCACCCAGGGACTGAACCTGTGTCTCCTGAGTGGGCAGGCGGATTCTTCACCACTAAGCCAACTGGGAAGCCACTGTATTATGAAAGGTGGGTTCTTAAATTTTTATTTTTGTGAGGTCTTTGAACCGTGGAGGATAACGTGAAATGTTTGAGGGCTGCTGAGTTTTGTGGGCTGTCTTTGATCACTTCATAAGAGATATTTGAAAAGGAATCATTTATATGCAAATCGTAGCCGCTGGGTTCTGGAGAATTGCTATATTTTCTTAAGTAGATTAAACTCCAGGAAGTCATGTTAATAGAATTCACTTTCTTCAAAAGTTCCTTCTTAGATAACGGAGAAGTGAATATAAAAGCCCATCCTGTCTCAGTCAAATTATCACAGATTCCAAACAAGCCAGGTCTGCGTTAATAAGATGTCACTGCAGTGTGGGATGAGTATATTTAAACAAAGTGAAGATGGAAAGAAGCAGCAATCAAAATCAGATGCTATTAAGGTGGGAAATACCCTAAGCTTAAAAATACTTTGATTTTTCATGGGTAAAATGGAAATTCTATCTTGCGACATTTGATACTTTGTCCTAATCGAAACAGGCTGTTAGCCTCTAAAAAGAGTCAGGGAACATCAAGGTGACTTGAGTTTCTACATTAAATTTCAGCTTCAACTTGAGCTCTGGCCTCAGACAGACTGAGGGGCCAGGCCTGGCTTTGCAAATTATATATCTGGCTGGGTCAGTTACTTTAGTAAGCTCTTTGAGACTCTGTACAACCCTCTTTCAAATAGAGGGCATATTGAAGAAATAGAGCAAATATATGTAGAGTTGGTTCACTTTCCAGGATAAAGTAGTAAACAGGAAGCTAGTTACTGTTTTATATTGTTATTTTATCAGCATGCATGTGTAGTCATGTCTGACTCTTTGTGATTCCATGGACTGTAGCCTGCCAGGCTCCTCTGTTCATGGAATTTTTCAGGCAGGAATACTGGAGAGGGTTACCATTTCCTTCTCCAGGGGATCTTCCTGACCCAGGGATCCAACCTGAGTGTCCTGTATTGCAGGCAGATCCTTTACCACCGAGCCACCTGGGAAGCCATTATTTTAGTGTTATCCAAGTAGTTTTTTTTTTTTTTTTTTTTAATTTGTTTCATTGTGGTAAGAACACAACATGTGATCTACCCACGTGCCAAAACATAAGCGTTATTAGCTCTAGTGGTGCTGTTCCGGTGACCTCTGGAATTCATCCATCTCGCACAAGGCAAGTGTCACATCTGTTGATGAGCAACCTTCCTCCCCAACCCTGTGCTTTCCAAGTAATTTAAACATGCAATGTGATGAAGAGTCAGCTGCATGCCATGCTTTAAACTAATTCCCTGGGTACTCTGGAGGGATGATGACCACAGTTTTGTGTAATTTTCTTCTTAAAACACCCAGGTAAGGGAAGGTGAGGGGGCTTCCTTGGTGGCTCACTGGGAAGAATCTACCCGGCAATGCAGGAGATGCAGGTTTGATCCCTGGGTCAAGAAGACCCCCAGAAGAAGGCAATGGCAACCTCCTCCAGGAACCTTGCCTGGGGAAGCCCATGGACAGAGGAGCTCGGAGGGCTATAGTGCATGCGGTTGCAAAGAGTCAGACGCGACTTAGTGATGAAACAACAACAAAGGAGAAGCGTGAGAAGACGGGGAGAGATGGGTCCGACTGGGTCTTGGGGGGCGGGCGCGGGAGTTATGCGGGAAGGCCGACCCCAGCACTCTCATGCTCAGTGAAGGGACTGTGAGACAGAGAAGCCCTGGAAAGCTTTCAAGCCGGGAAGCAGGACTGAAACCTAGATGAGGCCCTGGCCCACACAGTCCCCAAAATGGACTCTCTTCTTGCAGAAGTTGAACGTCGTCCACGGGTTCTTGTTTCAGGCTGGAGTGGGACAGTGAGTGGAACTTTCTGGCCCTGTAAACCCCTCAGGGTCATTGAGTGCAGTTTCCACTTCCCCACGAGCAATTCAGATATTTCTTCCAACGGTCATATACCGTCGTAATGCTGCATTATGGGGATAGCCTTTTCTTTCATCTCTTTCTGCCTTGTTTGGAAAGAAATACTTTTGAACGAAAACAAAACAGAAAAGCCACCAGCAACCCAAGGTGAGTCTGCAGGTTCTGCCAATAACCAAGTACCGTTGTAGACACAGGCACCACCTGTTTTTCCACCAACACCTTCAGAAATGTGCAACATTTTCCTGCTTGCATCCTGTGATTGCTTGCAGAGGAAGCTGAGTGGAGGAAGGCACCAGGGAGAGAAATGCACCACGCATCTGAAGGACTGCCATTCGGAAGGGTGAAGGCTACCTGTAGTTTAGAATATTGATTCCTGGTTGAGTTTCAGGCCTCTGGCTCTTCTCTCTATCACGGTGCATTCCATCTCTGAAAGTAGAAAGCAGAGAAGATATCTCAGCCATAAAATGTCCAGTTGCTTTCCAAACTGGTTCCAGTTCCCAACCACATCAAGAGTGTTGTCTGTAAAGACAACCAGCTTTTGTGCTAACCAAATACATATACAATTATTTACTTTAAAAACATTTTCCTGGGGAATGTATCATCAAAGGAACGTTCAGGGTTATTCTGAGGCTATTTGCCTCTGATCTTTAAAAGAGAGAAACTAGTTTTGTAGCTACAGTATATTTGTCTTTTTTTTTTTTTCTTAAAAATTTTTTGTAAATCAAATAAAGCCACAATTCAATTTATTTAGGAAAAAAATACCAAGAGCTGGATCTATTTTATCCATTTTCTGGGAATAAGATGTTGGTGACTTCCCAACAACTTAAGGAGAGCAACTTAAGGAGAAATAATCAAAACCTTACTTCTTCCCCAAAAAGCTAGATGGGAGGAGGGTAAAGCCTTGATGAGATATAGTTCACTGAGATGTTATCAGTAACAGATCTCTTGAAGGCTTGCTAGTTCTTATAGCCATTTTCAGTTCCAGAGGCATGGAAGATAAAATCAGAGTTCTGCTTGCATCTTTCAGAACTTGAATCCCATAAGGAGATATTAATACATTATCTTTTGTACCTCAGAAAATTCAAAGGATTTTGAAGATGTCAATGCTAACAGATTGCTAATTAATCAGTATTTTTGGCTGAGCTGATTATAAATTTCAGGCGTGTGCGTGCTGAGTCACCGCGGTCATGTGCAACTCTTTCCGACCCAAGGACTGTAGCCCCCCATGGAGTATTTCTATCGTTAAGAATAGGTATAAGTGAAGGGGCTGGTGGTCTACTTTGGATCAATGCGTGTTTCTGGTCTTCCGTTTTTGTCTCCTCCATCCAGTCGTTAGCTGTACTTTCTCCGCTTTAAAATGTTATGGTTACTTTTCGTTTCCTTTTCCTTCACTCACTTTCTCTTTTTCTTTCCTTCCTCCCTCCCTTCCTTTCTTGCTTCATTTTTTTTTTTTTTCCCTTTTATGTTTGGCATCAGTCACTGAAAACAGGACTGGGAGCTGACTGTGGCTCAGATCATGAACTCCTTATTGAAAAATCCAGACTTAAATTTGAAGAAAGAAGGGGAAACCACTAGACCATTCAGGTATGACCTAAATCAAATCCCTTACGGTTATACATTGGAAGTGACAAATAGCCAAGGGATTAGATCTGACAGACAGAGTGCCTGAAGAACTATGGACAGAGGTTCGTAACACTGTATAGGTGGAGGTGATCAAAACCATCCTCAAGAAGAAATGCAAAAGGGCAAAATGGTTTTCTTAGGAGGCCTTACAAATAGTTGAGAAAAGAGAAGCAAAAGGCAAAGGAAAAAAGGAAAGATATTCCCATCTGAATGCAAAGTTCCAAAGAACAGCAAGGAGAGATAAGAAAGCCTTCCTCAGTGGTTAATGGAAAGAAACAGGAAAACAATAGAATGGGAAATGCTAGAGATCTCTTCAAGAAAATGAGAGATTCCAAGGGAATTTTTCATGCAAAGATGGGCACAATAAAGGACAGAAACTGTATGGACTTAACAAAAGAGAAGATATTAAGACGAGGTGGCAAGAAAACACAGAACCGTACAAAAAACACCTTCATGACCCAGATAAGCATGGTGCTGTGATCCCATACCTAGAGGCAGACATCCTGGAGTGCGAAGTCAGTTCAGTTCCGTCGCTCAGTCGTCTCCGACTCTCTAATCTCGATGTTTTGAATCGAAGTTGTATGTGGGATTACTGAGCCAAGCTAATGTTTTTCCCACTCTTCTGGGCTCCCTCAGTGTATGGTAGAAAGTCCTGCACCCAAACCCCTGTCTACCTAGCACCTGTGACTTCCTTAGAAAAATTCATCCCACATGAGTTGCAGTTGTAGCCAGTACATGTGTCTGATTGGGAGACATGTTCCCTCGCATTCTCTCACTGAGTTAAAAAGTGACAAAGGTCTGAGTGCGCTGATTTCCCTCAGTCCACTCCAGTAACAATCTCACCTACTCAATTAGTGTAA
This sequence comes from Hydropotes inermis, assembly GCA_020226075.1. Lineage (NCBI taxonomy): Eukaryota > Metazoa > Chordata > Mammalia > Artiodactyla > Cervidae > Hydropotes > Hydropotes inermis. The sequence goes on along the minus strand of CM035286.1, from coordinate 59,361,665 downwards.
TTAACATTTGAATACCCAAGAAGTTGTCATGGAGGGGAAGGGTTGATTTTCTGTAAGAATTAAGGTATCTCACATCTCTTTCCTTTCAAAGACAGTAAAAGAAGACTAAAATAAAATGTCACACAATTAAAAGTTTACCATGCATCCCAAAACCTCGAAAGAAAGAAAGGTGTGCCCTAATAATTGACATTTCTCTGGGCTTCCCCAGTTGCTCAGTGGTAAAGAATCCAGCTCCTATGCAGGTTCGATCCCTGGGGTGGGAAATGGCAACCGGCTCCAGTCTTCTTGCCTGGAGAATCCCATGGACAGAGGAGTCTGGTGGCTGTAGTCCATGGGGCTGCAGTGAGTATGACACAGCTGAGCACCTGAGCACACACACAACGATGGTACATGCATCCACCCTTTCACCCAACAATCCCACTTCTCAGAAGCCATCACAAAGCCACCTTTAACACACAAACAAAAAAGTACATGCAGCAAGATGTGCACTCAAGACATTCTGTGGTGACAAAATGCTGGAAATAACCTCTATGTCGACTTGAACTCTGATTGGTTGAATAACCCATAGTGCATCCAAACGATGGAGACTTTGAAACTCACCAGCCTATATAATCATATGAGCCTGTATCATCTTATTTCTTGTAATCACTTTGTATGTACAATGCACATATATAGGATATATATATATATATATATATATATATATATATATATATCTCCTATATTCCTATGTTCTATAAATATCCTATATTCCAGTACACACACACACACACACATATCTTACGTCTTGTAATCATTCTCTTTGTATGTTCAACACACATAGGTTGGACTAAGAGCACTTAACTTTTTAACCAATTTTATGTATTTATATTCATATCTATACACATACACATTACACATATACCCTACCCATGGGGTAGGGCTTCCCTGGTGGTTCAGCTGGTAAAGAATCTGTGTGCAATGCAGGAGACCTGGGTTCAATCCCTCGGTTGAGAAGCTCCCCTGGAGAAGGGATGAGCTACCCACTCCAGTATTCTGGCCTGGAGAATTCCATGGACTGTATAGTCCATGGGGTTGCAAAGAGTTGGACATGACTGAGAGACTTTCACCCATAGGGTATTTTGTTGTGCTCAAGAAGCCTGACTAATACAAACTTTATAGGATTCCCTGTTGTTCAGTTGCTAGGTCATGTTCAATTCTCTGCAACCTCATGGACTGCAGCACGCCAGCCTTCCCTGTTGTTCACTATCTCCTGGAGTTTGCTCAAACTCATGTCCATCTTGTCGGTGATGCCATCCAACCATCTCATCTTACGTCGCCTGCTCCTCCCCCTGCCTTCAGTCTTTCCTAGCATCAGAGTCTTTTCTAATGAGCCAGTTCTTCACGCTTCAGGTGGCCAGAGTATTGGAACTTCAGCTTCAGCATCAGTCCTTCCAGTGAATATTCATGGTTAACCTTTATAAGCAAAAGTAGTATCTCCATGTGTCTCGTGGTATGAAAAATAAGTGTTTCAGAATCCCTGCCATTCTTGCCATCCAGGTCAGAGCTCAGCACCCCACTCCTGCCAGCAATGGCCGTTTCTAGACTCCGACATGACCACCTGCAAGAGCGCTCACGGCTCTCCGGACTACAGGAAGAGTTGGTCCACTCACTCATCCGGACTGTCTCCATCCGAGGCCTCGTGGTTGCCTGTTAAAATGTTCATTGCCCTCGCGCTGGCAGAGATTTTGTTTCCCCAAGTCGGACCCAGATTCATAAATACCTGTACGCAGCTCCACTCTTAAAAATAGCTAAGTAAAAAAAAAAAAAAAAGCTAAGTAGCATCCCGCAAACAGCGCGTGCTTCCTGTTGAACCAGACGGCGAAACCTGCAGTGTGCCCGGCCAAGGAGGCAGGTCCACACAGACTCTGCAGCTCCGCCACCACTGATGCCAAAGGCCCTGGCAGGGCGCGGGGCATAAAATGTAGTCTAGACCTGGTCAAGCCTGCAGCTCCTCCAGGAAACCAAGCTCGAAGGAAGGAATTTGGGCTTTTACATTTCCCTAGTTGGAAAATACTTAGAGATCATTCATCTGATACCAGATGATTATGTGTAAAAAAACAATGTTTTTGTTTTCCTTCTTTGAACTCCGAGCATCGTTCCTTGCTTTGCAACCCCCAATTCAGCTTTATTTTTCTCAGTGCATTCGTTCAGCAAGCATTGAGCAGCCCCTGAGCGCCTGCACCGTATAAGATCCTCTTTCGTCACCTCCGAGTTCATGTTGATCTGCATCTTGTCTGCTGTTTCCTCCCGTTGATGGTCTAAACTACATCCTCTGGGTGCTTGACTATCACCTTACTCATCTCCTTTGCTTTGCTCTGGCCTGATGATGTGTCTCCTTTTCTCTCTGTGGTCCAAAGGCACTTGACCTAATGTGGCAACTATTTGCCGTGCCTAATGATGGGTTGGGGAGGAAGGGGTGGGTTAACTTTCCTAGCAGTCAGCAACGGGAAGCAGTTACCTCCACCAGCGTCAACTGGCTCTTCCCCTCAGTTTTGATATTTTTCTAAGTATATGGCAACATGGAAATGTCTGTGCCTTTGCTAACTTTTTTTTTCCCCCAAGTAAATGAGAGGGATTCTTAATGAATTCCTCCCATTTTTCTCCATTTGTCTTGCAGATGAGATGTGGAGCACCTGCTCTTTTTGGTCATCTGCTGGAGAGAAGTCTGTTTCTCTTGCCGTTGGATTTGTGGCTACTCAGAAGGTCAGAAGATGAGATAATGTCATTTATTTAAGTGCTTGTCTGACAGGCACGGCTCGGGACATAGTGAACGATGTGTTTTCCACGAATAAAATACATTTTTCATACACTCATTGTATCCCTGAAGCTGAGCAATTCAGATGCTGTTCGATACAGAAAAAGCATTTCTAAATTAATCAGGGGTCCACACTTGTGCCAAAGTCTAGCAGCAACAGAGTCATTTTAGGACAGGGGTTGGCAAACCTTTGCTGCAAAGGGCCAGATGGTAAGTATTTTCCGCTTTGGTTGGCCATACAGCCTCTGTTGCAGATCGTTGGCTCTGCAGGCGTGAAAGCAGGCTGTGTGCTAATAAAACTTTATTTGCCAAAACAGGTGCCTGGCTTATTTTGGCCCAAGGCCTCCTGTCTTAGGACAATATGTTTAAAGCAATGAAATAAAAGCCAGAGATGTCCTTCAGTAACATATTTCTCAAAGGAACCAAAATAGAAACGATGTGAATTAAAGAAACCCAGAATGAAGGCTAGACTTCCCTGGTGGCTCAGTGATAAAGAATCCGCCTGCCAACACAGGAGACGAGGTTTGATCCCTGGGCTGGGAAGATTCCCTGGGCAAAGGAAATGGCAACCCACTTATTCTTACCTGGAGAATTCCATGGACAGCGAAGCGTGGGAGGCTTCAGTCCGTGCGGTTGCAAAAGAGTCAGATACAAGTTGGCAGCTAAACAATAACAAGAGAATGAATGCCAGAGGGGCAGCTTTGGGTCTCCCTCTCTGAGAGACAGCTTCGGAGTCACTGGCAGACAGGACCTGGACTTCTGCATGCTCATCCCCATCCCGGAGGGTTGTTTGGCACAGCCTGCCAACTGTGAGCTCCCCAGAGCCACACACCCCTGCAGGTTAGATCACTCGGGACGAGCCAGCCTGGGATGTCACAGAGCGAAGTGTAGTCCGGGTGCTAGGTCGTGTTTTGTTTTAATTCCAGATACAGTGAATCAGTTGGTTTAAGAGAGTGGGTTTTTGAATCAAGTAAGTATGGCTTCAGATTCAGGAGATACCACTAACTGGGAGAATTCTGACACAAGGTTTAATGTCAGTTTCTTTGTTGATGAAGTTTAGGTCATACTTCTCATATAAGGACTCTATGGAATAAATGAAGTACTTAGCATCTTTCTGGATATTAATAGTCACTTTGTTTCCTTTTAAACTTTTCACTTTTTAATTTAAGTATAAGCAGAGTCATCACTTTGCCAATAAAGGTCCATATAGTCAAAGCTGTGGTTTTCCAATAGTCATGTAGACATGTGAGAATTGGACCATAAAGAAGGCTGAGTACCGAAGAACTGATGCTTTCAAATCGTGGTGCTAGAGAAGACTCCTGAGAGTTCTTTGGACTGCAAGGAGATCAAACCAGTCAATCCTAAAGGAAATCAACACTGAATATTCATTGGAAGGACTGATGTTGAAGCTGAAGCTCCAAATACTTTGGAGAGCCAACTCTTGGAAAAGACCAAGTCAGGAGGAGAAGGGGGTGACAGGGGATGAGATGGTTGGACGGCATCGCCAACTCAATGGGCATGAATTTGAGCAAACTCTAGGAGATAGTGAAGGACAGGGAAGCCTGGCATGCTGCAGTTCATGGGGCTGCCAAGAGTTGGACATGACTTAGCAACTGAACAACAACAGTAGCTGATTAACAATGTTGTGATAGTTTCAGTTTCAGCAGAAGGACCTCGTCATCCATGTACATGTATCCACTCTCCCCCAAAATCCCCTCCCATTCGACTGCCACACAACGTTGAGCAGAGTTTCCCGTGCTACAGAGTAGGTCTTCGTTGGCTATCCATTTTAAACAAACACGTCCATTCCTGACTTCCTAACTGTCCCTTCCCGCATCCTTCCTCCCTAGCAATCCTGTCTGTTCTCTGTCTCTGTTTTGTAAGTAAATTCGTTTGTAGCATTTCTTTCTACACGCCACGTATAAGGGATGTCGTGCAGTGTTCCTCCTTCTCGCTCTGACTTACTTGACTCAGGATGGCAGTCTCTAGGTCCTTCCATGTTGCTCAGCCGTCGCTCTGATAGGTGTTTTGATGTTGTCATTAACCTACTCGATTCTGTGGCTAACAGAAGCCCCTGCTGTTCAGAATCCCAGCAAAACTCTGCATTCGTGATGGCGAGGGATGCTCGGAGTTCCGGCTTCCGGCCCACACAGCACCTCAGCGCCTTTGGAGTCAGCAGCCTTCTGCTCTGTGCTTCTGCAGGTTTCAGCCCAGGTGGAAGGCAGGCCGATGCAGCCTGATCGCCCACACAGTCATAGAAAGAAGCAGAGGTGAGTAGTTTCATGGCCTTAGGAAGGGTCTGTTTACCTGTGTTAGAACTAAAATCCTTTATTCCTAGAGGATATGAACTAAAATCTTTTACTTCTAGGAGGGTACGGACACCTTGGATCTTAGCATGATAATGACATTGACCCTGTGTTATGTGACAGATGCATCTCATGTCTCGCCTTCACCCTACAGCCCCATGGAGTGGTAAGGACGTCCCAGTGTGGGAAGGGGAAGGTCAGAGAATTTATGGGTTTTCTCAACGTATGCAGTTGGGAATGTCAGAGCTCAAGTTTGCACGCAGAACTTCCTGTCTCAAACACCCTCTACGCCTTCATTTTCAGCACTTCCTGTCCATAACAACCAACCCCGGAAGTTTGGAAACAATGACAACTACCTCCCCTCTCCCCAACCCCCAGGGTTCTGACTCGGTTGGTCTGGAGGGGGACTCGGCGTTTGCCTTTTCTAAAAGCACGCCTCTGATTCTGCCTACAAGGTTTCTCTCCTGTGTGAGGGTTGGGGACTACTGAGCTTTGCATCAGTTCGTGATTTAAATCCACATGTTTTCTTCTCGTAAGTGACCCCCTTCCCTTGTATGTGTCAATGTTATTAACTACAATATCTCTAAACATCTCCAGCGCTGAGCTGAGAGCAAGCCAAGCTGCTAGGATATTTAAAAACCTCGTCTTGACGTCAAGCATGGAAGATCAAATGCACTAAGTTTGCGGTCGCTAGTAAGCGTTCCCAGTGTTTGTCTAGCTCCAAAAAAAATCATTGTATTTGTTTTTTTGGCATCTAAAACCAGTCCATTCCACAAACCACGTTTGCTTCTGATCAAAGGCAATTTTAGGTCACTGACTGAGGGGACTGTCCAGCCAGCTGTGCCCGGTCGGGTGGTGTTGTCCACCCTCGGGAAGGTGAACAGAATTAGGCCACGCCAGGTGAGCCCGTGTGGCTGAGCTGACTAGGGACCGGGCCTTGGTACGCTTGGGTTTTTCTGTGCTGCCGGAGCTTGCAGACTCTCGGAGGGCGCGGGACACAGGGGAGCCACCCAGGAGGCGAGGGTCAATGAGTGACGGGAGCCTTCCGGGATGTGCTGGTGCCAGGCGCTAGGATCACCTGCAGGGGAGTTTGGAGAGAGGCCTGTGGGGATGTGGTTTGGGACTTGATCTGGAGATCTTGCTGGATTCAGTTTTCCTTCTGTGTGAGTCCCTCTGCTTGAACTTTTAAAAGGATCTTAACCCAGAGAAGGGCCTTCCTGGATGGCTCAGACAGTATGGCATCTGCCTGCAATGGGGGAGACCTGGGTTTGATCCGTGGGTCAAGAAGATCCCCTGGAGGAGGGAATGGCAACCCACTCCAGTATTCTGGCCTGAAGAGTCCCAAGGACAGAGGAGCCTGGCGGGGTCGCAAAGGGTCCGATGCGACAGAGCGACTACCACCACCGCAGCCTGGAGAAAATGATGCCTGTCACCAAGGTCGTGAACCTGAGCTGTGACCCATGAAGAAGCACGTGGGGGGAATCCAATAAGAAGGGTGACTTTTGACCACGCGTATCAGGTTTTTTCATCCTGTGAGCTCTGCGTGTGGGTATGTAATAATTTATTGCCTTAGCAGTTGTGTTAAAAGGACTGATCTTTACTCATCAGCTTGCCTCGGCATTACCAATTCTGTTTTTGTCAACTGGAGAGTACAAGTGTAGAGTCGTTCAAGAGGTGAACTGATGATATTTAGAGGAAATAGCTTACTCCATCGTGTCTTCTTGAGTAGGTTTAGTTCAGAACTGGGTTGAGAGTATTCTGTCTTAAAATGCAATTATTGCATTTTTCATAAGGTTAACATTTCTCCTCTGCAATCATTTGCAGGTTTGTGGGGGAAAATATATCCTGGTTGTATACTGATAGACCTTTTAACCTATAGTTTATGTATCATTAAGTATAACAAAATGTAGCTAATGCTGACAGTAGTTTCATGTGCTATTGAAGACCACCAAGCAGTCTTACGGTGATGCATACACCTCGTGTTGATTACTGAGACTTCTTAGTTGTTTTTATTTTTGGCTGTGCCGAGTCCCCATTGCTTTGCATGGGCTGTCTCTAGTTGCAGCGAGCAGGGGCTCCTCTCTAGTAGCGGCGCACAGTCTTCTCCCTGAGATGGGCTTTTGTTGCAGAGCGGTGGCTTGAGGCGTGCGGGCTCA